>VXBB01010352.1:663917-678645 GCA_013399915.1 Illadopsis cleaveri | reverse complement strand
AAAAAAAAAAAAAAAAGAAATCCCAGAACACAAACTCACCAAGTAGTCTTGAATTGAAGCGACATTAACAGCCGACTTCCTCCACTGTCTTTGGTACACGAGATCAGAATCAAGGCCATACGTTTGGGCTAAAGACAAAGCTTCCCCATATTCTTCATTATCAATCTAAAAAAGCAAACACACGAAAATGAAATTTATCTGATTTCCATACTGAACAATGAATTGTTAATTCCGTGTGTTGAAAGAGGTAGAGGGATAATTACTGTGGGTATGCATAAGCAGGTAGGAAAGAGAGCAGTCCAAGATACAGATAAGTAAGACTCAGATCTGATGGACATCTCTGGAAAATCAGAGATTTTTCCCCTCAAATGAAAGAAGATGTTATCTAGGTAACATCACATTAGTTATACATCATATTTAGTCTGACATCAGCAGTCCCTGGGAACTGTAACAGTTACAGAGTGTGCTGGTTCACCACCAGAACAACTGGAATGGCCTAGACAAAGCAGTCTGTCCAACAGCCCTAAAACTAGAGCAGTATCTGTTTGGCAAGAATAAGTCAGAAGCTTAATCTGTGCATATATCTAAAAAAACATGCAAAACATTCACAGAAGACTAAGTTAACCCACTCCTGGGGCAACAAGAAGTTAAACTGATTCCATTCAATGCATTTGCCAAGTCTTTCACTACATGCAAACACAGGACTACATGTCCAAGTCTAGCCAAGCCAATGATGCACAGCGCCTCCCAGTGGAAACATCACCTAATTTCAGTTATTATAATGCTAGTTTTAAAAAAGGATCCCTTTGATCAGGTGACACAGCACACTTAACTCTCAGTTGAGAGACTCTCAGAAATATGTGCCTAAATCCTTTTGTCAACACAACAAGAATTAAAAGAAAAATAAAAAGCTCTTTCTAAATAAAGCTGATTAAAAGAGATGTGACTTTTCCTTCTAGACTTACTTTTCTCTGGTACAGTTCCTCTGGAGTCGTGGATCTTAAGCTGACAAGGCGGAAATTCTTTGTAATAGTACGTGGTCGTTTCCGTGGAGGAGCAAATCGTTCCATTTCTGTCACAAAGTACAGGCCTTGCTTTAGGTAGCTGAAATATCTGTCCTTAGCAGAAGTTTCATCATCTGAGTCTGAGTCATCTTCTCCCTCATCTTCATCACCAGGCCTGCTCTCCAAGCGCAGTCTTTTTGGAACAAGTTTCACCTCACACTGCATAGAAAACACAAACAAGAAGCACCCACCTAGTACACATAAACTAATTTAGAAAGAACTGAGTACATCTGCACTTCCAGGACTTCAACTTTCAGAATCAACATCCATCCTTGCTCACTCTGTCCTTTAAACCCTTTGTTCCTCAGTTTGTTTAGCCTGTTGCACAAACCCTGACAGCATCTGTCTCCTGGATCTGAGGCTTAATCCCTCACTTGCTGAAGTGAAGGCTTCTTAGTCACCTGCCTTACACTACACCTCCTCCACCAGCCAAGACAGGGCAGAACAGTGGAGACAACTTTCCCATGCTTTCTTACTGAAGCATACAGGAGTGTTTTCAACTCTCAGCTATTCAAACAAGGTTTTCTGTTCAATGCAATCCCAGACTACATCCTTAGGCTGTAGTATGCCAGTCACTGGCTGTATATATTATTTCCAGAATAATACAATTTTCCAAAAACATACACACAAGCCTTGGTGTGTACTGAGATTTTCTGATTCTAAAGTTAACCTTCGATTAAGATGTTTAAGACCTATTTCAATATAAGCTTTAGAAAAGAGTAATTTTCTCAGTTTTAAAGAAAATTACTGATTAACTTCATTATATTCTACTCCCTTCTGGAATCCTACTAAAAATAAACAAAAGATGTATCTTTTACATGGCTCTGCCCTCACTGTGTTCATGTCTAACTGAAATGTGTTTACTCTTTCTTTATGAGCCATGTATTCCAAAGTGGAAGAGGGATGGTTGCAGTGTTCTTCAGACACACTAACATACAAGGCAAGGTTACTGTTAACACAAATTCTTTTCTGTTGAAGTTTCCTCTCATTGGGACTCAACTTTCCAGGAGTTCTGCTTCTACTCCCCACAAGTTATTTATTGTTTCATCAAGTTTTTCTTAGAACAGTTAAGCTGCAGCAAGTTCAGAAACTCCCTGCAATACCTATCTACAGATTAGAAAGCAGAATTACTTTTCCTATTAGTAGTTACATCTCTTACTTTAACCTCCCCACCTTAGGATCACATATAAAAAAGCAAACTGCTACACTGCATTCCAAAAGGATACCTGCTTGTGCACACTGCTCACCTCCAGACTCAGGAATCCTCCATCATGAGCCGAAGTGACCTGAGGAGAACTCTCAAACCATTCACATGCCTTTCCCAGAAGGTTTCTCAATGTCTTGACTGATGACACAGTCAATGCACCAGAGCAGCGAGCAAGGATGACAGAATTATCTGCCCACCAATTTACATCTATCAATGGGTAATAGGATTCTTTATCTAAAATAAGAATGCACCATATAAAGAAAGATAATGTTACACCTCAGGTAAGAACAGAGGAGACTTCCATTATGAAGAAATACGGTCTAATCTAACAGATATTTATTGTTATATTTGCAACCTTGGCTCATTGAGTTGTATTTTATATCAATTATCTTTTACTAAACCATTTTTGTATTAAAGCTGTTAAGAACAAAAAAAGTCACTTAATTACAAATATAATATATAATTTGGACAAATTACACAGTAAACTGATTTACCTGCATGAAAAGTGACAGATTTTTGATCTTTGATGAAGAACTACTTCATTACCTATCAGGCCATCCTCAACATGAAAACAAACCTAATACTAATGAAAATCAGAAAAGACTACACAGCTTTTGAGGACAAGTAAACCTATCAACATGTTTCAAGAGGAGGTTGTTAGGAATATTAAACTAAACAACCAAATAAACAAAAAAGTCTCTAGGACTGAGGATGGAAGCTGTGGCATTTCCAGTCACTGTATTGATTATGGTAATTAGGTGTTGGGACAAAATGTTCATCAGAGTGGGCTCATTTTGCTCCCCACAGGTCACTTTCCATTCCTCTGATGAAAACAACCTTTCCCCAAACAGCACTAAGAAACAGATCAGATTATTCCTTTTTTAATAGTGCTTAATCAGCAGCCTGCCTATGAAGGTCAGATGGATTAACCCAAAGACAGAATCACCAAGGAAAATATTACATAGAAACAGGAATCTTTTAATAACGTAAATGTGTACAAGCAGCAGCAAATGGATCATGGAATAGCTATTGATCTCTGCACTCTTGGAACAGCCATGCAACAACCAGGTGCTAAATGGCTGCACAGATTGGCCTGAACCTTCAGAATACAATAGAGAGTGGTGAGATAAATCCAGTCAGAGGAAAATTGGTTTAGAATTGTTTTTAGAATTTTAAACTGATATCTTTAAATTACAGTAGCTTTCAAGATTTATTAGACATTCACAGGAAGAAAAAATGAAATCCCATGCTAACTGAAATATCAACTTCTTTATGGCTATAAAAGCATTGCTAGGAGGGAATCTGAAAAAAAAAAAACTATTATGACACTCATTTAGCTCTGCCATGCTACAAATTCAAATCATGCAATTTTGGCAACCTGACTGAGATTTAATTAAGCCGTTTCAGCCTTCATATATTTGCATTACTATTTTGAACTACACAGTGATATAAAATAACGATCTAACCGTACTGCATACCTTTTATTTTCTTTCTTTTTTCACTAGAGAGTCTCCAGTCCGGGTTAAGCTCATCATAACCTGGCTGAAAAAAAAAAAAATTATAATCAAGTAAATCTTTGTAACACAGAACCCGTTTATTTACTCGGTTGCTGAGCCGCTCGTTTTTCAATTAAAATGCTCCCTATAAATTCAAAATCTTCACAAGCATAAACACTCAACTGCTGCAGTACCATTGTACTTTTCTACAGACAATTTAAAAAAAACCCAAAAAAACAAAACCACAAGGCATGACCTGACCAGCTCTAACAGTAATCATACCCTAATGATTTCTGAAATAAAAGTTCTCCAGCAATCAAAAGCCAAGTGTTTGCTTTTCATGTCTATACATAGAGCTGCAGGCACATAAAATAATCTCCAAAAGAGTCTGTGTAGTGGTCCTGTGTGACAGTTCTAGCACGGTTCTGTAAGTATTTTCCCCAGCTATTTTCAGAATTATAAAGCCCCTTTCAAGACAAGTGCAAGAAAAGGAGCAGCATTATTAATTGATGCATTGCAAAGTATAGAATTACGTTGCAGTGCTGCTATTTTAAACGTGATTTAGCAGTGACAGAAATCCTGTCCCCAGGTGCAACGCAGTGGAAGTACAGGAAGCTGAAAAACTAAAGCACATTGGGTCAAGCAGGTGTTTTTCAGACTTGATTTTTCAGTAGAAAGAGGAGAGTCCACTAATTAATTAAAAGTAAACATGAGGCTACTCAAAGTTAATTTAATACATATTATGAAAATACACATTATACTTGAACACCAGTTTCACCTGTAAAAAAATTTTGAGAACAGTCAAGCACTAAACATTCCTTTATATCACCCTCACTGAATTATAAAGTCCCAAATGCTCCTTCAGAATACATACTCATTATTGCTAAAAAGAAAGAAAGAAATACAACTCACTAGAAGCATCCTTAAGCAAAATGTGCCTGATGTGTATATTAAAAATAGAGATAAATTGATATGCATATTTAGACACACAACATTTATCCCAACACTAGAGCAGAATTTCTTTGACTTTTTGTTTGTTTGTTTTGGTTGCTGTTTAAAAATGCTTTTCTAAATAAGCTTGAAATTATATTTCAATCCCATTTGTTTACCCTGTTTGGAACTGATATTGGTTTATGTCTCGTAGGTTTCGAACATAACAAAGAGCACTTCAAGTGAAAAGTCTTTATCTATTACTCAAGAAATTGATGGGACGAAAATCAGAACACTTCATATACTAGTGTGCATTGTTTAGATTTTTCACTTTTATACAATGCATTTCTCCCTTAAAGTTTGTTTGTTTTTTGAAAACTAATTAGCTTTAAATTCCCAGTGTTTAAATTCCCCCAAGTCACATAAAAGTTTGCCAGTGTCTGAGCAATTCCTAATGTAAGTTCCCCTACTTAGTTTTGAAACAATTCCTGTAGAAAACATTGGACTTAATAGCAACTTGATTAAGAAAATATTCTACAGCGTCATCTGGAACCAGACATGGTAAATTTTGAGGGAGGAGTAGAATATGCAGCTAATCCACCATTACCGAAACTCCTCTCATCTCCTACAAAACACACTGTCAGAGGAGTAAGATATATAATCCAAGTTTCTAGACATGTACATTCTTCTTACCTGAGCAGTTTGGTCCCATTCTCCTTGTTGTCTGAGAGATGGAATAGACCAGATTGTCAGTTTTCCTGAGAAATGAATAGCTGCCAAAAGAGCTCCATCAGGAGAAAGATTCATCTTGAAAACTCCATCCTGCCAAACACGACATCCAAGGAAATATAAACATTATAAAAATATACACCAAGGAATACCCCAAAAAATACCACCAAATATATTTTTCTACTTAAGGGAAATAAAAATTTGTACAATCTTCCACTCTGAAAAGTTAACATGCCTTAATTAAAAACAAACAAAAAATCCCTTACTCTAAAAGAAAAAGATAAGAGATCAGGTGCGGTATAGAAGAGTAAAACCGACCTGCAAAAAGGAAGAACATTATCTTGGCACGAACAAATCATTAGGAATGTTAACTTCTGTATCAAGTTGTTATACGGCAAATAAAACCTGGAAGTGCAGCATTCCTAAGAGAACGCCTTGACAGCAATGCAGAGCTGCTTGAAGGGAAAACTGCAGGTCATTCTCTGTACAGACAAACCATTCAGCAGCCTCAGTTTCTACTGTTCTGACTCTCTGGGCCACCCAAGGAAGACTATTACCAAACCACAGCTCCCTGGGAGCAAACTTCTGGGTGGCATTATTACAAATCAAATTCTTAAATTACAGGAAAAAAAAAAGGATATAAGAAACACAGACATTAAAAGATCTTGGAGGAGCACATTGCTCATTTCAGGACACTGAATCAGAATCCAAGAATCTCTTGAGTGACCATAGACCAAGTAGTAACATAGCAAATATCAGATTAAGTCCATACAGATAAAATAATTCAACATTTGTAAGTTAACTTCATCAAGGCTACAAAAATTCTCCTGGATTAAGTTCTCCTTCAGCTCTGGATACCTTAAGAGGCAAAACATGCTTCTAACCAAATATATTCTTAAGGATTCACAAAATCCTGCACATTTACAGCTGGATCTGTATGCTATTTCTACAAGACACTCTAAATACACGCAAATTTTAAACTTAAATGAATAGCAATTTCTGAAAATACATTTCAGATTTATTCACCCCTCTCCCAACAGAAGTCTACATTTTCAGGAAGACCATTCTCAAAGACAACAAGATGGAGATTCCCAAAAATTACACTGTTCATAAAATTCCATTTTGTTAGTTCACTTTCAAGAATGTTTTAATAAGGATTCATAGTTAAAATTGTCCAAATTTTCAGCTAACCAATTTTTAGGCCAGCACTTCCCCTCTCAGAAAATACCCCAACATAAATGAAGGACAGGAAGGTTAGTTGACATCCATCAATTAAGAAGTTATAATGGCTTTTCTACAGAATGTTACTGGTAGGTATTAATCGAAGAGAATATTCCTTCCAAGTCAGTGTGTTTGTTTGGACTTGGGGTTTTTAAATTATTATTTTTATTTTATTTCTTAGGCTTTTTAAAGTTCTGGGTATGCTATAGAAGCAATAACAACCAAGAAATCTGTTTACTGTTGTACAGTGGTTTGCAGCTGTTGAGAGCACTCCTAAACTCCCTGGCTGAAATGTGTTTTTAATTGAAAAGGAGAGCATTAAGGGGCTTTTTAAACCCATTAAGACTTATTTATATTAGAAAATATTCATATTCTCTGACTATATTCTTAGGCAGCTGAGTACTGCACTTGCAACTGTAGTTTGCCCAGGAATTGTACATGCCTTCTAACAGCAATTCTCTCTTTCAAGTCAATTTGCGGGGTTAAAGGACAAAGAATAAAACATTGTTAAAGGACCTAGAAACACAGAGCTAAAATAAATAACCCATTCAGATAACTGATCAGTGGTATACATCACAGATCTTGAAAGGAGGTAAATGTTTACTCAGCAGTCAGTAATAATTCTCTGGCTGTGAGATTTAGTTATTGGGTGGCCATTAACACACTCAAATTTATCACCCAAGCCCTCTTATCTGTAAAAATTAATCAGTCCTTTGCCAAAGCAGACAATGCTGCCTCCTTAAACTGCTCATCAGCTTAAAGGAACAGGAAAACAAGATGTTGAGAAACTCAGCAGGCTGGCACTTCACATTTTTTAAGTGTCATTTAACAACACTAAGAATCAAATCCCAGTACTAATACAGAAGTCCTCCAGCTGCTGTGTCTGTCATATTTTAAGCCTGGTGTTAATTTCACACTAGGAATAAAAACTATACCTTACATATTTATGCCATAATCTCTGAAATTGGATCAAAACTTTCAGGGATGAATAAGCTTCCACATTTCTTCATTAATTTAGTACTGGCAAGTACAATGAAGTTGAAGTGTAGTACAGCTACATGCAGTACAAGGTTTTCAGCAAAAAAAGCTTAAGTCAGCTTTAGCATTTTCAGCAAAGGAAATAAAACCTCTCCCTGTTCCACCCTTGAGAAAGATTCAGAAAGATTTGTTTTCCCTTTCCAGTCAAGTAGGCAACTTCTTTTAACCAGTCACCTAAAACATCCCAAAAATCTATTAAGGTCATTTCCAACTCAAATCAGCCATTTTTTCTCTCAAGAGGACACAGAGTGAAGGTGGTAGACAGATTCTTTACTGTTCTTTTCTCGTAAAGCAAAAGAAGGGATAACAAATTTTTCTACGAGGGAAAGGGGGATAGAAAAAGGAATCGAGCCAAGGCTACACATGATGAGTAGACAAGAGATATGAAAAGAAAGTGCAGTACTGCATGGCATGTTCCTAAGGCATGAAGAAAGCCATGAGCACTGTGTACAACACCTTAGAAATACAGAAAGCACATACCTACACCTCAGCATAACATTCAAGATTTAACACTCATTCAGGGCAGAGAAGAACACAAGGTCCATATTCAGAGTTTGTTAAGGATAAATTGATTCTGATCAGCAGTTTCACTAGGTTAACATGTATCCTGGGAGTAGAAGTCTCACCCCTAATAAACTTTTGAAGCTACTTAGCAAAATGTTTCCATATCATCTCAGACTGTAAAAAAAAAAAAAAAGGTCCCTGTGTCTGCCCTATTAAACCATGAATGTTTAGTTTGAATCCATCCATTTTTTCTTCCCCACATGGTATGAAAATTGTGGGCTGAGGATTTTTTGTTGTTTTCTAGTAGGATAGGTGTAGTGCAGAAGGCTGAGTTTTGTTCTTATTCTTTATTTCCTGGGCATATATTTGAGAAACATCATCACAATCTACTTTCTTCTTGTAGAATATATAACATACCTAACATGGTCTGATTATCACATTCATTAACAAATACTTAGGTGGCTTCTTATACCTTCTTTTTTGAGTAAGGGCTTACACTTAATATTGAACTCTACACCTCTAGACCTGTTCCTGAAACTCAGCGATTCAAGCTTCAGGAAATAATCTAACTGGATTTTTAAGAAAGCCACATAAGTGGCAAGCTACTCCATTTAATGCTGAAGTTTTTTGACTAATTTAATAGAATGTTAATTCCTAAGTCGCATAAATTAAAACCTACTTTCAGTCAGTCTCTTAGGTAGTCATTAATGGACAATTACGTTAATAAAATACATTTCTGAGGTAGATCTAGATCTTAATACCTTTTCTGTTGCTCGCCTGCTGTAAAATCTTAAATTCATAATCCTTAATAATCCTCTTCTCTGTGCCTGTAAGAACAGAAACAAATTATAGAATGAAAAACAATCTCCTACACTGTTTCATGTACCAAATATTAAGTCATATTTTAAATACTAAAACAACTCTGCAAGATTCTTTAGAGGCTCTGCAGAAAGACACTGACAAATTAGAGAGATGGGCAATCACTAACCATATGAAGTTTAGCAAGGTCAAGTGCCAGATCGTGTATGTGGGGCAACCCTGGCTGCATGCACAGAGTGGGGAATGAGAGGCTGGAGGGCAGTGCTGGGGAAAGGGACCTGGGGGTCCTGGTCAACAGTGAGTTGAATGAGTCAGCAGTGCTACAGTATATGAAAGGGATTAAGATTAGATTAGTGTGTCCAAAGGAGGCCACAAGGATGGTGAAGGACCTTGAGGGGAAGAGGAATGAGGGGTGACTGAGATCACTTAGTCTGTTCAGCCTGAANCAAGGATGGTGAAGGACCTTGAGGGGAAGAGGAATGAGGGGTGACTGAGATCACTTAGTCTGTTCGGCCTGAAGGATACTGAGGGGAGATCTCAGTGCAGTTAGAACTTCCTTGTGAGGGGGACAGGGGGGGCAGACACTGATCTCTGCTCTGTGGTGACCTGAGGGAATGGCCTGAAGTTGTGTCAGGGGAGGTTTAGGTTGGATATTAACAAAAGGTTTTTCACCCAGAGGGTGGTTAGGCACTGAACAGGCTCCCCAGGGCAGTGGTCACATCACCAGCCTGACAGAGCTCAAGAAGCATTTGGACAATGCTCTAAGGAACATGGTGTGATTCGGGGTGTCCTGTGCAGGGCCAGTAGTTGGACTCAATGATCTTTATAAGTCTCTTCCAACTCAGCATATTCTATGATGTTACTATTTTTAAACTGCCATAAGACTGCCTATTTTAAAATAATGCAAGTATAATAAAATCCAGTTTGTATAATTCTGTCCACTTCAGTAGGTATATAACATGTCACAGAAAACCATTACTCATTTGCAATTAAATTAACAACTCACTTGTAATACTAAGCAATACCTATGTAAAAGTAAACACTGGAATTTATATTGTAAATGGATTTCAGCATAACCAAGTTGTTACCAAATCAAACATTTACTTCTACTAGAAGCAAAAGAAATCAAGAGCCAGAATTAAACTGAAACATTTATATTCAGGTGCGCTGCCTTTTGTTTTGAAGTAATAGAAGAACTGTAATTTTTTTCCAACAAAGACAGGTAACATACCCCAATGTACAACTAAGAGCAAAAAATATTGTAGCTTGGAAATTTACAGACTCCTTTCTTCTTGTTTTTGGTTTTAAAACCACAAGTGATAATTAAGAACTTATAGTTTAAATCATACTACAGAAAAAACAAAGACAGATGCCGTGGGGAAAAAGATAACTGTTTAGATATACACATTATAGCTTAGAAAATAGCAAAACATCACATTAAATTCATCTTTCATAAAGAGATATTTATTGAGCTTCCAGTGACAATATTCATCCAGTAAAATGAGGACACATACTTACTGTTCTAACATCATCTTCATAACTAGTGACTTGTTTGTAATGGGGAGAGCCTGACAGAATTCTCCAAGCAGATATCCCACAACCAGCTGCTTTAGATGCTCCATCTTCATCTGTTTCACAACCTCCTACAAGTAGAAGTCTGTAAAATATATAAAGATGTATTATGATTTCATATATCACCACATATTTTTTTTTAGCTTTCTTATGTCTACAGCAGTTTGCTTAGAGTAACAAAAGGCTAAATATACCAAGACACTTAACAGCCACAGAAAACTTTGTCTGTGAATAAATACCCTGAAATCTAAAAATACTTCAATATTGTTCAAGTAACATTTGTTATTTGTAGCACATATACCTATTCATTCTCATTTCTAGCTTCCCAGGTAGGTAATTTTATTTTAGATGTTGGAAATTATAAGTCTGGCCACAAGTTTGAGTTTCCCCCTTACCCTCAAAAATGATAAAAAATTACTGCTTAAGCATATGACAAGTTCTGATCATTCTGTTTAAGCATCAGATTTCCATTTATTCAGATTTGGTACAAACGCCACTTCTCTTTCACTGAAGAACAGTCCACACTAAGGTGGGTCAATTCTGTTTTCTAAACTCACTGTACCAATCATACATGTAATAATTTTGTTACACATTGTATGTAGCATTCTGAAAACTTTTATGTAAGTCTTTTAATTTTAATAATCATTGCTGATCACCACTAAACTGTATCAAACTATTTGCTCTTGAAGCCCTTTCACCTTATTAACAAGCGCTTCTATATTTAACTGATGACTACTTCGATGAAAACTTGGAGAATAGGTGTCTAAGTTTGTTTGGAAGCAGCCTTGTAACGAATCACCCATCAAAATGCAAAGTATCTACAAAAAAAAGGCACAATTGTAGGAGCCCAAAGCTGCAGCTTGGGAATGCTCCATTATCCCTTTCCCAAGGCTGCACCATTCCTGAAGTGCTCTGCCCCCCATAGCAGCTGCCACTCACACAGCGCAGCTCAGGCCACTGGGGATGCCAAAACTACACCTGCAAAAGTCTAATGAAAGAATAAAGGGAAAAAAACCATTGCTTCCACATTTAATCATTTTTAAGACATCAGTAAAATTTATTTAGTATTTCCAGGTCTCCTGCTAGTCACAAATGTACAGTAGGATGATTTTGTACCATGGATGAATGACAGAATCACATCATCAGTTAGGCTGGAAAAGAACCTCTGAGATCATCAAGCCTAACCCGTGACCAAACACTACCATGTCAACTAGACCAGCTCAAGGGATGGTGACTCCACCACCATTCCAATGCCTAGTCATCCTTAATGCGAAGAAATTCCTCCTGATGGCCAACCTAAGACTCCCCTGGCACAGCTTAAGCCTCATCTTCTATGTCTTCCTGGCTCCTTGGGCGAGAAGGTTGACCCCCACCTGGGGGGTCACCCCTGAAGTAGTTGTAGAAAGTGGTAAGATCTCTCTTGAGAGTCTTGAGATGCCTAAAGTTCTTAAGAGTTTTGGCTATCCTGCCGTGTAAAGAATGGCCTAAGGCAGTGAAGCAGAAGTCACTTTCACCAAAAACTGCAATATGAGATATGAACACGAGGAAGCCTGATTTTTTTTCTTGCACAGGTGTTCTACACAGAGCACAGCAGCATGCAGCAGTTTGTGCAGCTGTTTCCAGGCTTCATTTCTAGATCCTTAAAGACCTGCATACTTCTGCGACCATCTGAGGACTCCAAAGACCACCAGAGGACTCCTGGGACGCCTTTGAGGAATTTCACAATGCCTGTCATTGCCAGGAAGAGGTAGCTAGCAAGATTTAGAAGCTGTGAGCAGGATCTGCCAGCTGTTCCTAATAAAAGGGTTCTTTGAGCTTTTGTTCCAGATGGGCACATGATTAACAGGGGCCAGGAACCCTTTCAACAAGTCCTAGAAAAAGACCTATGTAAATGCCAGGCCTAGAGTGCAGCATTTTGCAGAAAATTACAGCAAGAACCTGCCTCTGTTCTAAACAATCACAACAATGTGCTGCCAGGCTCAGTCTCCAGCACCCTCTGGGGCAGCTCTCCAGCACCTCCGAGGCACTGACACAGACCATTACATGCTCCTAAGGGAGAATACAGCTGTGCAGGTCTTGGACTGCAGTGACATGGCTCCAAGCAACTGCTCTAGCTGACACTGAGGTGAAGGGGATGACCTCCAAGAGTTCCTCCAGTCTCAAAAACTGGCTGCTTTTGCAGTACCTCAATTGTACTCCACTCCACGGGTTTGTACAAAGTTGGGTTGAAGATAACCGGTGTAACATCAGTCTTGAGAACAAGCTCAGTTGAGGCATCCGAGAAAAACTTGATAAGCCCTTCTTCACTTAGCAATTTTGGTACAAAAAAATTTAAACAAATCTGAAACCCTTTAAAACTCCTTCATGACAAGCCCTTCATTGCAAACTTTAGGCTTTAATATAAAATATTTTCTGCAGCAATTGCAGATAACCCAGAAATAAGACATTCAGCTCCAGATTAAGATACTAAAACAAAAGCAACTGTCGAACCTTGGATTTGAGTTTACAAAGAGCTCACACTGAAGCAGACATTTAAGTTTTGTCAACTAAAATGCACCATAAATTCTGTCCTAGATGAAAAGGTGATCACGTGAAAACACCAACATTAGGTATCTAAATTAAAGTATATAATATTTTTCTAAAACAGTAAAAGGCATTATTGGATTTTTTTCCCAAAGCTATTGCTTCACGTTTTCCTACAGATTCAGAAACATTCCCTGTTGGCATGTTCTCTTTGCAATTATCGTACACCTAGTTGAAAAAATTAAGTAAATTAAGTTCTTAACTGCTATTTTATTGCACTGTAATGGGTCATGAGCAAATACAGAGTAATACTGTAATGCATTAAGTCAAGCCTTACAAGCAGTGAGAGATCAGTATTATTTCATCATCTGAGATTAAATGAAATGCAAGAAAGCACAAAATGACAAAGTTGAACTTGTGTTAAGTGATCGAAGTTCACATAATTGAAAATTAAAACTTCTAAATTTCTCAGTGCCCAGGGTTCCAACACACCTCAAACATATCAACAATTTTCTTTAATGCATAACTTTGAAGTAGTTGTGTTCAAGCCCCTCTAGGGTTTTTTGGGATAACAAGAAAATTTCACAGGATATTTTACTCATGAATTTAGAATTCTCCAGTGTCAAATTTACAAGCTTTCTAACATACACTAAATTCAAAACAGAAAAGACTTGCTTCCATCAGGGGCAAAACACTGGTTCTTTTGCTTTCCATGCATTCCATCCAATTTTACATTCTTTCACGTGTCAATTTTTCTAAGTTTCTTTCAACTTTACTAAGCCACTAAACTGGCTGCACATAGCAGAAAACACTACAACCATTAACCCTGGTCTGATCAAAGGAAACAATGGCTTGGTTCTGTTGTCTGGTCATGTAGTGCTACCAAAGTTCCATAACCCACAACTATTACCTCAAAACTGTAAATTTAGTATACTGAGTATTAATTATGTGAAATCACTAAATATTAATTAGGTGGAAAGAAAAAGACATACACAAAATTAATCTCTCAAAATAATAAGCTAGAAGAACATTACAACTCATTAATAATAATTTTTTTTCCTGAGATAGATATGACAGCTCACTTAACACTGAAGAATGAGAACAAGTTCTTTCAACACTGAGTTTCTTCTGGTATTCTATAGCCAAGCCTAATTTCCATTTAAAAAAATACAGCGCTATAACACTGCACTGGAAGATTCAATCCTAGCACATCTAATAGAAGAAAAATATCTAGAACAAAGTTTAGTTCCTTTAGTTCCTTCTCCCTGAGGAGAAATAGAAACAGAGTTGCTGAGTTTATCTTGCTACATAAGGAATCTAAAAAAGTAGACACATTTTTAGCATATGTAATAGGCTAAACAGGACCTATTCCAACATTGGGTTCAAGAGCAAGCAGGCAGTCAGCCCTCATTTCAAGTCCAGTTTCTGTACCTAACAAGTTACTCCTAGAGAAAACACATCACAAGGTAACTCCAAATAACCAAAGCCTGGCAGTTCCAGTCAGAACACTAGGGAAAACGGGCTGGCCAACAACTCCAGCAATCAACCCCAGCTAGAGGAAAAAACAAAACAAAAAACAAACAAACAAACAAACAAACAAACAAAAAAAAAAAAAAAAAAAAAAA
>VXBB01010352.1:653255-663875 GCA_013399915.1 Illadopsis cleaveri | reverse complement strand
GAAAAAAAAAAACCACAAACAAACCAACCAAAAACCCAACAACTAAACTTATACTTCAGCCTTTAACCATCTTTCATCACATCTTTTAAAGCTATTCCTGACATTTTAAAAAAATGCATGGTGCTTACACATACAGAAAAGGACATAACTTTACTAATAGAATAATGCAAGTCAAGTGAGATAAACTTCATAGTTCCTCTTTCACAGTAGAAAGAGACATGACTTGCTATTACTGATGCACTAAAGAGCAATTTTAGAATAGATTTTTTTTTCCCCTCCCTATCCAACACACTTCCATGCTTATTTTGCCACTTTTTCTTCATCATTTATATACCAATGTCAGGTAGTAAACAGAATGCTTACCTGTGACCAGGATGATAAATTACAGTTGTTATCCCATGGGCATAGTGGCTGCTAAAGCTGAAGCTATGACTTTCCTGAAAGCTTTGATTTGTTCCAACACTAAGTATGCCAGGAAAAAAAAAAATACATGCATCAGTTCACATTTATTTTCTTTAAAGAGTAGAAAGAATTCCTTTTAAGTTCACTGTGCCTCCTCAAAGCAAGTCAAAATTTATGCTTACCTTACAAGGTAACTTCTCAGTTCTCCACGATAATTAACAACAAGGAGTTCAGCTGACCACTGGGCACTTGCTTTATATTCCAGAAAGATCAATCCAGCAATAGCGTAACTCAGATCGCCTGGAAAACTTGCTGTCTTTACCCAAAAATGAAGGCAGACATTGGGAGAAAAAGGGGATTTTAAAAAAGTGTCTTTGTTACTGAAACAACTAGAAAGTTAAACTAACTATATTGTGTTTAAAAAAAAAGTTTCATAGTTTGTATTACAAACGAAATACATTTTATCTTGATTTTAAAGAAATCTTATTACTATAAAGTTTGCAAAGACAATATTCTGAGGAAATACACTTGAGCCACCTTCACAAACCAGCTCAATACACCCTTTGAACACAAAAATTAAAAAATATATTGTGTGGGGCCTATCAACAGTAATTATCTAATATTGTACCAAGGAAAGTACTCTGGCAGCAATATTTCTCGATTTACAATTTGACTCTGCATACAAAGTGCAGATTTATAATCTATTACTACAAATCATGGTGATTCCATACTTCCACTGTCTGATGCACCTACAGATCTACCACAATTCCAAGACAGATGTAAAACATACCCTTTGTGCTGTTGTAAGGGCTACTTACAAAAGATGACTTTTGTTGATCGTATGATGGATGTATTGTAGTGGAACTTTTTATGGCCCATTTCTGCGTGGTATTCATAGTGTAAGCATTTATAGCAAACTAAGCCATGATTTGAAAAAGGTCAAAGAGTGGAAATTATCCATGATCCTTAAAACAGTTCTGCTATATTTGTATTTAACCCAAGAGAGCTGGTGAAATTTCACATACCGGTGAAATGACCAAAAGCTCACTACCCATCAGGTCAAACACTCTGACTGTTCCACTGCTTTCAGCATAAGCAAGTAATGTACAATCATGACTCCATGCCACCCTCCTCCACTGAGGGTTAGGATCCTTTGGCACTATGAAAAAGGAATAAAAATATTAATAAAAGCAAAAAATAAATATAATCCCTTAAACAGAACATAAAGTCAATTGCATCAAAAAATGCAGGGAGCCTACCAGCACTACAAGCTTATCTCAGAGAAGGGTAAAAAAAAGAAAAACCACATATGTCTCCCAGAGCCATTAATTCTAACTATCATCTCATTTCAGATTCAGGTTTCGTATATTAATCATCATAGAAAGAAGTGGCAGAGGGAGGGTAACAGAGTTAGTCACAAACCAAAACTATTAAGAGATTCTTTCCAATGATTTTAAGAGGTTATATCACTATCGTTAAAGTAAACCAACACCACCATTTAGCAATGTATGAATAACAAACAATGATGACACTAAGTAATGATGAAGTTGCCAAACCTTGACATTTTCCAACTATGGATACAAAGTCATCTTTTGCAGACCTGCAGAAAAAAAAGACTCCAATGAATTTAGATATGAAAAAAACCCACTACTCAATTTTCTGGAACAGAACGAGAAAAATATTCCAAGTACACAATACAAACCCTCTAAGTACTTGTGGAATAAAGCAGATCGTAACTTTCACCCTTAGGCAGCTATAGTAACTAACAACAGTATTTTAGAGACCCTCCTCCAACTGCATAAATACCAACAGCCCTCATTTATTTGTAATGCTGTACAAAATAGGACAGCATCATTTCAGTGCTTCACATAACTTCAGAAAAAAACCTAGTCAGTATTCTCTAGGTTACAATTTTGGAAACAATGCAAGAACATAGTTACATTAATACAGCTGAAACACAAGATTTATTTTATAGTCTTTAAACTGACGTTTATGGTGCTCACACCACTTCTGATTGAACAATTTTCATACACTTGCTTCTTTTACATATAAATGGAAGGTCTGACCTTCTAGCAAATGGATTTTTGTGAAGCAAGTAAACACACTCAATCAAGATCTGTTCTACAGCTAAATGTGCTCTTGAACCGGCAAAGGAGAGTTTGTTGTTAAGAGAGCACAAGAAAAGGGAAAGCATCCGTTTTTACAGCAATGCACACCACTTGTAAAATAAGGTGAAGTATTATACACGCTAGCTACTCCACAGAGAAGAACACTAGATACTAGCTCCTTGTCCCATTTATTAGGGGAGAGTTTCTAGAGGGGGCAGAAAAGCAGAGATTAGAAAGACTATGATTTGTGCTGAGTATTTTTGAGGATCTTGACTGTTTTTCTTTCACATCTTGGAAACAGAGAGAGAGATACAGAGATACACTTATATAAACACGTCTGTTATAATTGGGGGGGGGTCAAGGACAGTTTATGTTGGGTTTGGTTTTTTTTTTTAAATGGGGAATGGCTGAGAACTAAAAAGAAACAGAAGGTTTCTGCTTTTCTGATCATTCCATGAGTAAATTTCACAATATATATATACTGCAAAACAAAACAAAAATCTTTAAAAGTAGTGCTAGCAAATGATCAGAAACACTGCCTCAGAACCCCACAGCTGAAGTAACAGATAATGCTAAGTTACCTGATTTCTACACATTGGTCTTGAACAACTGCCAACAATTTACCATTGCTGAAAGAAAAAACAGATGTGAAAGTTCATTTAAAGTCCACTCCTTACAGAATATGCATCAGAGTCCTAGGTGCTTTTCTCCATAGTTAGATATAAATTGCCTGATTCATAAATTAAAAAAAAAAAAAATTAAGTGGGAAATACTCATTTTTATTAAAAATAAAATATCCGTGCTATGATATTCCTTTCATTTCACAGAAATCTATCTGCCACTCTTTTCTAGCAGCACTAAGAAAACAGATGTCTAAAATCTCACTGCATAGGAGGTCAGAGTCAGATGTTGCTTATACATAATTTTACAACATCAACATACAAAACTATGTATTGCTTGATCTGGTATAAACAACTATCATAATTCAGTAAGTTACGTATGTGGTTTTGCATACAAAATAAACTAAAGCCTTCCCTACTACCTTCATGAAATCATGCCATTGAGCCATTTTTCTGAGCATACTTTTAAAAGTCAGTGATCTCACTGATGTTGCTAAAATTCCTGCAGAACAGCTGGTTCTAGCCTTGGAACTCTCACTTCTCTGCGTATGCAACAGCAAACAAGTCTTGAGGGTATGAATTCACTTTCCACAAATACAAATTGCTTATTTTAAAATTATATATCCTGCTAAGTTATAAGTCTTTAATCAACCAATTTCAGGACTTTAATTTGAAAATGACTGCACTACAAGCCACTTTGCCTCAAAAGCTAGACAGACATTCAGCCCTGAGTGAAAAGTGCACTGACTGAAGGGAAGCAGGTAGGAGCCCCCAGGTAGCACACTGAGGCCACCTGTGAGAGCCTCCAGGATTTCTCTCGACCAGAAAGAGTAACACACCTTGAGCACAATATCAGCTCAGCATGAGTTTCAAGGAGATGGTGGGGGGAGCAGAGGAAGCACTGATACATTCCCTCCTGTCAGAAATGGCAAAGCATGGGAGCTGTTACCTTGCAAGCACGAGGTGCCAGTTGATCTGCTTACTGACCAGACGAACCAGTCCAGCGGGCAGAGAAAACTTTGCAGGGCTGAAATACCAAAATCAGAACACACAGTGAACAAATGCAGTACCTGAGATACACACAACAGACAACTCAGCTTCAGGGCAATGATCAATTACCTCAGAGGGTTTGCAACTGAACACGAATCAACACTGCACCCTGCCAACGACAAACACTAACAACAGCCTTGTTTTTACTAACAGAACAAAACTGCATACTAAGGGAACTGATCCTTTATTTATCACTCTTTATACTCTGGTCACCAGCCAGTTTTGGTACATCCATTAAAAGAAGAACACCAGTAAACAGGAGGGGCACCAAGATGATCAGGGGACTGGAGTACTTGCCCTACAATGAATCAGATGCTGTGGAATTGTACTTGTTTAGCCTGAAGAAGAGAGGGCTTCAGGATTACAAAACAGCAGCATTCTGACTGATACCTAGGAGATTACCAGGAAGATTGGAGCAACAGAGGTGCATGGCAAGAACACAAGAAACTATGATCAACCCTTTGGAAGACTTGGAGTGCTGAGGTAACAGTTGGACTCAATGACTGTAAATGCCCTACCCAACCTAAACATCTCTGTAATTCCAAAACCAAGGAAGTTCCAAGCTGACATTAAAAAGAGATTTTTTCACCAGGAAGACAGTCAGGCACTCGAACAGGCTGACTAGAGCGTCTGGGTTCTCCATCCTTAAACCTTTCCAAGACCTAGCTGGACAGAGCCCCAATGAATCAGACAGAATTCAGTGTTCTCCTGCTTTCAGTGGGATTTTAAACTAGAGGCCTCCCAAGTTCCCTCTGAAACTTTTATCAAACACATGATCAAACAGCAACTAGAATAAACTATAAAAGCTTGAAATTAGCTTCAAATATGACTACAGGAGGGAGGGAATTCTGTCTGCAACTGAATCACTACATGACAGTATGGTGCCCATAAACATCACCCCCTCATGAGAAAAGGGTGGGGGGGAAGTAGGCACACAAAAATAAAGTAGAACACCAACAATAGGGAAAACAGCATTCCCTGCCAAATTTAAGTTCAGTACTGTTTTACAGGATGTCACATCAAGGTCCCTTTCCATATAACTCAAAACCGAAAGATTATTCTTTAAAAGGGGAAACTGATATCTTCAAACCTGCTAAGCGGTATAACCACAGAGCTGAATTTTCCAGAAACATTTTACTTACCCCAATATATTCCTGGGACCATTTAATCAAACTTTTTGAATCAAAACTTAAATTTATAAGTGGCATGAGTGCTGCTCAAGAAGTTATCAAGTGTTTTGTATGAGTCTGAATTGTCAAAGAAAAAAAAATTCAAAATTATTACTCCAAAGGAAGCAAACCCTGTTGTGCCATCATATCTGTCACTGACACTTAAGAAATAAACCCACAGCAGCTTCCCTTGCAGTATCTCACCTAGGAGTAGAGAGCAAAAATATGTGTTTGGAGAAACTTGTTCCAACTGCAAGGTTAGCTCAGCTTCTGATAAAAGCACAAAGTCAAACTAGGATGTTCCAATCTTTTTCTATTTAGGCTTCAGATGTAACTCAAGCAGCTACAACTCAATTTATGAAAAGAGACTACTCTAGGCATTGCTTGGCCAATATTCTAAACAAGTGTTCAATTTTAGTCCCATTAAGAATTACTTTCCATCAAATCAAAAAGCTATAAAAATATTACTGTATAGGGAAATTAAGCAGTATTCTCATAAAACCTACCTGTACCAGATGTACCGAAGCAAAAGCAACGCAGGACCTACAGTGGAAAAAGGCAAAAATTACATCTCTAACCCTCCAGCTTACTGCACAGGGAATCTCAAATTCTCATTAAAGAAAAAGGTATTGAGAAAAAATTCCTTATACTTGGCCAACAAATTCTTATGTTAGAATAAATGGAAATGACAGATCAAAACCAAACTAAAAAACAAACAAACAAAAACCCAAACCACTGCACATTTTTTTGAAAATCTAAGAGAAATTCCTACTGGATGAAAATACAGTTCAATCACTGCCATTTAACACTTGATTTATGCAATGTAATATTGTCAGAACGTAAAAATTCCTTATAGAACTAACTAGCAAACAGCCCAGTGCAGGAGATGTTAACAAAGGGGGAAAAAAAAAAAAGGCTCAACTATCACAGTTTGCAAAACACAGAGCTTTTAAGATGTATGGTTTATTAGTTTGTCCCAACAAACTAAAGAAGACAAGAATGCTCACAAAATTGACATAAAAATGTCAAGATGTCATAAAAAACACAGCCATGTTCACAATCAGAAAACACATCCTGCACTCTATTTCCATTACATTAGGCACTCTAAAGGGCAGAAATTGTAAAATTTACAAGTAATCCACATAATCTTGGAAGCCATAAATGTAAGAACAACTCATATTTACCTGCAATTGCTCTAGTGATGATAAATGATGCACCATGTTTTCTGTTGCCTCTTGGCTGCAATTACAATAATTATCATCAGACAGCATGTCATACATTTTAACTTAATACAATACTTAATACAATAGTCACACATACATTCACTGATTAAATCTAAGTTGGCTCCTAGCCTTCAAGTTCTTTATGTATTTTCTATTACTCACTGCTTCATATAATATCTACTTTAACTGCATAAGCTAAAACAGGCTATAATGCCAAATAATTTAAATGCCAAGATGCCATAAACAAAACGTGCTACAGATTGTCTATTGATTCAGCTTTGCCTCAATCTTTGGGTAGTAACAAAAGACATTGACTTCTGATTATGTTCTCCTGTAAGCTATTATAAATCATTCTTTTTATGCCAAATAAATGCCACAATGACTGCTGGGCATTACAGATCAAAGTACTTGTTGTGCAACATATTATGCTAATATCTAAGTGCTAAGCTACCTAAAGATGGCTCATGAAAATTTCAGAAACGTCAAAAAAACCAAACAATTTCTGAAAAAACCCCACTCTTTTTACATCAATTTGTACTATGTAACATGGTCACTCAGATAACCACCTCTACTCCACACCATGTCACACAGCCTTTCCACCTGCCC
Source organism: Illadopsis cleaveri (assembly GCA_013399915.1). NCBI lineage: Eukaryota > Metazoa > Chordata > Aves > Passeriformes > Timaliidae > Illadopsis > Illadopsis cleaveri. The sequence goes on along the minus strand of VXBB01010352.1, from coordinate 656,697 downwards.
TGCTCTACTTAAGGCAGAGCGAGCAAACACAGTCACTGTACAAATGAAAGCATTCACTGAACACAGAGAAAAGGAATACAAAACAACACAGGATGTATATCCTAATCTATAAAAGGAGATAAAATTATTTGTCAGTAAGAAGCAGAAATATAGATACAAAACTGAGAAGAGGACAAGGATAACCAATAAGGAAGGATCCATCAACAAATTCTCAAAAAAAGTAATCATGCTTATACCTCTCTAATGAAAATATTAGAGCATCACAAACTTAGCATGAGTAGGCAATGACTGAATTTTCCATTCAATATAAAATACATAGAGCAAATTTCTCTATCTGAAATATTCAGACCTCACTAAGTTACAAAGCAATAAACACTGAAAGACATATAAATTTATCAAATTTTGGAACATGTCTGTGCTTAAAAAATAATATTTGCCCTCTCAAATTTATATTATTGAAGTAAAGATTAGTTTTCTAGGCACTGTTTGCAATCCATAAACAGTTTTTCAAGTAACCAGGCTGTCATCTCACAGCACGTAAGAAGCAAACACAGCTGTACTAATAGATAACATTCCACATTCAGGTTGATTAGCCAGGAAATAACAAGGCATTACAGTAAAATAAGTGAAAGCATAAATTATTTCTTACAGCTATCCTAGTACCTCAGGGAGAACTGCAGTTTCCTAGGGACCTTAAAACCAGAGCTTGTTAAAAGTTTTTTGGATTATGAGGAAGTTCCCAGTAAAAAACATTTCCTAAAGTTGCTTACATCTCTCTAGAATTTTTTTAATATTTTAAGTGTCTACCCCTGAGCCTAAACTACAGGCTGCTATTCCACACATTTTATACTGTTTGCAAAACTGGTTTACTATTATAACCTGAAGACTTGAATTTTACTTTTTATAATATCTGGTCCTGAGCCTAAACTACAGGTTGCTATTCCACATATCTTAAACTCTTTGCAAAACCAATTTACTGCTATATCCTGATGATCTGAATTTTACTTTTTATATTATATTCTTATAATTTCAGCAGTAACAATGTTCTCAAAGAGTGTATTATATACAATGGCATCACTATTCTGAATTCAGACTGCTTGATTTCTGCACCACTCTCTTCTCTGGTACCATCAACTCCTTGTGTGTTTCCTTCACAAATAACTGCTATAACCCCTCTGCTCTTTCTCTTCTTCCCCCTCCCAAAAATTCTAACTGGAAAGTTCAGTACAGGTGAATGACAACACTGAAAAGAACTAAAATTAAAGCAAATTTGGGCATTCAGCCTAAGACATCCATGTCAGTTTTATCAATGTCTTGAATTTAACATGATTTTACATCTTCATCACAAGACTCATCTTCCAATAATTAGAGCTGTAAGTTCTAGCAGTCTGCAATTAAAAAATAATCATCCCAAATGAAATAACAGAAAACTAAAGTCAATAAAGACCTGTAAAAGTTGAAGGTCCAGCTTTGTAGCCTAGATTACTGTATAGGAAGACACTTAATTTTATTTCTCAGTGCAGCACTCAACTTCCTTTCCTTTTCCACCATTCCTTACCTCACTTATTCCAAAAGATTCAGTACTAAAAGAAAGTAGGGTATGATTTTTTTCTGAAAAGTGTGAAAAAAACAGGATTAAAAGAGACAGATGTTCCAAAGGGAAAAAGTCACAATCACCTAAGTAATATCACTGTTAAGGCACCTTAAGGCAACAACTGACTCATACTGACAAAATAATCTGTTTGCCTATGATTGTCAGTGTAAAATCAATTTCCCACTAAAATGGTACAAAGACTATCAGAAGTGCCCTTGAGTACTGACAGTTTCCAAGAAGAATGTAAATCCAAGCAAGCTATACAGCACAATATTTTCAAACCTTCCATCTTCTGCTATTGAAAACAGGTATTATCTTAAAAATAAGGTAAACAGGCAAGAAATACCAATTTTAAAATAACCAGCACCATCTACTTAAGATGGCAAGCAGAATTCAATGACGCTTAGAAATTCTGACTACCAGAGCATACGAGGACCCTCAGATTACAGTCACTTTAAATTGGCATCCCCACATGCTGCCACTAAAGGGAGGTGTCACCTCACTGAAACGCTATTCACAGCCTCCTTGGTACCTACAGGGGTACTAGAGGGATCGGTTAACAAAAGGAGATGAAACAACACAATTGTTTCTCAGACTGATCAGTTCTTTAATCAACCTACCAGTAAACTTCAAGAACACTAATGGCAGCAGAAAAGACACTTGTCAGAAATGTGCCCCCTTAACACGGTTGCAGAAAAACCAGTCCTGTGTCATCATACCTAAGTACTCCTCATGGTTTGCAACAGGAAAATAGTTTCCATGTTACTAAAAACAAAGACTATTTACTTTTTTTCAAAACACAGTTAAATTAAAATAGGTGCACCTATCAATTCATCTGTACAAATAACCTATTAAGTTAGTAATTGGTAATACTGCAATTGTATTTTCCAGACACCCATACCTGTTGCTGCAACTGAGAAGAATGATCAACAGCAACAACAAAAAAAAACTTTCTGATAAATGAAAATCTATTTTTTTGAGCACGGCTCTAGTAATTTTTAACAGGTACATTCTTCCACTTGTGATGCTTTTACATCTGTTCTATTCAGTTGTTCTCATAAAGCGTAAAACTTTGTCAAAATGCTTCCATTAACAACTTCCAGTGGGAAATGCATTAAAAACTTCAGTGGACTTAAAAGCAACTACAAGAAAGAAATAAAACCACATTGCTTGCATCGTCTATATCGAAGTCAGACGAGCAGACACAGAAACAGCAAGCTCAGCATACTGCTGAGGAAAACATGAAAAAGGAAAGATGAAAGAGCTTCTCAGCTTTTCTGGTGACCCGGGAAAGAAGAACAGATAGAAATAACTAAAAATCTGCAGTACAAGAACAGTGTTTTCTGATTTCTTAAGAGCTGGCATCCATTTGTGTGCATTGTGAACATAAAGTGAAATATTTTTTTTTCCTTTTACCCCACTCCTGCAAGTACAGACACAGCTATACTGATATGGGAGTCAATAGAGAGCATCTAATATTCCTCACCCTAGGTAAATTCAATGAAGGTCCTATTTTTATCAGGACAGATTATACAGCTCTCTGTACAGCAGTTTCCGGAGATGAGACCTGGACTTCATTCACCATAGCTTCGTTTGTGTCAGCTCAACAGTAAAACCCGATATACATTGTTCAGTAAGCGAGAAGCACTTCAGAGGATGCCAGGCGGCACAAGCAGGGTGGGAATTAAGTGACACGAAGGCACAAGGGGACAATGGCCGCACGGAGACTCCGTGTGCCCGCCAGGAACATCGCGGCCATCCCCCTGAGCCTCCCCGGAGGCATCTGCTCACCCCCGCAGCCCCGGGGCGCCTCCGCCTCCCCGCCCGCGCCAACGTGGCCGGTCCCCT
>VXBB01010352.1:629138-652143 GCA_013399915.1 Illadopsis cleaveri | reverse complement strand
GAAGGCACAAGGGGACAATGGCCGCACGGAGACTCCGTGTGCCCGCCAGGAACACCGCGGCCATCCCCCTGAGCCTCCCCGGAGGCATCTGCTCCCCCCCGCAGCCCCGGGGCGCCTCCGCCTCCCCGCCCGCGCCAACGTGGCCGGTCCCCTCCCCCGCCCGCGGCCGTGCCGCGGCCACACGCACCTGCACCTCCGTCTCCGGAGGCCACTCGGTGTTGACCAGCAGGTCGTANTGGGGAAGAGTCTGGGGCACAAGTCTGGTGAGAAGCAGCGGGGGGTGTTTGGCCTGGAGCAAAGGAGGCTCAGGGCAGACCTTATCACTCTCTACAACCACCTGAAAGGAGGCTGTAGCCAAATGGGGTCAGTCTTCTCCCAGGGAAGAAGCAAAAGGACGAGAGGACAGGCTTAAGCTGCAGCAGGGGAGGTTAGGTTGGACATCAGGGAGGATTTATTCACAAAAAGAGTTGTTAAACATTGAAATGGGCTGCCCAAGAGAGTTGGTGGAGTCACCGTCCATGGAGCTGTTTAAAGGAAGACTGGACGTGGCACTCAGTGCCCTGGTCTGGTTGACAAGGTCTGGTTGACCTGCTGTGTCACAGGTTGGACTCGATGATCTCAGAGGTCTTTCCCGACCTAATTGGTTCTGTGGGATAGTTATGAAAGAACTGATGTTTCAGCCTATTTCCTGCAACTTTATAAAGCGTTCGTAAAATAAAAATAAAATTACTTCACACACTGACACTTCTGCTCCTGCAGCCTAATTTTCACTTGTGTTTAGTAAGCTCTTGTTGGCAACTGTGCAGCCTAGAATTAGGTTAAACAAAAATTCAAATTCTGAAACTAGGGATTCAGGGCAATATGAAAGCTCTGTTGGATACTGAGGAAAGACTTCAAGAAGAAACAACTACTGAGGAAAAAAAGCCATTTTACTGTTTCTATATTTTTAAACTATATTTGACAATGTAGCTTGTAAAGCAATAGTAAATAGTATAACATCGTGTTTGTAAGTTTCAAAGAATTGTGGGAGATTTGTAGTAAATTACACTCCACGTTCTACACCAACAAGCAGCACTACATACTGATACCAAGGTCTGCCTACAAACATGTTTTCTTAGAGTCATGGTTGAGTCTGTACATTATTCATATCTGTTCCTTTAAAAAATCACTAGTTTTGTCATTAATCTGAAAGCAAGCAAACTAATGATTGACAGATATAGTGAATAATAGTGAAAGAAAATAGGCACATCAAAGGAAGATACTCCCAAAGGAATTATTAATACATGAGAAGCATTGCAATGCAAACAGCCTGGTATGAAGGGTATAAAATACCCAGCTGTACTTTTTCTCTGCATGACACCAGTTTTTACATAGTAAGTTAGCAGCCAGTAGGGCTCAGCAAGTTTTAAAAAAGATCTCGAAACAAATGATCAGGACAAAACCAGTATTCAAATTGCAACACAATCAAGAGAACTACATTGTCAGAGATATTTATTTTGGGTTGTTTTTTTTTTTTGGCCTTTGAACCAGATGTGTCTCTATCTCATGCTTTCTTTGGAAAGATTGAAGCTGTGTTTCACAATGGAAAGCAGTAGGCAATAGTTTATACTGTGCCTTTCACTTAGCAGACAAATGCACCATTTGTTTGTGATGCAACTGTAGAAGCTGCATTTCTGTACTTGCAATCTCATTTTGTTTTTTACAAAACCCCGAAGATTCTCGCCTTTAATGTCACTAGACGTTACACTAGAACAAGATGGTGCAGAACTTGGGGAAACTTCTGTAAAAAGTGGAGAATAATGTATATTAGCGTGTGCCTAAGACATACCTCCGAGGTGCTTTGGTCACCAATACGCGGGGGAGGCACACGGGCCGGGGCGGAACTCGCGGCGCGGCGGCTCGTGCGCCCACCCGGCCCCATAAAGCGGCGGCCGAGTCGCGCGCCTGCGCCTTGCGCTGTTCGTGGTGCTCCCAGGGCCAAGATGGCGGCGTTCTCGGGTACGTGGCGCGGGGGCCGCAGTGGCTCGGCCCTGAGGGAGCCTCTCCCCTCTGCCCGCCGGCTCCTCGGCTCCCTGTGGCGCCGGGGAAGCTCCTCGGGCCGCCCTCCCGGCCTGGCCCGCGGTAGGGGGTGGCTGACCGTGTATCACGCTGGAGATCGCGGGGCCTGCGGGGGATGTATATGCCTCTCCCCGTGTCCTCGGGCTTCTGTAGGCTGTGAGAAGTGATTATCGGAATGGTTTTGCAGGTTTTATTGCATATGTGGATTTAGCAAAGGGGCGGCTTAAAAATTAGGCTCGTTCTTCATGCTGACTGGTTTCCGTAACAGGAGGTTTATCGTAACTCTTCACTGTATAGCAGTGGATAGTAACTGGCTCTTTATAAGAGAAGTTCTGCTTGGTGATACGGTTTAGCGAAATATATATACTGTATAAACTATACATGTGTATACAATCGTAAACTGTAATCCAAAAGCTTACTATTCAAGGAGGAAACATCACTCCTAGTGTCCCCTTCCCCGTGCAGATATTTGTAGAAATAGGCAGCCAGCCAAGATCAGAGCTCTGTAAAGTTTTAATGTATATGCGGTTTTTAATTTGTTCCTTTTAACTGAACTTCTTGCATCTTATAATGGGGGACAATGCTGAAGCTTCTTCCCAAGATCTAGAGATCAGTTTAGATACTATGCAGCAGGATTAATTTGGATGTAGTTGAGGGAAATGTTACAGTGTCATTGTTTGATTAAATTCTTGTACTTTATGTTGAATTAAACTGTATGAGTTGGAAGTGTACGGGAAAAAAATATGTATGGATTAGTTTCTAACTCACAATCAGTAGAATTGATTTTGATTGCTGTTGATTTTGTTGCTTGTGTGGATTGCCAACTTTTGTAGGAGTACAGGCCAGTATTTGAAAATATTAAGGTTTCCTGAAATCACATTACAAATAAAACACGTTTCTTACAGCATTCTTATTCTAGCAAATGGAAAAATACTTTTTGGCTGCACACATCCATCTGCAGCAGCCCAGCTCAGTGTGTGTCCGTGTGCATGCTGTGTCTGAAACCCAGCATGTGGCAGTGCAGAGGCCAGTGTGTAAAACCTCTGCTTGGAACAGTGCATGTTTATAACTGAAAGAATTGATTTAGAGTAACCTTATGTACCCAAAGAGGTGACTGACAGATAAATTGTTATTTTGATGGTGTGCTACCATTATTTGAGTTGTTTAGAATCCACTTTCCTCTTGTATGTATTGAATAGCTGCAGATTCTTTTTGTTTTCTTTTTAAATGTGTAGGATTTGTTTGTCAATATACAAACATGTTGCTCCATATTTAACTTGTGTCTGAGGTACAGCCATCAGACCTTGATGTGAGTTTGCCAGAAGAGGTATCCAAGGGAAAAAACCCTTTCAAAAGTGGATGTAATTAATAACTTTATCAAAATCAAAGCATTGTCTTTTTATCGTGCATGCTGTGAGTGGATCAGGCAAGATTTGGTCCTTATACAATACCAGTTTTTTCTACTGTTTGCCCCTCAACTGTAGAGGAGGTTGGCTATTTGTGATTAACAAAGCCTTCCCTGTTGTCTGCATAGGCAGTTTCCTTAAAGGTGCAAAGATAAGTACCTTGCCCTTGAACTGGTTCTCTGTTCCCAGTGTGTTTGCTTTGCTGCTATGTCTGTAGCTGCCCGGGTTGCCTGTGTCTGCCTGACTTACTCTGCTCTGAGTGGGGACAGCTCTCACAGCTGCCTGTGAGGAAAGGAGGACGTGTCTATCAGTGGGTGTGAAGGCTGCACATGCTGTTGCCAAAAAGAGTAGTTTTCCATGGTTCTGTCTGTAGCTGAAAATGTTGACACTTGGCAATCTTTTGGGCAGTGTGAGGTTAATAGCACTGCTTGATCCTTTTTTGCTTGTCTTACAGAAATGGGTGTTATGCCTGAGATCGCTCAAGCGGTGGAGGAGATGGACTGGCTGTAAGTAGGCAAACTCTAATTTGCCTTTCAGCAGTGTGTGACATGCTTCTTAAAGCACCTCTGCTGTCACATTAAAGCACAGTGGTTGTGTGTTTTCTTCTACCTGTCATTGTATCTCATGAGCTTCTCTGTAGTGTGAAGGACTGAAGAAGACAAACTGTGACTGCAGTGGTAACATTTAAACTTGGATAAGCAGAGCACAACCTCTTATGCTTCCCTTCTTTTGTTTCACAAAAGGCTCTGTGCCTCTGGTTTATTTATTATCTGTCATGGGGTTATTGGATTAAATACTGTCACATAACTGATGTTGGTTTAGTATGTGTTTTCCAGACCATGGTCTATGATTGTGTTTTTCAAACTTAATGCTTGTGCGTCAGTCTTCTAAAAATATTGTTATTCTTGTGTTTAGGTACTTGTTTGACCAAAATGTTTTTACTTCAGAGTTTGTTTTGAATTGTCATTCAGAATGTTGTCAATATAGACAAACTCAATGTATGTAGTTCTTCTCATATAAATGGTATTAATTAGCTGTGATTGTCTGAAAATCTTGGTTGCGTTTAGTTATTTTTAATTCCTTTTCCAGTTTTGAACAGAAATCGTGTAAATAAGGGCTGGCTTTAAAGAAAAACTAACTTGAAGAAAGGAAGACAAGGAATATATAGTGAATAAGTTTCTTTCATAATTTAGCATAGTGATGTGAGATGGAGCCTCTTATCAAGGTGCAGCTGAATCTGCTGCAAGCTAGGAGGAATAGCAGTTACCTGCTTAATCTTGCAGATGGTCATGGTTTCTGTAAATTTCTGTATAAGTAAAAAATTCTTTTTCGACTTGTGTAGAACATTACCTTGTATTAATGTGTTCTTTTCTGTAGTCTCCCTACAGATATCCAAGCAGAATCCATCCCGTTGATCTTGGGAGGTGGTGATGTACTTATGGTATGTGTGCAGGATAGCCCTGTTCATAGAAATCTTGTGTCTTTTAATTGTTGGTTGTGTGGTCAATTCTGTTCTTTCCAGATAGGTCTCTAGTTAGACTAGCTCACCTGTCCTACTGAAACAGAAAGTACATTCTTCAGGTAAAAGCCTCTTTGAGTTTCTGGTGTGTTTCCAGCTGTTCTTGCAGATAAAATCTGGTGGTATGAGGCTTTATTTATTGACTTCTTGACAGGCACTGCCACACGAATGAGAGCTGTCTGATCTTACTCTCCTTTTGACTGTAAATACCTGACATAGCTCTCTTTGGAACATGGCTGATACTGCCTGAGCCAATGCTGCAGTATCAATAACCTTGCAAGTATCAGATTGGTATGCCTTGTTCGTCGTGTCTTTTGTGGATCTCTATGTTCTTGATTCCATAAACCAAAATGATACTTCCTAAAAAATAAATGTAGTTTGTCAAAATAGAATTCTAGAACAGTCCTTACAGTCCTGGTTAAACTCTTGTATTTTTCTTCCTATAGGCTGCTGAAACCGGGAGTGGAAAGACTGGTGTAAGTAATCAAATTTAAATTAGCAGAAAGTAGAAGTCTTTAAGTGGTGAGACATGTTGTGTATGCATATATGCAGAGAGAATGTGTATCTGTGTTTAAACATTATTGATAATAGTCTTTACCAACATACAAGTAGGATTGTATTTCAGTGTTTCTGGCTGTGGGTATTGCACCTGAAAACAAGGCTGGAAATAAGTGCATAATTTGTGAATAAAAGTAACTTTTCATTTTAGGCTTTCAGCATTCCAGTTATCCAGATTGTTTATGAAACACTGAAAGACCAAATGGAAGGCAAGAAAGGAAAAGCCACTATTAAAACTGGAGGGGCAGGTAAGTTTTTATATGTCACACTCCTTAAATTCAAAATTCAGCTAACTCGTGTTGATTTCGTTACTTTTAAAAGTAACGTTAACCTGTCATTAGGTAAGTTCTTCTTCCATAATTTGGGATAATGTAAATAGAATATCATCATTCAGTGTTTTAGTAAATAGTGAATATGAATTTATTCACGGAATCGTGGGAAGAACTGGTGTGCATATCACTGCAGACTCTTAGTAATGCTCTTGTTTCCTGCTTGAGGCTGGCTTGCTGTCCAGCATTCTTCTGAAACCCATACTAGGTTAATGTCTTGCAAGGTGTGAAGTGGTGGTGATATCCACCTTAAAAGAAAGAGTTAAAAAACATCTTTCTGTTGCAGGAATAGGTGAGACCAGCTATGATACTATGGAGTTGGTTTGAGTCTCTTAAGTGAACTTGAGCAGAAAGCTTTTCTAGGCTCAAACATATTTTTGTGTGGCTGGGGTAACAGTGTAGGATCTTACAATTCTGGTGTGCTGAGTAGAGCTGTTGTGTTCCTTTTGACACCTGCAAAAAAGGATTTGGAATTGAATAACAACATCTGGAGTTGCTACAGTTTGTTCTAGTAAACATTGAATTGAGTAGGAAATGCGCAGGGCCAGAACTCAACTATGTAGAATGGATTGTAATCATAATATACTTACAGTATTTGACTCTATTATACATCCTTTTGATTAAGCTTGGAACTATAAAGCCAATAACCATGTCCAGTCTGTGGTATTGAGAAGATTGAGTTTTATGTAAGCAAACAGTATTTGCACGAACAATACTCTGAAGATGTTATAGAAGTTGTCATCATTATAACCACTGCTACACTGCTGACAGTAAAGTCAACCTAAAAAAAAAGAACAAAAGTTAAAATAAAATCCTCCTTGAGAGAATGTAATATGAATACACAAATACACTCAGTAAACCTAATTGAAATGACATCTGTTTTCTTTAAATCATGTATGGATTTTATTACAGGATGTTGTTGGGCATATGAAAAATGAAGTAAGAAATTCTATGTGCATGTATCTTAACTCCTTAGTAATGACATTTTAACTTACAGCCTGAAAAATACCTTAATGTAAGCTTGGAACAGAAATGGCAAATAATGCATTTCAAATTTGTTGTTCTTAATATAGTTTCGGATATTTTCTATCTGAATTTGATTGTGGTTGTGTGAAAACTGCCTTGTTTTATAAAAGTCTTCATTGTCTTCAGTTGCCTTTTTAAGTAATTTAATCTGTGTTCCCCTTAATGGAATAATCTGAACTTCCATGGAATACCTTTGCATTAAGCATTTGTGTCCCTCCTTCAGATTGTAGGCCTTCATTTTGAGCTCATGCGAATTTCATTGGAACAAAGCTATCTCCCCAAAAAACCAAGCCAAACACTGTAGAAGCAATTTGAATTCTAATTTGAGGTTTTCACGCGTGCTTTGTTGGTGTAATGCTTTTTCTGTTATTGTCTTTCAAACTTAGTGCTCAATAAATGGCAAATGAACCCCTATGACAGAGGATCAGCTTTTGGTGAGTAGTCTTGCTGATCACTTCAGAACATTTGCTGGGTAAAAAAGAATAAACTAGAGGAAAACATGCATAAAATTTTCTTTTTAAAGCAGTTAGGCAATTTCTTTAACTAAAACTGTCTTGTAATTTTCAGCAATTGGATCGGATGGTTTGTGTTGTCAAAGCAGAGAGATAAAAGAATGGCACGGATGCAGAGCAACTAGAGGCGTGACAAAAGGTAGATATAAAGTGGTGTGTTTTGTGTTACTGTTCTAGAAAAGTTTCAACTGAAGTGCCTCAGAACCAGCCATTGTTAATGTAGGTGGTTGCATTAAAAGCTTTCTATCCATCCGACCAAATTTAGTAGCTTAAGACAAATAGCTCTGTTTTGTTCTCCTTGTGTTGTAAATTACCTTTTCCGCGATAGTGATGCCTGGAGGTAGAACAAAACCTTCCCAAACAACGTTAAAATGATAATAGAAAAGCAAATTTTTACTTGAAAGCCTTCAGGCACACAATATGGTGGAAACCACGCCCCAAATTAGATTCATACACTTTTATAAGATTGGGCAGTTAGAAGATCCAGCCAATATTGTCCAGTTAGAGGAGCAGTTGGTTAGGTAAATCTTCCCTGCTTGGTTCTGCCCCATTGGAGTCCTCCCCCTGGTCTTCTGACTCTACCTTTATGATGTCTGCGATACGTGGTACAAAATAAAATGTCTTTGGTAAACTAACAAGCAGGACTAGACAAAACTTTAGGAATGCATCAGAGAGTTTGTTCACTGTGGGAAAGAAAGCTGGAAAAGTACTAGAAGTTATACCTAAGCATTTAACAGTCTACTAAGCGACAAATATATGAAGTATACATAGAAAGCTAAAAACCTTCAGGCATCAATAGGAAACTGAGTTGGAGGAGGCAGAATCATAACTAATATTCATCAGAATGCATTTTTTTAGGATATGGCTCCGCACACAGTACTTTGAATTGTTTCCTCACAGACTTCAACCAGATGTGTGCATGCAAAAATTTCATGGTTCTGTGGTTGTAGCAATAGTTGAGAGGCCAACCCTAATACTTGGCTTAGAATCAGAGTCATCCTGATACTGCAGTGGTTCTGTGTGTGTGTTCAGAAAGACCCTAAACAATCTCCTTTCATGGGGTGTGCAGATAATTCTGTAGTCTGTATGTACATGACAGCCAGCTGGATGTGCATCAAGTGGCACAAGCAATTGTTGATGCTGGGGCATGCTGGTGCTCTGGTACTGATTCTGCAGAACCTTGTGTCCTGAGTTTATCAGTCTCTGTGCATTCAGTAGGAATGCACATTCTCTCTTGCTTGTCACTCCTTTGGAGCCTTTCACACACTACCTCTCAGTGTGTGTTTTATCTCTGCTGCCTGCTCTTTCTTCATTTCATACATAGGTACACACCCAACCCTTCCACACAAACACAGTAGGGGATTTTATGACACTTAGGGCAGGACTGGGAATGTTAGATTTGTATGTGCTTGGAAGGAGCAAGACTGAACCAGCTTAATGAATTTGGGTATTGTATTAGAGCCTTTCTTTTTCTTTTAAAGGAAAATACTACTATGAGGTTTCCTGTCATGACCAAGGCTTGTGCAGAGTTGGTTGGTCAACTATGCAGGCTTCACTAGATCTGGGTGAGTTTCCTTCTGAAGAATCTACAGGTAGTTTTTATATTGACATGGAATGGATGGAATCTTGTTCTGGACAGAGAATGGACTCCTTGGGAAGGATCCCAATATCAGAGAGTTGAAAATGTTTTGTATAAGTATTTTACTTCCTGTAAGGGCAAGTCTTTGGTGGTGGCAGTGTTTTCTTGATGTGACTTTCTGCCTTGTCTTTTTTTTTTTTTTTTAATGAAGATGTCTGGAGACTAGTAAAATTGATAAATGTACTGCTGCAAAAGTTCTAGTTTGGTGTACATCTAGGTCAGAAATCTTTAGTTAGCACTGTGTATTATTTGTTTATGTGGTAGTGTTGGAGATTTCAGTTGCTAATACCAAGAGGAAAAAGCATAACCTGTCAAAACAAAAGATAAAAGCCTATTGTCTTGTTTTCAGGCACTGATAAATTTGGCTTTGGCTTTGGTGGCACTGGCAAGAAATCTCACAACAAGCAATTTGACAGCTATGGTGAGGTAAGCTTGAATTGCATTTGGTAAAAATATTAATAAAAGTTTTGCATGTTAGTGCTATTACAATCAACTGTCTTTTGAACTAGTTCCCACTGCTAAGGGGGGCTCACTGGGCAAAAGCACAATAGAACATTGAAGCATTTTTGGATAAAAGCTTATTAAAAGATTCAACAAAAGCAGTTATAAGCTTGAGACATGATAGTGCAATTATATCTATTCTTATTTAGAAGTTAAATTTTGCTGTATGTTACAGGTTAAAAGTTAACTGACCTCTTGAGATTTGACTTGACTTACTTCAGTTTTAGCTTGAATAGATCAACCTGTCTGGATACACTGTGAACATCCAAGTGACAGCACCTTTTTACTAAAAATTAAAATAGAAGTAATAGCACAACTCTGTAATCTGTCAAAATGCATTATTAATTGCTATTAAGACATAGTTAGTAGTTAGCACTACTTCTGACTATTGAGTTGGGCTTGCCATCGTCTTAATGTACATTTTTGAAGTGTCTGCAGGGAATATCTGTAGTGGTTTTTGTGTAGTGTAGCAGTGGTATTGAGATGTTTAAACATAATTTATATAAATGAGTGTTACAGCAGAAGCTCAAGTGTTTTTGTGGTAATAGTGAAGTCAATGTCATAAAACTTGCAACTCTTATGACTACTGTAGTTTGTTTAATAATGACCCTTGAGCTGTTCATTAGAAGCACTTTACAATATATAAATGTTATTGAATACCTTTAGCAGGTCTCAAGATACTTAAATAAAGCACCTAAGTATACATAGCATGCATATAGCATCATTTTCAAGAGTTAGTCTCTTATTATAGTCAAAGTACAGGTTTCTGATGCCATGTTTGGTGTTCTAAGCTTAGATTTACATTGGCTAATAAATACATGGCTAATGTGCTTTTCCATAATGCAGAATACTTCCAGGTAAATGATTTAAATGTATCATTGTCATTGTGTTTGGTTTCCGAAGTAAATTTTAAAGTGGTAATAAAAGTTTAAATATCTAAGATCAATTGGACAGTTTACTGAAGACTTGTAATCAAATAAAAGTATGTGTTCTATTTACAACGATCTTACTGAAATAAATTGAACTTGCTTGACTTCTATCAAGCATCAGCATTTATTAGGGAGCAGTGAGAAAACTAAAAGCTGACAGAATAAAAGCACTCAGTCTTCTTAATGCACTGAAAATGTCTTAGCTTCACAAACCTTTTTTTTTTTTTCTCTCCAGGAATTCACTATGCATGATACGATTGGGTGTTATCTAGACACAGAAAAAGGACAAATAAAATTTTCCAAAAATGGTAAGTTATATTCTCTTTCTTTGGAATTTTGTTTGGATGTTTTCACTGGCGGGGAGAGAGGGAGAGGAACTCACACACTTGCAGAGTCTGACAGAACTAACCCTACTTTCAGGGAAGGATCTTGGCCTTGCATTTGAAATCCCACCACATATAAGGAACCAAGCACTTTTTGCAGCTTGTGTACTGAAGGTAACGGGAATATTACATATGTCCAAGATGATTATAATTTTTCTTGATGTATTAATGAGCTATTTAAGTATGAAATTTGCATAGCCACCTGCAGTTGTGCATGTAAAGTCAGTTTTCTTTGGTTTACCAGAATTCACTACTGAAGTAATAATGTGTGTGTGTTAGCTTTGAGTACCATTTAAGCTAAATGTTTAAATTCAAATTTTAATCTTGAATTTATAGGTCAAACAGCATGGATAACCGATTCCTAATAATGATGCCATGTTGTGTGTATTAATCTTTGGTATACTGCCATTTGACTGATGCAAGCAAATAGCTTGAAAGTCAGCTATCCTGTTTCATTTGTTCTGAACTCTAACATTACTGTAATGTAGTACTGTGTCTTTCTGAGTTAGTCTTTTTAAGTTTATCTCTCAAGCAGTAAAGATTTTAGCAAAACCTTTCAGTGGTTAGAGAAATGTACAACTTCAGAAAAAACGCTTTGGTTTTTTTGTTGGCTTTTTTTTGTTTGGTTGGTTGGGATTTTTTTAAGCTCCAGCAACTTGGCAAGAGAAATGTATAAGATGTGAGAAGAAAAGACCTTCCCTAGATCCTTGTCTGTTTTTTTCTTTATTGAGTTGTTTCTCATTTTATGTTGTCTCTTGAATCTGTGTGTATGACACAACTTTGTTGAAACCTAGAATGCTGAATTGAAATTCAATTTTGGTGAAGAAGATTTCAAGTTTCCGCCAAAAGATGGCTATGTTGGTCTTTGCAAGGCTCCTGAGAGTAGTGTTGTAAAATCACAACACTCAGGTAGGTTAGATTTTTACAAACTTCTCGTTTCTATGCTCAGGTTGTGTTACAGAGCATCTTTTGATCCCTTTAATTGCCATCAGAAAGATCTTGAATACAGCAGTAATGAGGAAATACTGGTGCTTTTTTGAAAGTGTACCAGATTTTCTTACTCTCAAACCACCAATAGTCTTTAATGTTTTGAATTTAGAAGTGCATCAGATAAAAGAAGTCCAGCTAAGGTTTTCAACAGTGTTATCATAAAAATGTGTATGGGTCTTTATGCTTCAGAATAGAATGGGTTATCCTACAAGACCAGTACACCCACTTGTAAGTTCTGAACATTATTTTGAAGTTATTCATAATTGAGAGAGCAATCACATCACATTTGAATGGAGCATTTAGAATTATTAGGTTTTAATTACTAATAAAAAATCCAAATCTGTTTCCAGTAAAAAATTCCAGAATAGGAATGTAGTTTGTCTTAATGGTGATTTTTTTTCCACTTAGGAAATGCGCAAGTGGTTCAAGCACAGAACCTTCCAAATGCTCCAAAGGCGTTGATTGTAGAACCGTCAAGAGAGCTGGCAGAACAAACTTTGAACAACGTGAAGCAGTTCAAAAAATATGTTGATAATCCCAAATTAAGGTAATAGTGAATTTGTTAGTTGCATTTATGGTATTTTTCATGGATGTAACTTTATGGGGAGATGGGCGGGGGGCAGGGGGAGGAGTGGTTCCACTTTGTAGCTGAGTGAAGCATAATCTTCTGTGTTGCTAATAATATCAGTAATGATCTGCTACCAACCAAATTTCTGACTTTTCAACTACAGTTAGACCATTAGGGGATTTTTGATCTGTTTTATCTGTGAACGGCCTTTCTGTTGTATAACGAATTTGGTGGATAGGCTTTTTTTTTAATTATCAGTGATAGCTAGTGTGGTAATTCACATGCTTTTCTTGGCTAAAAACATTATCTGCTTACTGCCCTTCTTTCCTGAGCATTTTCCTATGCCCCCGTCTCCCTCTGCCCCCTCATTTAGTTTGTTTTTCTTCTCCATCAAATAATTATACAGGGTCTGCTCTCTTTAATTAATGTGCTTACAGGACAAATTATCATGGAGATACATTTCTGAAAAATGAATTCTGTATAAGTTGCTTTGGTTTTAAGTTGTCTCTGCCTTGGCTGTGCATCTAAAACATAAACATCTGCCAGTTCTAAACAGCAATCTGTTTATGAGTGCATTTACTAGAATTACTGGGACTAAACAATAGAAATGGGCAAGCTACAATGAAAGATTCATTTAGTTTACTGTTATTTGCATTTCTAACTTTCAAGGACACAGGAAACTTTTTTGAACTAAGTTACATTATTTTTGAGATTAAGAAACATTTTTTGTAACATTAAATTGGTTAAGGTGCTAATTTGTTTAATCCAACAGTGATAAAGTAATCACATTCAAATACAGTTTGGTAACAAAGTTTTCACTTGAATTGAAATACAGTACACTGCATGTGAAAGGATGAGTTTCAGAATTAATGTTTTCTATTATTTTGTTCTTAAAAGTATTGTTCAGAGCTGTTAATTGTCAGCTACCAATAAAAGAATCAGTCTTCAGACACGTGTTTAGTATACCTTCTGAGTATAATAAATAGGTAAATGTCAAATACATTGATGTAATTTTAGGGAACTGCTGATTATTGGTGGAGTTGCCGCAAGAGATCAGCTCTCTGTACTGGAACAAGGTGTAAGTTGTATTTTTTCATATGATTTATTAGTTTGGGTTCCAAGTAATTTATGATGTTGCTGAAGTGTATTAATGGTGGTAACTCAAGTAATAAGAATAATAAACATGTTAAAAAGAAAATGTACAGTCGATAGCAAGCTCATGTTGCACCAGTCTCACAGTTGTTCCTTTACTTCCATGTCAATACAAGTACCTACAGTTCTTAGTCAAATCCTGTTGAAGCCTGAATACTCCTGAAAATCTTAAAAAAAAGCTGTCATTGTTTGCCATTTGTCCTTAACCAACAAGACAGTTTTCCTATTAACTTCTGCTCCATGTTTTTGTGAATAAAAATAGTCTGCAGTTATCAAGATGAACCTACACTACAAACCAGTCCTACGTAGAAGGAAGTGGTCTGGTTTCAGCAGCATGGAATGTACAATTGATTCAATCACAATTTAGGGAGAACAGAGTCACAGAACAGAGTTATTTAAGACTCACTTTTGGAAGTGAAAACACATCACTATGGATAAGTTTTCTAGTGGTCCTAGCTGCCAAAATACAAATTTTCTGTTAAGCCTACTTGAACTGGAAAATTATTTGACTTCCATGTGAATGCCACATTCTTGATTGTGAACCCTCCTGTCTGGCAAAATTTTAAGTTGTTTCTGTAGTTACAGACTTCGTATCCTTCTACCATGAGAAAAAATGATCCCCATTTAAAAACAAATCTATTTGTTGGCTTTAGATAACAAAAATGCACAGCTTGGGGTTCAAGGAAGGAAAAAAGGGTCACAGCACTTCCCAAATAAGGGAGGGCTTCCTCCCTGAGGTAGATTCTGCTAATGTAGAAGACTGGACTGTAGAACCAAAATGCCGATTGCCCAGAGAGGAGGTTGTGGGATCCCTTTCCAGAAGGGTACTGAAAATTGTATTAGGCAGCTACCTAAAGTAACTTGGAAATTGTCCTTGATTTGCATGTGAAGGTGGGAAGTGGAGACCAGATGATCTCAAGAGATCCCTCCAACTCAAGTTACTCTAGGATTTTATGAAGTTATAATTAGCAGAAGATAAAACATTATACTGATAATTGTCTCTTAATGTTAACCTTAGATAAAACTTTTAATGCCTCTAGTTAGTTACAGGACCAAGCCATACTCTTTTATGTACTTCTTAGGTGGATATTGTCGTTGGAACTCCTGGAAGGCTGGATGACTTGGTCTCCACGGGGAAGATTAATTTATCTCAAGTTAGATTCCTGGTTCTGGATGAAGCTGTATGTAGAGAACTAAGTGCTACTTAAATTCTGTTCTTAAATGCAATATTTACAAAAAAAAAGTAAACCATTATTGTTCTGTAGTATTTGGTGATTCAGTTGGAACAGTTAAATACCTGTAGGCTGTTCCAGCTTAATCCTCTCATCGTTTGCAACCATAGTAACCTACTTATTTTTTCCCTGCCCTCATAGTCTCTCTGTTAAATATGTTTGGAATTTTTCTGATAGAAAAGTATATTTCAAATTGTATTTACAAGGTACTGAAGTCTGTCCCTGTCACTGCAGGCAAACTCAAAGGACAAAGACAAAATATAAGTGTTAGTTAACCCAGCAGGTCTTGAAGCCAGTGAATGTTGTGCTCAATATGCTGTGAAATAAGGGCATCTCTCTGATCTGTTGTAGTACAACTGCATATTCGCAAAGATCAAATGCCTTGGGGTGTTGTTAGCTGTGAGAAGCTGCTGTGCTTCTTGTGAAGCACAGCAGCTGTAGTGTAAATGCTCCACATTTTTACTGAGCTTTTTCTCCTTAGTCATAATATCCCTGCCATCCATTGACCTGTCCAGCTGATTAAATGCAAGAACTTCTGAGAGTGGGAGTATATTGCTTATCTAACTAAAGTGTAGAGACTGAGAAACGAGAGAGAAGATTTGCAGCTTCATCTCTTTTATTTCATCCCCATGTAGGATGGCCTTCTCCTCCAAGGTTATTCAGATTTCATAAACAGGATCCACAGTCAAATTCCTCAAATAACCTCAGATGGAAAGAGACTTCAGGTATAAAATGTTTGTGATTTGGGTTTGTTTTTGGGGGTTTTTTTGGTGGTGTTTTTTTTTTTGGTTTGAGATTTTTTGTTGTTGTTTATTTGTTTGGATATTTTTTGAGGGGGTGTATGGTGTGCTCTGCTTTGAGTTGTTGATTATTTTTTGGCATGGAGCATGCTTCTTTGAAGTGGAGTTTGCTAAAGCTCTTGTCCAAAACTAACACATGTTCAGTGAGTTCAGTAATTGCCTGTGGGATATTCTGAGTATTCTAGGTGTTGAAGCCTAATATTCAGCAGTTTTCAATTTAATTTGAATTATTTATGTATAAATATAGCAAAACATGACTGAATACATACTTCATGATTTCTAATGTGTTAATAATCTTGATTCATCAGTTTTCAATAGTTTTGCATTCTTCCTACTAATTTATGGGGTCATTGTAAGAGAATAATTAAGCAATTTATTTTGTGTCCTGACTCTTGCCAGCTGAGCGGCTCCTATGATGAGGAAATCCAGACTCTTTCCGTTGTGCTACATTGTGCTATTCAACTACATAACATTCATCCAGTTCTACTCCCACCTTTTTGGACTGGGAGGATCTTATCTTCAGTAGTATGACTCTTTTCTTCTCAGGTGATTGTGTGCTCTGCAACACTGCATTCTTTTGATGTGAAGAAACTATCCGAAAAAATCATGCATTTTCCTACCTGGGTTGATTTGAAAGGAGAAGATTCTGTCCCTGAAACTGTACACCATGTAGTTGTGCCTGTAAATCCAAAAGCTGATAAACTCTGGGAAAGGCTTGGCAAGAATCATATCAGAGTAAGTGAAAATTGAGGTCATTTGTCCATGTTTACTTATTTAACCTTCAGAACAGGGACCTAATGTTGAAGGATCTTTACTGGCTATTGAAATAACTTAATCTGAAATGGTTTGTTCCATGGTAGTCAGCATCATATCAGTTATGTCCTAACACTGTTTCAGAACAGTCAGTGTTACAAACATGGCTGAGGAAGAGCTTGACAGAGTAACAATCTGATTTGCACTAGGGAGCAATGGCACTGTGCTTTTTCACTCTTTTCACAGCTAATGATCCATGGCCTAACAGTACTTAGTTCCTCTTTTCTGACTTGGCAGAAGGAAATAAACCTGCCAAGATGGATCATTCTGTAGGGTACTTGTGTCTCCAGCCCATGTGAGATGAGCAGTTTTTACAGGAATGGATTTCATGTCAGACTGCATTTGAGACTACAGATTCTATAGTCACCTGACCCCTATTCATGTTTGCTGGTGTTGGTTGTTCAGGTTCTGAATTCCTGAAATTCAAGTTCTGAATAACCTGAAACCATATTTTGTTCTTGGCAACTCTGATGCAGTTACAACTCTATAGGTTTTCTTAATCCCTCTTTGTCTTCGGAACCTCTGTTTGTCACATGTTAGTAGCTTTTCATTAATTCTTACTATGAGTTTATTTCTTTTGGCTTTTAAGTTTATATCTCATTCAGCCTAGCATAGGGGAGAAGATAAGGAACTACTGTTTGTCATTTAACTATATTTTACAATATCTTTTTGTTCAAATTTGTTTGCATGTTTTTAATTCTTCACTTTGTTCAAAGTGTTTCCTATCCAGTGTCTACATAAATAGTTTTATTCCCCTTTTTTATGAATAAGTTTTGTGTGCCTAAACACAAGACTTCCCTTTAGCTAAAGGTAGGTAAACGTGGCTGGTGGGAGAACAGAATGCTAATATTACTTTAAAACTTTCATTTCTTCCTAATTACGAGTTAATGGAGTTAAGTACTTCTCTGTGAAGAGTGGTCTACTGACTTAGGGGGCTTTTTTGTTTGTGTTTTTCCTAGACTGATGAAGTCCATGCAAAAGACAACACACGACCTGGTGCTAACACTCCAGGTAATAAGCAGCTTTAAGTAATAGTTTGTGAAATTCTTGTAAGTGTTTTGAAGTTAATTTGTAGTTGATACTGGCCTTGAGTCACGTTCCTCCAAAATTTTATTTCTACATTGTCACAGCCATGAAGAGAAATGTGTTGCTGTAACTGGGGACTGGGAAGGAGACTTGAATATATATTTTGCAGCTTTGTAGACTAGTGTTTGTTGATGTTTACAAGAAACCTGAAACTTCTGAGTGCTTTTGTTCTTTCTGTCTTGTATCACCTTGGAGCACAGGAGCATGGAAGAGAGAGGTAGAAACTGAAGGTTTAGCTTACTTGCTCTAATAATAAAAGTTTAACTGTCTATTCAAAGGCTAGAGAACTTCAAAGGTATCCAGTTCAAAGGTTCTTCATGTTTTAAAATAATTTGAGTGAAATAACTTCTTTATTTTTATTCAGAAATGTGGTCTGAAGCTATTAAAATTCTGAAAGGAGAATACACTGTCCGGGCAATCAAAGAGCACAAGATGGACCAAGCCATTATTTTCTGCAGGACTAAAATAGACTGTGATAATATGGAGCAGTACTTCATCCAACAGGGTGGAGGTAATGCTTTCATGTCAACCTTACTCAGCTCACTTTTCTCACTTCTGTGTTTTTACAACACCAAATTTGTGTGATAGAGGTCACCAGTACTGGGACACAGGATAAATAAAATTGTGCTTAGGTTTTTTTACATACTGACTGGGCATAAAATTAGGGGTTTGTAGCAGGCAGCTGCAGGGATGCGTAGTAGGAAAGAAAGCAATTGAAAGAAAGCAATGAACTGTCTTATACCTGTTCCAGATTGTTCTGAAATGCATGGAAACCCATCATGCACCAAAATCTGAACCAGTGAGAAGATACATGGTGCCTTTGCTGAAACATACTAGTAAAATTGATGGTTAATAATGGGAAGAAATGTTCACACATGAGAAGACGTAGAAGGAGAAATGTGAAAGAAAACACAGGAACAGTGAAAGGGATGTGGGAGGGGAAAGATGAAGATGGACATTTGTAGAAATGGGGAAATTTAGAGCAGGAAGGATTAAGGAGAAATGCCTGCACAGACATGCTCTGGGGAGGAGGGAGAAAGAGTGTTTAACTACTTATATTGAGGTTTTTTTTCTGCCCTAATGCCTGTGAAATTTTTTTGCCCATGAAAGTTTTTCCAGTTCTGTGTCATAATTTACATATGTTATTAATGCATATAAATTCTTTCAGGCCCTGATAGGAAGGGACATCAATTCTCATGTGTCTGTCTCCATGGTGATAGAAAACCTCAAGAAAGAAAGCAAAACCTGGAAAGATTTAAGGTGATGCAGCAGATTCTTGAATGCTTTTTCCTCACCTCCTAATACCTGAATTCATATGTTAATTTGTGTTCCTTGTTCTCCATTTAAATTAAATTGCACTCAAATGCACTATGTTCCACTTCCTGAAATTGTGAGGCACATTTTCTGTAGGTGGAAGTCTGTACTGGTAATCAATATGATCTTAGTGAGTTTGAATTCAGAAGATAGTGGGCTTACTTTGAAATAAAAATCTAACTTTAAACTATAGCAATTACATTGGTTTTTAAAGTCTTTAGTACTTGATTACTTGAAAGAAAAAGTTAAAATATTACAGTTTAGTTTTGATTAGGCCGTTTACTGATTTTTGCTTGCCTTATGGTGTTGGGGAAGAAACAAAGATGTAAATTCACCAAGCTATTCATGCTTTATCTGAAGTGTTTCTAAATGTACAGAGACTTCAAGGTGAAGTAAGTGCAAAGGACTGTGGTTTCATTGCTTGGGATTTTGCTTGCTGTATTTAGCACAACACTTCATTACAACTCTGTTTTTGCAGAGAGGAGATGTCCGTTTCTTGATCTGCACAGATGTTGCTGCTCGAGGAATTGATATTCATGGTGTTCCATATGGTAAGACATAGTTTTTTAAACTTAAGCTATTGAATTGCCCTGGAGCTTCAATACATTTGCAGTCCTGTCCAGTAGTTAAAATAAATATATGACCTATAGCATAATTTTAAGGGACATAGATGTTAAAGGCTTTTAAATTAGGCAATATTTAATTTGGTTATTCACCATAAGTTTTCAAATACCTGATGATGTTCTGCATTTTTGGAAATTGTTCATTTTTTTTTTCCATTCTTGCCAAAAAGTAATCAGGGAGAAAGCAGTTTAAGAGTGAGAGCCTTTATTGCAGGTATTGCAGTCTTGTAATAAAGTATGTACATAGGCTAAGGAGAGGAATTGCAGCAATCTAAATCATATTTTAGGTGTCTGACCTTTGCTCATATATTTAAAAAAAAAAAAAAATCTTGTGTTCTCTGTGGACTGTGCCTGCCTTACACAGTTATCAACGTGACACTCCCTGATGAAAAACAGAACTATGTCCATCGAATCGGGAGAGTCGGCAGAGCAGAGAGGTATGTGTGTGTTCAGAGCACTCACCGGGTTTTCTTGATGTTTTTTGTTGTTCTTTCACAAGGTGGCAATAGTTACTGAAATAGATTTCTCCCTTTCTTCTCCCCTAATATTTCAGGATGGGTTTGGCAATCTCCCTTGTGGCAAAAGAGAAAGAAAAGGTAATTATACTCCAAAGCAAAGATGAACAAACACTATTTACTCAAGTTCAGTCCACAGCTGCTCTTCTGACCTTCTTATCCTGCATTGAAAACCTGCATGTTTGTCCATGCTTAATTGAAGGAGAACTTAAACAGATTCCTCAATTCTTCTTCATTCTATAATTAGTCAAAGTGAATGTACTAAACTCTATTTCACAAAGTTTAGAAGTTGTTTCCCATTATTTTTAGGTTTGGTATCATGTATGCAGTAGTCGTGGAAAAGGTTGTTATAACACTAGACTGAAGGAAGAAGGAGGTTGTACCATATGGTACAATGAGATGCAGGTAAGCATTTTGCTTAAGTGTTCCCTAATTCCTCTAAAAGACTCAGGACTGAAATTCTTGTTTCACCTGTGTAGTTAAGGTAGGGTGTTTGTAACCTCTGATTCCGTTTAGAGAAGAAATTAGAAAACTTTTCAAGGTATATGTTCTGTAAGTTGTGTAATTGTAAAAGCTTATTTTAATATTCCTAGGCAATTTTGTTGGAGTTGTATGTTCAGCTTCCTTATAGTCTTCCTAATCAAAATCTGTTAAGATTTAGAGGGTGTTAGTTACGCACTTCTGTTTAGATTTGCAAAACTGTCACTTAAAACTGTTATTCCTCTAACCTGGAAATAGTTTGTCACTTAAGTAGGTTTTCGTTGGGATTTGTATACCAGCTATGAGTGCATGTTAAAAAGCAGTATGTCCCTTCTTTCTCTAATAAAGAAGGGCAATTACACCTCATCTGTGGTAAATAAGCTTGAACTATGAGCTCTTTATTGTAAAGTAGCCTCATTCATACAAGTAGGGTAGTGAATGAAATAAAGACTTCTAGGTAGGGTAAAACCATACTGAAATTGGAAATGAACTTGTATAGTCCAAGCTAATAAAAATGTGTTAGTCTTCTGTATCTGTGACCAAATTGTTTTCTGTACCATTCCTGTTCAAACTACTCAAATGTGACTGTTTAGAACACTAGTTTGACTAGTCTTGGACCATAAGGCTTAAGGAGTTTTTTTTCTCTTAGTTGCTGGGGGAGATTGAAGAACACTTAAACTGCACTATTGCCCAAGTTGAACCAGACATAAAAGTACCAGTGGATGATTTTGATGGGAAAGTCACATATGGGCAGAAAAGAGCTCTGGGCGGTAAGAATGAACTGCTCTCGAGTTCCCTTCCTATGCAGTGCTCAGTTTCCTGCTTGTCTCCTGTGTAACTACAGAATAATAGATTATAAATAAATAAATAATACATTATAAATAAATGAATTGTAAAAAGCTGCTAGTTCTTTGCTGTCTTCTGCATTTGTTACATGCAGCCTACAGGTTGCAAGTGACCAGAGTGTGTATACCTGTTTTGGTTTATTTGTGCTTTTTTTTTTAAACGAAGTAATTAACTTTCTGAATCACTGTGGTTGGGCATTGTTAGTTCTGCTGAAAAATGGCTTTGAACATGTAATTTAGATTGTGTCTGTTTTGGCAGGTGGACTGTATAAGGGCCATGTGGATATTCTGGCACCTACAGTACAAGAGNTACATTTAAGATACTAAATAAAAAACCCCAGATCTCAAGTATGTATTTGAAGCTCTTTGTTATCTTAAACCCCTACATCTAGGCTAATAACTGCATTTTGATTCTGTAGTTTTAGACTTCTCAAAGTTAATGGTTCTTAAATTTCTGAAATGGATTGTACAGTATTGTAGCAGTATTGTTACAAATATTTCTACAACACTCTTGAATTCATAGGGGAGTACCCTGTGAGTATCAGCGTTTCATAAAACTGCAGGAAAAGCTTTTTCATGCAGCAGTTTTGGCTGAAGTATTTAATGCCTCTTGTGCTGCTTTCAGACAGGTTGAATTTGTTCAGATGAAGTTACTGCAATCTGGGTTGGAATTTCTTTTTAGCTTTTTTTTCTCTAGTGACTCTTCTAATGATAATTAGAAATTTCAGTAACTTCACCTGCAAATAGTCCTCCAAATATCTCAGGTCATTGGGAATGCCAGACAACCACAAATCCAAGTAAACTTTTGCCTTCTTTGTGAAGTCTCTTCACAGAACATTCCATCCGTTTGCAAAAAGCAGTGACAANCTTCCTATGCAGTGCTCAGTTTCCTGCTTGTCTCCTGTGTAACTACAGAATAATAGATTATAAATAAATAAATAATACATTATAAATAAATGAATTGTAAAAAGCTGCTAGTTCTTTGCTGTCTTCTGCATTTGTTACATGCAGCCTACAGGTTGCAAGTGACCAGAGTGTGTATACCTGTTTTGGTTTATTTGTGCTTTTTTTTTTAAACGAAGTAATTAACTTTCTGAATCACTGTGGTTGGGCATTGTTAGTTCTGCTGAAAAATGGCTTTGAACATGTAATTTAGATTGTGTCTGTTTTGGCAGGTGGACTGTATAAGGGCCATGTGGATATTCTGGCACCTACAGTACAAGAGTTGGCTGCCCTTGAAAAGGAGGCTCAGACATCTTTCTTGCATCTTGGCTATCTTCCTAACCAGCTGTTCAGAACATTCTGATTGTGCCACTCTGGAGAGAAGGCTTGAGTTAATAAATGCTCTGCCCTGCAAATACAAAAATCTCACACTGTCTCTGAGTAGAAGTAGTTAGAAAACGATTAAAAAAAAATATACTTCTTGCATGAGGAACAGAGTGTTCAGCACTGTTAACTTCGAGTTAGCTGTTCTCCTAATAAAATAAAACGAGTCAAAGATGAAATGGTTTTGTTTGTTTTTTTTGCCTTAAAGGATTAATTTGCAGAATCATTCTTTGCATGGTTTAATTTATTGTAAGTACAAGAGTAGTTAGGCAAACATGGGAGGAGAGTTTTAAATTTCTATTTATTTATATTTAAAAATAATTATTTGTGTACTGTAAATTTTTAATGTTTGGCTGACTAAAGATAGATTCATATTCATTCAGACAGCTGTTTACATTTAA
>VXBB01010352.1:582362-626955 GCA_013399915.1 Illadopsis cleaveri | reverse complement strand
TTTTTTCCTCTTTAGAAAAAAACAAACTACTAAACAAAGAACTTAAAGCTGTTAGAGCTGTTTGTGTGGAACACAAACTCACAATGAAGGGCCCTTGCTTCACTGCCTGACTTCTTGTCGGGGCTTGAATAAACATGCAGTGTGAGCCGTTCCGATTGTTAATCCCCTAACTTCTGCTTTAAAGGGCTTGCTCCTTGTCTGGGTACGTAGCTAATTGTCACTATGGTACATGTCAAAACTGCATTTAGTTTTCTTCTCAGTGCTGATTGCTAGGGTTCACAAACTGAAAACAAAAACAAAAAATAGGCTTTCATAAGTGCCCCAGCAATATTTGTTGCAATTTACTGGTGTCAAAATTGTAAGCAAATCCCATGTAGCCATTCTTGCTGTGCTTCAACTTTTCTGACCAAAAGGCAGGAATATGGGAAATTCAAGATTAGCCTGAGTAAAATAAACCAGATATAAATTCTAGTTTTTAACCTCTTNNNACAAGTCGGGGTGGTGTCTGGTTTTTACCCTTTTTTTTTTTTTTTTTTTTTTTTTTTCCCTAGTTATGTTCTAATAATAGTTATAAAATTGGCTTAGGGAGATATTTTTGTTTGGTGTTTTGAGTTTATCACTTGCTTATTGTAGCACCTTGTTCAATAGCTTTTTTTTACTAATTTGCTTTAGCACAATGTCTTTGAGAGAACTCACATTCTTATTGGATGATTAACTATTCATTTATAACTACTGGTAGTAATCTTTCTTTGTTTTCCTTTACACTCCTATAAAGGTTCCTTTTATGGAAGGGAAAAGGATACAGATGGTGTTTGCCACTCAGTGTCCAAACTGCTGAGCTGGGGCCCCCTTTTAGCAAGCTCCAAAGGCAGGAGTTTGCTGGTCTCTTATGCTTTAAGTATGGTTCTGTTTTGCTACTGTGAAAGCAGACAAAATTGCTGCTGGCAACACAGACTTGTACTTCAGTCTTCTCATGTTTATGGAATCACACATACAAATAAACGTGCCTGGTCTATTTGAAGAGGTAATTGGCCTGTGGTCACTACCATATGTGAATATCTATATAATGCAGTAAGCTGGGCTCCTGCTTAAGCCAGTTAGCAAAATAGCTGCATTTCAATTAGATTAGGGATATGTAAGAAAGAGGAAAAATGGGTGGAAGATTCAAAGGATAAACTTTACCCCTCTGCCTTGCACCTCTATTTGTAGGTAAGGAAAACTATAACAGCTAGAGACACTTTGATAAACCCTTTATCACTGCAATTACACCACCACTTGCCTGTTGACAAAATGAAGTTATGCAACGGGTGAGGAAGATCAAAACTTGTCTTGTGTAAGGAGTTTGCTACAATAATACTTTTTCCACCTGTTGCTTAAAAGCAAAAAGCAAAACTTTTCAGAGTTGCTACTTGTTGCAGTAACTAATGGATTTAGTGAACGATGCGGGGCCTTTATCACTTCTTATTAAAATTTGTCTAAAACTCACCCTGCTTCTTGCAGTGATTTTTGTGTATATCTCTTGGTTTCTCGCAAATGTGTCCAGATAAACAGATGGAAAAACTGAGGTAAAAAGATGTAGCAATCTGCTGAATGTCAGCCAAGACTGGCAAGAATTGTCATAATATCTTTGCAGCAGCTCTATGTTAAATGCTGTTTCAAGATACTCAGCACATGAATGAATCAGTCTTTTTCATAATGGTTGTTATTATGTGAGAACATAAAAGGTACATTCATGAAGTGTATCCCATGACTGCTGAGCACTGCTGCTTGCTGGACTGCCTTGGGTGTATAGCAGAAAATTTCTCTTGTCCTGAAGGGATATTCTTGATTTAATATTTAGCAGAAAAATTAAAAATACAAATTGCTAACTTAATACATGGAGAACAGATTGCTGGAATTCAGATTCTAGCTAACATTGAGTTAACACTGTCATGGGTGACAGGATAATCTTGCCACTCCAGAAATCACAGGTCTCCTTTCCGTAGGTGTTACGTTGGACCTGCCAGTGTTGGACAGAAAATTCAGATACCCTGTCTAAACAGCATGAAGAGCTTGTGTTTAGACAACTGCAACCATCCTCTGTGTAAAATAAAGATGAATTTAAAAATTCTAGGACCTATGGAAACATCATAGTACTTACATTTCCTAAACTGTGTTGCCTCTTCAGTTTGCTGTCTTTGGAGAGCCCTAAAATATTGTGGAATTGTCCAGTGGTAACTTTCTTCTGTTTGTTGATTGTTGCAATACACAAAACTCATTGAGGTTTTGGATTGTATCAATTGAAACCATCCTTCCACAAGATGCCTTGTTGGGAACCAGCATCCTTTTAACCAGAGCTGTAATTGTGTTAGAATTAATTCAATTTATTATATCAGCAATGAAAAACATCATGTAGGATAACAAAATAATAACAGAACTTACATCCAAATTGCTTTAGTTGGCATTTCTGACTCTTTGGTGTATATCAGTATTACGAGTAGCCGCTTTGTTATTTAGGTTTTAGGCAATGTATTCTGTTCTATTCTATTTTACTCAAAACTTTCGTGATTGTTTTTTGATTATTGCAGTTCCACTGAACAATAATGGTATTTTGAATGAAGTGATTCAAAATAGGAAGCTGAGAATTGTTAGTATACAGCATATGCAGTAATGCTTTAACCAGCCCTGTACCAAACACAGGTTTGAGGGGTTTTAATTGAGTCAACCTTTTTTAAAAAAAAACAACAAACTTGCTTTACTCTTTGTTATAACAAGAATTTAAGCCGTGTTTGGCTGAAATGGTCAAAAAGTAAGTTTTACAAAGCGATAGTCTATTCACCTCTAAGCACTGATCTTTTGTGGTAATTCTAATGGCCTAAAACACTGAGAACAGAATTCCTATTGAGTTTAAAAATTATAAAATAGTCTGAAGTCATCTGCTGTTTTCTGTCAGCAGCCCAAACTTTGGTTAGGAGTTTTGCCAACAGCCATTGTTGCCAGGTGATGCTTTTAACTATGGACTGCATTTAGTCCAAGTTTCCAAAACTAAGTAGTGTTTACTATATGGTAAACATATCTTTTTCTTTTTTTCTTTTTTTTTTTCCTTTTTTTTTTTTTTTTTTTTTTCTTAAGGTTCAATTTTTCTNNNTTTTTTTTTCTTCTTGCTAAGGTTCAACTTTTCTGGTACATATGTTCAAACAGCTTTTCCTGATGGGTTAAAAATAGTCTTTATATCAAAAGGAGGAAAAAGTTAGTTGTTAGTCTTTCCATATTAAACTTGGGGTTTTCTCCTGAATAATGCCTGTGGTATCAGAGGCTTCCTCCATGTGTTTTACTTATCTCATTTATCGTGTAGGTAACTTATGTAAATGCTGTGCTCCAGGATGTGGTCTCCTTAAAAAAGCAGGAAATCTCTGGGAAACTGTCCAAGTAAACACTGCATAGGCTACTGAAACAATCAGAAATATGGGTTTGTATATGAAATATTTTCATCAAGCCTATATAATACCCCCTTAAAGTTGTCTCTTTTTCTGTAAGGCATCCAATAAAGTGACCTTTCTACTCTTTAGAGCCTGTGTGCATCCAGTTGCCTCTCCTGTTACCCTACTGATGAAAAGTGAATTTACTTTTATTTCTGTATCAACAGGATTGTTTCCATGGTGGCTTTCAGTTTACAGTTCTTGAAAATCAGCCATGGGCTGGGGAGAAAATGTATCAGGGCAAGATAAGGAAGAAATGCAAACTCCGTAAATTAAAGAAGGAACGCGAATCAAATCCTGATTGAGACCTAAATTGCCAGTATGAAAATAATCTTCTGCATAAGTGTTTCCATAAGTGACATGATTTGGGGTAATTAGGTTTGTGGTGCCCAAATACGCTGTGGTTTTAAGGTTATGATCTTCAGAGATCAGTGTCTTACAATCTTAAATCTATGTGATAATCTTGACTACTCAAATCAATATGCAGCAAATACAAATTCTCTTTATTCTCTTGCATGCTACTATTGTCAAAGGCAATTTAAAATAATGTGGTTTGATATGCCGAGATGAAAAATCCTCTCACTGCAGCATCTGTGTTTCAACAAGATGTCAATCTCTGCAGCTCATTCACAAATCCCAACCTCGGCTACGTTCTGGTTCACATTAGGTTTGTACTGAACAAAGTAGAGTGTAACAAAAGTAAGCAGGAAGCAATTCCGCCCCCAAATAAGGCTATTCCAGTGTTTTCAAGTGTTTAATAAAAAAACTTAACAAATTGCCAACCCAGGTAGAACTTGTGGAATGCTATTGTTTCTCCTTTTGTATAGTGATGCTCAGTTGTTCAAAGCATCACATCCAACAGCCACAATTTCTCAGGCAATACTTACCAAACTCAACTCAAGCCTCTAACTCATTTATTTGAAGAAGAAATCCCCAACTCCACTAGACTATTTCCTGCATTAAACTAATTAACCTTCAGGCAGAAATTAGGTCTTTCAGAGGTGGTTGTTTCCTAAGAGAGCAGCCACAGCACACCCTACAAGTGTTTGATGTGGAGAAAGAAAGTTTTAAAGGAGAAGGAGTTAATTTCCAGAGGTGCTGCCGCTATGAGAAACAATTTTCAGTATTACATGTGTTCTTGGCTTATCTTAATTATATTGTTAAATGGGTTTTTTTTTTATTGTGTTGGCATCAAGTACTTTGTTTTGTTTGCCAAACAGATACAAGTTTTCCTATTAAAAAGTATTATATGCGTATCATTTTATAGGATCAATATCAGGAATTTGCTTTAGTTTTAATAATTTAATCTGTTCCTTTAAACAAGAAAAAAACTGGAGGGGGGAGATAGCAGTGGGCAAGGATAGCCCATACGAGACTTGGTCTGATACAGTGACGTGAAAAGTTTTTACTTGGAGTCCTGCTTACACCATCTGTAGTGCATCATGAGTAAGCACTGTCTTTTTTTTATGAATTGACCCTATTTCAGCCTTCACTTTGCATGATGCATCACATTCTTAGTTCACCTGCCTCTGCCAGGTGCTGTGTTATTGCTTTCCCTTATGTGTGGTTTAGGGGGTGTGCACAAGGGAAGGCCAAAGATATCTGTCAGGTAAGGCAGGAGGGTGCAACAGGACAACATTCCTCCCAGAACTCTTGCTAGCATGAGACCTAAGAAGAGGCAAAATTAAGAGCAGCAGTGGAATGGTACTGTAAATCATTCTACATTTGACTGGGGGAAAAATGGTGAATCACATAGCATAATCTGCTTTATTCTTCTAAAGCTCTTGTTTTGCTGCTGTGGTAGATGAGAGCTTTCCTAAAGTGATGCCTTCTGATACCTGTCAAGAATGACTCATTTTCCTCACTGCTCTCCCAGAAGGGAATTATATGAGCTCTTGGGCTCAAAAACATTCTTTTGAAGGAACAAACAGGAAAGTTAAATTTGAGAAATAATGAGCATGATGAAGAATGGAACAAGTTTAAGATGATCCTGGATTTCTCTGAGCATCCACTCTATCCACCACAAAACCCATTTCCTATGCCAGTGGAAATTAATTTTTTTTCTGTAAGTTCTGCTGTGTCAGGAGAAGAAAGGTGCTTTTCTTTCTGTGCCAAACAAATTGTCCTTTAGATACACTGGTTTCTTTGAGAAACCAAGGTGTGGTTCAAGACACTGTTTCCTGGAGAACAGCACTTCATGTAATGAATGAGATCGTTATGGTTGGTTGAGCCCATGTAGCTGAGCAAACAGTGAAGGCTGAATGTGTTGGAAGTGAGTATAAACAGATTCCATGCCCTGAGAGGTAATTCCTGAATGGTGGCAAAGATGTGTAATTATTGCTAAATTTACCAGCATAATTGAAGTCCTCTAGTCAATTATTGGTGATAACACTACTTGTGCACATTGACAAGAACTTATGGGAATACCTAAATTGCAGGTTAGTTGGCTGGCTCTGTGTGTGGTTTTGCTGTTTGAAAGACTCACTAAATTCCCTCTTGTGCTAAGGAGTGGTCTGTCACACGGCCAAGGGCTAGGCTGGGGACTACATTTGGTTTATACTTTCTCTTATAGCAAAGATTGGCACGGTTTGTACTTTGTAAAGGTCTAGAAAAAGGTTGCAAGGTTGATTCACTTATTTGTTTATTTTCTGTTTTGCATACTTTCACAGATTCATAGGAAGATTTGAGTTGCAGGGGACCTTAAATATCATCTAGTTCTAATGCCCTACCTTGGGCAGGGACAACTTCCATTAGACCAGGTTGCTCAGAGCTACATCCAGCCTGGCCTTGAAAGCTGCCAGGGATGAGGCATCCACAACTTCTCTGGGCAACGTGCCTTGCCACCCTCACCATGAAGAATTTCTTCCTGATATGTAATCTAAACCTTCCCTCTTTCAGTTTAATGCCATTTTCCTTTGTCCTATCCCTGTAAAAAGTCCCTTTCCAGCTTTTCCTTTTCCTTTGTACTCTGGTCCAGAAATAGCAGTCGAGGGCAGAGTGAGCAAGTGGTGTTTTAGTGTGTTATCCAGACTGACAGATCAGGAGCAAGAGGTCAGCCTGGATGGGTCTGACCAGGACCAATCATGCTTCATGCTGAACCAAGTCTCCTGGAGAAGCTGGGTGAATATGAGGGAATGCTGATTTTTATTTACAAAGTCAGCATTGATACACCCTTAAAGAAGAGTGGGAGGATGCAGCCTGTTTTATTGCTACTAAGACTCCCAGTCCCATGCCTGACTGCCCCTGTGTGTTAGTCGGGGATGACATGGCAGCCTGTCTGTGAGAGAGACTCTCACAGAGAATCATAGCCCTTGCTCTTCTTTAGGCATCATTTTCTGCTGTTTTACTGTATGTGAATTTTAATTACACCCATATATATTTGCAAATGTTTTCAAAATGGAAAATTTTAAAAATTGCCTTTGGATAGTTTAGTTTGCCTCAACATTCCTTTGATGTCATTTTATTTGATCAAAATCAACCAAGGAATACTTAGCTAAGGATTTGTAGACAAATGAAACCCTGACAGCAGTGGAAAAACATGACTGTTGGAATCCAGCTGACTTTCTATATAAGTACTGGAGAAAAATTCAGAAATAACTATTCAAAAATCTGTTTCAAAAAGTGAGAAGCAGTCTGGATGGTCATGTTTTAAGAAGTCTTTGTGTGCCACTGTGCCTTGTAGATAGGTGGCATCAGGATCGTGGATGATCCCCAAAATGGCTATGCTATGTACTGTTGTTTTTTTTCTGCAAATACAGAGGATTTACTGAAAGATGCTAATGATAATAGATTTTAAATGCTTTTGCCTTTAGCAGCACATTTTTTTGTGGAAATTTTTAGTCATACAAGTCTAGAAGATACTGATCTGCTGATGACAGAAATGGTCATCCTTTAGCTTACATTGCTTTCTATGTTGCTAAACAATATTTTAAAAAGCCTTTTCCTGTAACATGCACTGCAACTTAGCTTTCTGAAGCAAGAGAGAAAATACCAAACTTTCATGTGCTAAATAAAATTGTAGCATTATTTAAAAAATAATCACTCCTGCAACTATACTCTCTAATGATCTCCATCCTGAAATTTATTTTGCAAGGATGATTCTAGGAGTACACATATCTCATGTTTCTATGTTAAGCTTCTATGAAGTTCAAAATGGATGAGGGATTTTCTCCATCTATAAATTTGGTGTCTCCATGAAATGTGAGTTCACAGACCACAGAAAAATTCACTTCATACACATTAATCCTCTTGTGTGTCAAGGAAGCTGTTACTTTCATATGCTTCTATGCTTTTCACAATGTAGGGCAATGATGCTGTATATATTAAACTTCAATATTTTATAGATGCAATCAAAAAACCCATTTAAATAAAGCTAAGGATCTAACTAAAATGTGAAAGCAAAAAATTGTGACGCGCAGGTAGGAAATTCTGGTCTATGTGATATTCCTCAGGATTCCCAAGACCCCTGCTGAGTGCTACTGGATTGTCTGCTCTGTCTAAACTTGCACTGATGTAGGCAGAATTATGTAAGTTCTGTTTGTGAAGTATATTTTTTTTAAAAGAGAAAAGTGAAAATATAGATTTAAATTTTTCATTTTCAGATTTATGGGAAGTTACCTACTAGATATATTTATGTAAGGATGCAAAATTACAGATCGTTGTATTAATGCACACTTATTTTATTATATGCTCCTTTTTTTGGAAAATCACAATGATCAGAGAGGACAATGTTCAAATCTGTATGAAAAGCACCTGGGTTTATTCTATTAAGTTTTTTTTTTTCTTCCAAGTGCATTTTTGAATTGATTACAAGGTAAAAATTGCACTCATGATGGCACATGAAGGATTCTGAACAAGACCTAGAACAGTAGTGAAGTGCATCTTGATTTTGAAGTTGAATTCCTGATGTCCTGAAAACTATTTTTCAGATGCTAAGTCCAAAGTTGTCTCAGTTCTACAAATAATTTCTTTACTGAACTGCACAGTTTTCAGGAGCCTGAAGTCTTCCTTCAGAAAGTAACCAAAAGTGGATCAATAGGACAGGGGAGGAGCTGGGGTCTGTTCAGTGCATATTCAAGAACCACAAGCTAAATATTTCTGCTTTCTCTGTCTAAATTGCCTGCAAATACTTTTAGAACATAGCTGATGGGGATATTCTCAGATAACTGTGTTCCACATCAAATGTAGCTACATTCTTTCCTTTCTCATCAAAAAAGTAGTGTCACCACCAGTGATAGCTTTTGCCCTATAGAGGGGTGGTTAGAGCATTACCTACAGCACAGAAGAATAAAAAGCACATTCTCTCTTCTGCCTATGAGCTTTAAAATCCTTTTCTCCCATGTCACAAGAGATTACACCACCTAATCAGCTTTAAATTAGTTTTGGGAGAGAACATGTTCACCTCCCAGCACAGCTGTGCATTGGTTCGTTAGTCTAAGGCATAGGCCAGAGAGGAAAGAATCCATAAACAATAAGTTATTCTAAGTTATTTTTTGAGTTTTATCTAATTGCTGGTCTAACCTTTCTAGCCTAAGATCATAGAAATGGAAACTTCATCTTCATCAGGACTGAAAATCTGTCTATAATGAAATTTTGTCCTTAAGTACCTAAGGAATATGGTATTGATCATGTGTTTGATTTCTTTGACAAAAGTTATTTTACTGGGTGCTCAGGTACCTCGCAAAGAAGTAAGTTTTCTAATCCTCACATCATTCCTATGACTTCTACTCAAACTCTAAGTCCCCAGAGTTGTTCTTTGTCTCTGTGTACCAGCACCAGGAGTGCTCCAAATTCAGCAGCACATTTTCCAAGCACAGAGTTAATGCAACCTCCCTTCCTTCTGTGTCCAGTGATGGTGTTTGGCCTTTAATGTAGGGAATCATGCTGTAAACTTGATACTTCTGTCTCTCATTCTTTCCCTTTCTTTTTTCTTCCAGAGACTGTTTGAGGTTATAACCTAGAAGCAGTGATTATTCTCAAAGGTAATACTATATATGTGGCCATATTTAGGATCAAAGTACTTGTTTATGGTTGGGTTATGAGGTGGCTTGTACCACTCTGGGGTTTTTTTTCTGTTTTTTGATACTAATAACTTGTGGGGATCCAAAACCCCCTACATTCTCAATGATCTATGTCCATTTGCAGTGTGTTTGGAGACCTGTCAGTCACATAATTTTACTGATATGACCTATGCTGCATTTTTGTCACCATAGTTTCTTATTTAATAAATTAATAGATAAATAAGGCATTGCCAAATCAACACCATAAAGAGATCTAAATATATGATTTCTCTGTGATTCTGTTTTTAAGTAAACTTGTAATTTCATCATAAAACCTACCAGTTTAGCTTGATGTAAACCCATGTTGATTGGCATTAATTACATTTTCCTCCTTTAATTTATTAATCAAGTCCTGCACCAGCCAGCTCTTTTGCTTAGGATCAATGCCAGTGAGACAGGCCTATAATTACCCAGGTTGTCTTATTTACCCTTTTAAAATATCTTCAATTTTTCTATTGTTTCATGATGCATTGAAAATAAGCATTAATAATCAAAAGGGTGCCTCCACAAGCTGTCTCTGAAACCTTTAAAGAAAGTCATTTGGATACTCCAAGCTCTACATTTAGGAGCTACTTTTTAGTACCTTTCTGAGTTACTATTAAAATGGAAAATACTTTGACATCATCATCAACTGAACATGCATGGGAAACTCTATTCATTATTGAATCTTGGAAGTCCTTGGGAAATTCTTCTGTATTTTCACTATTACTATTGAGATTTTTTTGTTTGCAGATCTTAATCTTTTAATAATGGTTTTCAAATTCCCCACCTTGCTTTCTCACAGGATCAAGCAAAACCCTGTTTCTGTGTTTGATGTCTATTCACCATGGCAATCCCTGTAAAATCCAGGACCAGAGCTGCATTGTCAGAGGACACAAGTGAAAGAGGGTGAGATTTGAGGTAAACATTACATTTATGGTGTTACAGGCTCACCTGGAGGCCACACATAAGACTTCTCTCTCTGTATGGTTTCAGCATCAGATATTATGCTGTGAAAGTATAAGATAAGGGACCCTTAGCAGAGCTGAAAAGGGGACATGAAGAGCCCAGTGACACAACAGCTTTAGTTAGTGTTATGGGGAGGGCAAATATGTTTGACAGCCTGTGCTGAAGCATTGGATAAGCCTTGTAGCATTGTTTTAAGATAAATGTAACCCATGAACCCTTAGACCCACTGATGTCTGTCAAACCCGATGTTCATTTGCTGAACAAGAAAAATAGCAGAAAAGCACATATATCAGTTAAATTGTGCAGGATAAAAAAAGCCTCTTTAAAGCTGAATAAAGAGCAATAAACATGATAGAGGGGATGCTTGATGGGCTCGCAGCCCTGGTGCTGTGAACAGCTCCATTGTCAATTGTACCCTTTTTCTGAACATCACTTCTGGTGCTCCAGAGCTGTGGGTCTCCTCACTGGTGGGGTCCTGCCATGCATAAACACCATCAAATTGCTGCTCAGTAGTGGTAAAATCAGGGAAGGCTTCCTGTGCTGCTGCTGCAGCTGACGGCCTGGAAAAGGAATGCTTTTGAAATGGGCTGCAGTGTTTGCAGCTCCCCTTGATTGTTTCCATCTCTGCATCAATCCCCGATCCAACGCAGTGTGAGCCGGCTGTGGGTGAAGGTGGGTGTCCATTTGGCAAACAACAAAAGGAAAGTCTTATACCACTTTTTAAAGAAAATGGATGTTGTCTGTATCTTAATTTCTAAAGCAAAAGTCCACAGTGAGTGTACCTAGCTGCAGACAGAAGATTATGTGCATCCTTTATCTCTTTGTGGCAGTGCATTTCTCTCTCTGTTGGGTACATCTGCCCAGCTGGATTAACAGCTTCTTTTCAGTATTTCCCTCCAGTCCCTTTTTGTTGAGACTGGAGGCACATTCAGTTAAAGGTAAACCTAAGAAGCCAATGCATCCTAATGCTCAACATCTGATGGTAATCCTTGTATAAACCACTGTGAAATGCTAGGTTAAAGCAGCTAATAAAAGGTTTATTATTCATGTTTTACCAGGAATGCATGACCAGAAATGCAGAAATCAATATCTGGCTTTGGTAACTTCATAATGAAAATAATCTCCAATATTTGATTACTGTGTACTTTCTGTTTCCTGAGGGGCTAGATCTAAAATTGGTCACAGGAGGGATCAGAGGAGACAGTCCTTATTCTGACAATAAAATCTCCAAAGGCTTCTGTTCATGTTAATCGTCATGGAAAGCTTGATTTCAGTACAGCAAACAAATAGACAAATACTATATTCAATGATTTTCATGAGCTTAAAAATATTACCAGGGAAAGACCCTATATGGGAATATGCACTCCTTTTACAAAACTGTTAAAACCACTTTTTAAGATTTTAATCTCCCACTGCTTGCATGCTATTCCATCTCCCACAAATATGTAAAAGACATATAAATTAAATACAGAAATCATAAATCACAGCCTTTTTCTTTTCATGTCTTTTAACGCAGGAATAAAATTACTTTCACCGAAAATGAAATGAACTTGCAGCTTGTCATTCTGTATCATACTAACAGATAAAGCTTCTTGTCCCAGGTCGTGTGCTGGTAGAGTCAGCCCCGGGTATATGAGCTTTGATTCAACTGTAATACAGGACAACAGACAACATGTGAGACAGATAAAAATCAGAGGAACAGTGGTGGAATGTTGTGGTGTTAAAGGTGAAGGGAGGTTCTAAAAGTTTCTGCTGGCATTGTGGAATTCATCACTATAGAAAACAGGAAAATTCAAAATTATATAAAGAGTATAAGGACATACAGTGTTGTATCTGGGTATGGATATCTGTATATCGATAATAAACATATATCTGAGAATGTGACTGTTAATGCTAACAAAAACATTGTCATGGATACAAAATTTTCTGTTTTCTATTGGATTAGGAGAATCTTTAGTTTGATCACATAAGACCATATCT
Organism: Illadopsis cleaveri; assembly: GCA_013399915.1. Lineage (NCBI taxonomy): Eukaryota > Metazoa > Chordata > Aves > Passeriformes > Timaliidae > Illadopsis > Illadopsis cleaveri. The sequence goes on along the minus strand of VXBB01010352.1, from coordinate 614,510 downwards.
GTGCTCATACCCTTACCATCATGGGAAAGAGACTGTTCATTTTGGGAAACTGACCATGGAACTGTTTCTTGAGAAGGCTTAAAAGGAAAGGTAACGAAAGGTAAAGGAAACACAGGAAGCAATTCTACAGGAAAAGCATCAGACTACCAATAAAATTCTTTATACATTTAAGGTTGCTGCTTTTTATCGATGAAGTACTAAATCTAGTCTTTCCCTCCAGTCTCTCTCTCTCTCTCACATGTTATCACCACATTTGCAAATGTCACTGAGGCTTGAATTGTAACCTCAATATAAAAGAGAGTAAATTTCCAAAGCTTTGTGCTCAATATATTGTCTGTTATCATTTAAATATCAGGGCATGTTACAGAGCACATCTGTTTTTCTGGACATCTGCGGGGGGAGGGATTATAGAGCATGGGATAGGCAGAATTTAGGATATATTGCACCACTGTTATTCATTAATAACAGATAATATTTAAGCATTCAAATACTATGACAGAATGTAACACTGTCCTTTATATTTTGTTATTGAAATAAATTTTAATAATCATTGCCAAATTTCTGTCTTGCTGCCATAGTTGCCACTAATAAACCCTGACAGTTGCTCTGCCTACTTTCTCCACATATTTCCCAAAAATTACAGGTACTTACCTATTTTCTTCTGTGTTCTTGAGTTCAAGAAGAAATAAGCAATTTTCACGTGCTTTCTCTAGTTTGTTAACTGTAAAATTATGGTGACCACTTTGCTGGTTTAAAAACAGTCATTTGGTTTAAGGATATCATAAAGTACTAAATTTAATCCTTCATTGACAGAGTATCCCTTTTCTGTAAGAGTGCAGAGACACAGTGCACTGTGCTTGCATGGCAACTCCCTGCTGCAACTCTGGATGATGTTTTCCAAAACTGTGTGCTGCTAATATCTCAAAATTCCCCACCAATAACAAGAATAGTCATATTGTTCTATGATTCTGACTTTGTTCTTTAACTTTGTTTTATAATAGTATCAAGTCTTTGACTTAATCAAATTCCTACCCCACCCTGAACAGACAAACAGGTGACAGTAACCAAAGACCCATTAATCTGGAATATTTAAAAAGTGTGACTGCTTGGCCTGCATTTACTATCTCATTCAAATGGATTGTTATGTTCAAGTTTCTAGCTTATGGCTGGATATGTAATTAAATAATGAATTTAATTAAATTCATGCTCTTTGGTATCTGATATACTTTGTGCTGCCAGAATTCACATTTTGTGATCACCATTTTTGAATGGCTCAAATTGTAAACCTCAATTCTGTTTTCTACGCTGTCTAAAACATAAAATCAAGGAAATGGGAAGCATATTCTCTCTAACAGCATGACTGGTGTTTCCTGGACTGATAAATAATGATCCCCATTAACAATTTTTTCCACCTATTCTTCCCGCTTTAAAGCATCCAAATGCACAAACAGGAGTCATGCCAGGTTAAGTGATTGGTTGTTAATGAAACCTCTGTGTGAAGACCCTCCCTAATCTACTGAACCCTCCAGAGATCAAACAGAGAGTTAACAGAGCAGAGCAGGTTATATGTGATGGATGTGTGTGTATAAATCACTTCCTCAAAGCCAAATTGTTCCAATTCGCGCAGTGGCAACAAACTGCAAAGATTCTCGCAGAAATGTAACACTCCCTCCCTCCTCCTCCTTGGCGAGGATTATTGGCTGAGAGTTAGAAAACCCTTGGGAATCCAGGTAATGTAGTAACAGTGCAGGAAGCAGCAAGCCAAGCAGGGAATAAAAGCAAGCATGTGAGAGAAATAATGATTTTTGGCTCCTGATAACCATTTTATTAGTCCTGAGGAAGTCAATACTGTTACTTCACCTTTTGATATTGTGCAGGTAACTTTGCTTAGATGTTCTTAAAGAAGGTAACATTGAATGAGATGTATTGGCAAAAGAATGAGTGATGGATCTTTAAGGAATTACTTATAAAATTATGTAATAAAATTCATCTGTAAATCACAAACTCCTAAAGGACATTACTGACAACTGCTTCCCAATACAATTTTTTTTCTGGTTTGCTTCAGTGATTCTGATAAAGCAAGTTTTTGGAATCTGATTAAATGAAGAACAGTTGTCTTGGTACTTATTAATATCTTTCCTGTGCCTGCCTTCTCAGAGATCTTTTTAGGAACTAATCTTAGAGCTCCTAAACAAGAAAAGTTCACTGGTTGCAGATTGTGCTGACACTACAAGCATCTCATTTAGTCTAAGAGAGAAAATCTGCCCTTCATTATTATCCCACTGGTTTCAGCAAATCCTATTAATATATCCAAGAGCTGAATTGCATCTGAGGGAACTTTTAAATGATTGCACAAATAAAATTCAATTAAATGTGTTTCCACATTCTTTATGTTTCCCATTTAAAATTATTCTTCATATGTTTACTACTTGTGTTTCTCCCTCTGTGTTTTACCCTACCCTATTTCCAATGTGCACATTTTCTTCCTTTTCCTAATAACCCACTTCACTTATTTTTAGCTATCTCCACGCTCCAGAAGAAAACTTCTGAGAGAAAAAATAATCTGCTTATCACTTCTGTTTATTGAACCATTGATATTCATGGAGAGTTGTTGTTCATTAGGAATTTCTGCTGAATAAACACTATAGAGTAAAGGAAGGTTGAACAGGTCATGACTGTAACTATGTGAAGAGTTAGGTTTGAAAGAAAAATAAAAGAGGAGTGAAAGGCTCAGACTTTTGCATGTTTTGTATTTTAAATTTATTTTCACTGAAGACAATGGTGCTGAATATGCACATTTCTTTATCATGGTCATAGATCCAACTATGGTAATTTACATCTTTGTCCAGAGGCAATACATTTATATGTAAGATTACTTGAAAATATGTTCCTTGACTATGAAAAGTCATTAACAATGGAGTAAAAAAATCTAAACAGGAAATCCCTTAGTTAAAAGAAGCCCCTTCAAAGCATTAAACTACAGGTCATTCCTGTGAAGTTCATTTCACTTCACTTTATGTTACTGTAACTTGGTCACTTTTAATTCCCTTCTTACAGGTACTCTTGGGTGTGCCTATGACTTTTGACTTTCTAGTTGATGTTTTAGGATTAAAATTAATCACACCTCTCTTTTTTGGTTATGTAGAGTCTGTGATTAATTGAAATACTGACATCTACATATGGACATCTACATAAGTGTATAATATAGACAGCTGCATATGTCTGTACTGATGTATAGACACATATATTTTGTTAGATAAATCCTGCCCAAAGCAATATATTCAGCAGCCCCATGTTTTTTTCTTAAACTCCTCTACATGTACATTTCTAAAGACATTCAAAGTGTAAGGTTTCAATTTTGGAGCCATGTACAAGCAGACAAGCTTTGAGGCTTCAGTCAAATATCATTTGTAACAGCTGAGCTTGACAACAAAAAAGCTCCAATCCTGGCTGTTTTGGAGGGTTTTTTATAGTGAACATAGTGACAAATCCTCTATTATAATAAGCATATGAATGAATACAATAAATTAGCACTGAAAGCCAACTGATGTCACTTCCTTCCATACATTGTGGAAAACATAAATGTGCCTTTGTACCTGACAAAAATTAGTTTGGTTCAATTTATTGTGTGGGTAACTCGAAATCTTTAATCAAATCCCTGCTTAGTCTTCATGCCAACTTTTGCTTCTAACTTTGAAGATTTCATTCCAGAGGTTCAGACAGGTCAGTGCAGAGAACTATGTACTTCTCACACTTGATCAGCTGGGTCATCTATATCTAGGGGACAGGGTGGTGGTGGTGGGAAGTCAAACAACAGTGGAAAATAATTGCTTTTTCTCTTTTTATATAGAAAAAAGGAATTTTGTTGAAATGGCTAAGTCTTCAAAAGGCCATTTTGCAAAACAGAAATACACTTAAAAGCATATAATCTTTAGCTGGAGGCCAGACTGAGTATGTTTCTGATTATACTGGTGACCCTCACCCTAAAATCCCTTTGTAGAAATGCCTTTATTCTAGACAACATACTGACTAGCAAATGATCTAACAGATTTCACAGCACATAAATTAAGACCTAATAAATTATTTCAAATTCAGACTCCCTAATTACTGAATCAGTGAAGCATTCCATTTACAATTGCAATTATATAAACAATTAATAACTACAACTGAGTAACCACAGAAAAATATTTGATGCTACAAGTCTTATTATGTTACCCATGTAAATTTTAAGCACTAGATAAAACTGGTAAGAACTCATTAAAGCTTATTAATCATGGTTGGTCTAGATACCAGGATAGGAACATTTCATTATGTTAGCTTATCTGAGTGTAAATGATATTAAACTCTTTCACTGATTAATTTTTATACTTATTTAGGAATATTCCACTCTTCTATTACTTTGCAGAGTAGTAGTGTGCTAACTTTAGCAGAAAAGGTTTTTGAAGTGTATTAATACAAGATTATGTATTATATACATATATATTAAATATATAATCCTTATGTATTTTTTGGAATTCATAGATATGGAAAGAACAAATGTACAATTAGGAAATGTACTTTGTTTATAAGTGTGGCTATGGCTGTAAGAAGATGGCTTCTATCTACACAGATTATTGTAAAATAAATATATTTATATTCTCTCATCCTCCAATATAAATCTAATAGAGGGAATGCATATCACCTATAAAATATAAAGGAGGTCACCCTATGCACACAATGCTGCTTCTAAAATACCCTCCTTTTGCCCAGTATTTTCCTTAAGCCCAGAAACAAAGGTCAAACAAAGATAAAAACCAGAAAATGTAAGTTGCTGATATAAATGAATTTTTTGAGGTTTTGGGATATCTTCAATGTGAAAATTAAGACAGGCTTTCAACAAAAAGAAGTCAATATTGTGTGTAGGTATAGGGTGCTTCTGTCCCAGTATTCCGTATACTCTCAAGCACTTTTAGTGAGCAATAATAGCACTGGTGTCCCAGGACTCCATTTCTCCTTGATTTCTAAGGATTACATTGAATCAAGTGCAGTGGAATGTCATCAATTTCTGCATTGCCATCTGAACAAAATACATGAAGATGCTGCAATGTAGTACTGAGCTTGTAGCAAAGGTCTTCATTGCTTCTCGTGACCCTGAGCAGCAGAAGGTTGTTTGAGATGGAACTCGAATGCGGAACATGCCAAAAAACAGGGAAAGTGGAAACAAGAATGTAATTGCTGATGTTTATTGGCTGCCACATGTAGGTGTCTTCCTACATCAGACGATAGGATTGATGGACACATTGGGACCTGGAGAGCTCATTTCAGAGTGCTCAGACTGCTTCAGGAGTGTTTCGGAGTGTTTAAAGTCTTCTGTGACTTCTGTTCAAACAGTGGGTTCAAACTCTGTGAGGGAACCACTGAAATCATCATCTAATGGCTCTGAATTACTCCATAGGAGAAAGTTTTTCAAACAGCCAGGTCTTTCCAGAAACTGTCACTTTAGTCTGATATATCACAAGATTATGAGTCAATTATGAGCTCGTTAACAGAGTTTCAGGGTCCAGTTACAGACCTAGGACTGGTGAGGAAGGTGCTGAGAAAGGTCTCCCTTGCAATTGCTCCATGTAGGTCTAAAGGAGCTCTTGTCATTGCTCTTTCCCAGATTCTTCAGATTTTCTGCGATCATGAGCTGCTGGTAGAAGAGTTATAAAATAATCCATTCAGATGACTGAAACACTGAAAATTAATCTCTGTTTTAAATTGTTGGTGGTCCAGTAGTGTAATCTTCTATATCTCAAATACAGGCTTCTTGTTCATGCACAGTCCACATGTTTTTGTAGGCACAGATTGCTCCATACAAAACCTGAAACAACAAATAATCTTAGTACCACAAATAGTTTATTAAACGTTGCACATTCATCCTTGACATGGTCCCTAACTCCGTTAAACCTTCTTGCTATCTACTAATCATATCTGAAATATTTCATAGGAATATAAGAAATCTCATGCTGTTCAGACTGATGGCCAACATGATCTCATACTCTGCTTCTGACAGTGGGAATAGGGCACTGAACATCAGCCGTGTCCACCCATCCTCTTTTCATCAGTCACCCCATATTCTCTCTGTCCCATTTTTCTTCTGTAACAGTAGGTGGTAGGTTTTTCTTACTTGTGAATTTATCACTGCTTGTTACACAGGCAGAAAAAGTTCTATGGAGCATTTATCAGGAAAGCACTTGGAAATGTGAATTTTACAGCATGACATCTTTCTGATGGAAAAATCCTTCCACTTAATTAACAGGAGTGTAATAATAGCAAACCTTAATCATATCAGATCTTTCTGGAGTCATCTCCTGTGATCCTTACTGTGTCAAGGCTTCAATCTGGAGCAGATGGAAGTTTAGCCTCAGTAACAACAGAGTAGTTCCAAGGTTTTCCCCTTGGTAAAATAATTTGTAGTTTTCCACATATTGCTGTGATATACATTCATTTCCCTTTTCACTCTTAAACTACGCAGGAAGCTGTTTATGTATTTTCTGGAATGCCAAGAAAACAATCACGAATCATCTATTAGCAATTGGATTACAGAATCTCCTAAAGCTGGTTAGCTTTTTTTTTGCCAAATGCATTCTACTTCTTTTAATCCAACTTACTAGGAAAAAAAAAAACCATCAAGCTGCTATACATGTTGTCTTTTCATTTTAATTGCTGGCATTTTATAAAGACTACACATAGGTCCCAATATGCACAAAGGACTTACTGTACATTTATTTGCAATATCAAATTACAAATGTCTTGGAGTAAACTGTATTTGTAAAACTGTTTTGTGTCACAAAACTCTGGCATATTTTTTATTATAGTCTTAATCTTATTCAGTTCTTGGATTCAGTTTCAGCAGACTGAAACAGCAAGAGAAAGACTCATGCTAAAATTCAAGGAGAATCAGCTCAGCTTAGTTCAGCTGTGAGGCAGGGATGATTCATTTATGTCCAAGTTAGAAAGTGGTCACTCTCCTGAGCTGCACCTGAGGAAAGGAAACAAAAACCTCATCTTCAATTGAATCAAAAAAGACTTTATTGAAAATATCAGTAGGGACAGCAGCTGTTCAGCACCCCTAAGAATGGATTCTTCCCATTTTCTAGTAAGGAAGCACCAAAAAATTGATTGCCAAATCTGGAAGTCTAGGTCTTTGGAAATATTTTGTGCTGTGTGGATATGACCATCAATGAATAGCTGAAACAGGTAAAATTGCAATACAAACTTCTCTTTTTGGAGTCAGCAGTTTGTCTGGAAACCCAATCAGTGCTATTTTGATTGATGATCATTTGTAAAAAGGTAATGAAGATGCAATGGCTTTAATTCTTCTTGTTAGAAAACTATAAGTTGTACATGTTATTACTTTCTCTTTCATACCAGTTAGAGGCTTAAGACTTGTTCCTATTACCTCACCTATTCAGTTCCTCCTAGGAGTAGGATTTGGTTTTCAGCAAATTCTCAGAAAGTCTGTAAAATCAAAATCGATCTCAAGAGTCTCTTCTGTCTGAATTACAAAGCAGTCTGGTGCAATGTTTGAGTAACAAAATCAAACAATGAACCTAGAAGTCAAACTCCTGAACTCAGTTCCTCTGCATTTTCCATGTTACAGAATCTGCTTGAATTTTGTGTGTCCATTCCATTCCAATAGCCTGTGCTGTGAACCAGATACTGTCTCTGAACCACAAGCATTTGTCGGATGACTGCAGGGAACTATTTATAAATATTTAATCAAGCACAGGAACAGACTAAGGTGTAAAATGTAGAGCTATATTTGTTTTGAAAAAGTAACAGCTAAATCTGATTTGCCACTCTTGCATAACAATGTAATTGAGCAGTAATTTCTGCCCATTAGAAACCAACGCCTCCTCTGGAAAACTTGTGTGTCCTTAGATTGACTGTGCCTCTAACAGCCTGTGGCTGACAGAGTGTGTTTCCTTGTTTTAAACTGGCACCACAGGCATGATTGCAATCTTGGCTTTAAGGATTCCATAATACATTCCTCACACATCTGAAATGCCCAGTGAAAACTGCAAGTTTGTATTTGCAAGAAATGCAGAAACCAAGGCTTTCTAGTTGTTGCTCTACCTTTTTTTTTTAATATCTAAAATATGTTCTAATCAGTCGCCTTTACCATCAGCTGCCTTTATGATTTACATATATTCTTTTTCATTGAAAAAAGAAAGAATGGATTCTGTGCATTAATTTCACTGTCCCTAACAGAGTTAAACAAGGAGGAAACCTGAGCATAGATTTTCTTTGTAATCAGATTTTAGACTGATGTAACTGCAGAAAACAAAAACAATTCTAAAGCCCTAAAATCTACCAGAAATGTCAAACAATCTAAATGATCTTCTGCTTTTGCTATTTTGCTTAAATTCACAATAAATTAACATTTCTACTTCATTAGCACCTGCTGTGTACCACTGTAAATGTATAGCAGCCCAGGTGCCTTGAGAAAATGAGAATATACTATTCAGAACATACAAACAACTACATTTGAATTTATGAATATCATAATTCCCTCTGAAAAATGTGGACTGTTTAAACAAATAATCCTTTTAAATATAGTTTATTCTAGAAAGCTGTATTTTCTTTCCCAGAAAATTACATGCAGCAAGGGCTGATGGTTCCAGTGATTTGTCAACCACGGCATTCAAAGAGATGAGAGCTTTGAATTTTTCCTTAGAAACTGGAAAAAAAGAGACTCTGCTAGTCAACTAGAAAGTGCTTATGAAAACAGTCTAAGAAAAAATAAACAAACACCTTCTGCAGTGCACAGTTTAAGGTTAACCTCAAACACATTTGGATGCCTGTGATTTTTGCCTTTACCCACTCTTGTGTTGAGACACCAGGAATAGACAGGTTTGTATCTACATTTGGACACCTGAGTAGCTCAGTACCTCACAGTGCTGGGTATAAAATCCTAACAAGAAAGAGGTTTTGCTGCAGCCCCCTGCACTGCTGGGAGCCCCCATCCCTGCTAGGGATGAGTGGTGGCCTGGAACACACTGCAGCCAGGTGGATGCAAAGAGAAGGAATTTGCTCAACCCACTTGTGTTCCTCAAAGTTCTGTCTGTGTGGGCTTTGGGCTTACTGCTGTTGCCCAGTTTGCCTCACAGAGGTCCTGTGATGGAACTTTTGCTTTTGAGAAAGAAAAGAGCTAGTGAGTGATCAGCCTAAGAATATCCCTTGAGGCATGCCATTGCCTGTTGCTGTCATTCCTGATGTCTGGGTGCTGGCTCCAGGAATATAATTGACCACCCAGATTCAGACACCGTAGTTCAAAGTACATTGACCAGGAGGAGACAAATAGGTTTGAACATCCAGCACTGGATTATTAAACATTAAACATTATACATTAAACTGGACAGTGTCCTGTGAAACAGCTGTTCTGCTGGCAGTGGAATTACTGACAAGGCATCCAAGAATTGTAAGAAAGAGCGATGCCTGTGAAGTTTGCTATTTCATCCTGAGCTTAGATGCCTACCTGCAGCTCTGACTTAGATGTCTCTGAGGGCTTTCAAAAAATTTTAAAAAAACCCAAACTAAGTCTTACAAGAAGATGTCTCTTAGAGTGCAGGCAGCTATTTCACAGATATATTGAGCACAGCCAGAGGAAGCAGAGTTGCATGCCTTTCACATGAGCTTAGCGGCAGCAGAACTTGCTGAGGCTCTGAGATGACTGGCTTTTACATCTTATGTATGTAAGGAGATAGAAGTGGGCTAGCTCTGCAAGCAAAGGATAAGGGGAGAAAGTTTTGGAGTTCCAGTCATTCCCTCAGTATTTCTGGTTTTATCCAATACTTGTTCATTGTGAAATATTTAAACACCAAATCTGTACTGCAGGTTCCTGTGTGACCAGGTGGTTATGTGGGGATTTTGCATATCACTCATCTAAACTGTTTTCAGGTTCCACAGCCTGACCCTGAAAGAGACCTTTTGTAGTGTGCATCTGGCTCCAGCTTACTGTGCATAAGAGCAATAAAATCTTCACAGCATTTCTGTATGGGATATTTAGCTCATAGAGGTACTAGCAGTGATTTTAGGTGTGGTTGTAACAACCAACAAACAACCTCAAAACTAAATGCACAAGTAGGTCCATATTTTGCTTGGCTTTTTGTCCCAGCAGGGCTTTCCTGGGCTATGAGCACCTGTGTAACTTCTGCTGCTTGCTTCAGTGAGTTGAGACAAGCAGGGGATTCTATTTTATCCTTTTGCTGTAGACAGATATCTCTTGAGAGAGAGGAGATTCATTTCTCCTAACACTCAAGCTCCAAAAGACTTCAGGAAAACCCAATCTGTTCTTCTGTGCTCGAAGAAAGATTCGTAACACCTTTAAAATTCTGTGATGTAGGTGGGTACCTCTGGGCTACCCACTCTGGCTCTTTTTATAGTCCACAGAGACAGGCATTTCCAGCAAGGACTTCATCCTTTCCTAACCTTTGGGTCATTCACACCCTGTTTTATTACCTGAGTCACTCAGGTGCAAATGTCTGTGTTTGGCCAGAGGGTTCCCATCCTTTTGTGCCTAACAAAGTGACAGCTTTAAATGAGCAAATGGCCCCTATCACCCCGTGCACATTTGTAGGGAGAGGTGATAAAAAGAAGGTGTTGTGTTCCCTTTGCTCTTCATCAACGCCCTAAGTTCCTACAAGCATGCTCAGGATCATCTGAAAACCGTAAAGGCATTGCTGCCATCCCAGAACAGATCAGCAAGATCCACATCTTGCTGATACCTTGTGTTAGCTACTATTGTCATATGAAAACCAAACATAATACCTTTTTATTTTAGAAGCTTTTACGCCATCTGCATATTTAGGACTCCCGATGTTCACGGATCACCCTCCACAGATCTGCCTTATTCTGTATCCAGTTTCAGAGTTGCTTTTGTGATTTTTTTTTTCATAAAAAATCTGATGGCTAAAAATATGGCAAATTTTGCCAAAAAAAGGAGAAAATTGGAGACAAAATCAAAAACTTTCTGAGGTACCAAATGGCTCCAAAGTTTTATCTAAATATGTTATTCTGTTTTGCATTATTGAAGTAAATAAAATGCAGAGGAATATTTTATCTAATGCCAGCTGATGTATGTAGTGCTCCTGGTGTACTCATATGTGTAAAATATTTAGATGGTTCTGGAATGGCATTAGTTAAAACACTTGATTTCTCTGTTTGCCTGGGGCTTTTTGAGTGCAGCGCAATATTGATGTTGTCAGTTAATACAGAATGTCACATCAGCAGCTGGATAAGAGTTCATTGCAAGTAACAGCACTGTTAAAGAATGACCCTTATAATCTATATAGTTTTCTTCTTTGATATATTTTTATTGCAAATCCAAATAATTTTCCCTCAGCATTTGTTAAACAATAGAATACTCCTAACAAAATTACCACAAGGGAACTATTTATATATTGCCACTCTTTAAAATCACATGGTTACAACTGCAACTTTATACTGACTTTTTTTTCAAATCAAACCAGAAATACAACCACACAATTTGAAGCACTTTGTTTAAATTGCAGCTTGTTACCTATCTTCTATAATAAAATGTTTTAAAATTATAATAATTCAGTGCTTTTAAATCTGATACTCTCCCCTCTGCTAGCACTACAGCTCCATGCTAGATGTCAGTGGCATTCCATGCAGGCACAGGCATCTCCATTAATGAACCTGAAGCAGATGAGGGTCATCATTAATGTTTGACTGTGTATTTACAGAGGGAGATTTGATGGGGAGTATGGGCAAAAGTAATAGATCTCCCACCTTGCTTCCTTATCCATAAACATTGCTTGAGAACAAGTGGCTTGTGTTTGACTATACACTTAGATGGATTTCAGTCAAGTTAATGACCAAATATCACTGAAGTTCCACAGGCACATTAAATTTTAAAACCTTTTTTTAAATCTTTTTTTTCCCTGAATAAAACTTTGTTTGGACCTGATGCCACACAAATTTCATCACAAGCACGTCACTTACCAGCACCAGAAAAGGAGTAACTTTCACAGGTTGGTAAATGAGAATGCAAATTCACATGAATTCTGCAGGAGAGAAGTGCCCCTGAGCAGCCACCCCATCTCAGAGACACCTGATTGTAAAGCTACCACACTGCCACCTCAGCTGTGCCCACACTCCCTTCTTTCAAAGGGAGGGGATAGGGCAGGGAATCAGCCCACTGACTTCAGCTGGCTTTAGATTAATGCCACTCATTTGCTACAAATCCATGAAACCACTATGAGAAGCTTTAAAATGTGTTCCTGGATATCCCATTCCCACATCTCGAAGAGGGGCAACTATTTGGTAAAGTAACAGTAAAACACAGCTCTCCTTAGCTTTAGTATCCTTTATGACCTATCTAATAACATATTTGTACTAAGGGTGATGCAAAAATGATCTCTGGAGCTGTTGCTAAAGCTACTGGCAACATGCCACTTCTAAAGAGACTGGATTTGTATTTTTTTTCCTGCTCAAAATTTTTACTTCTAGATTTAGATCAATGTTTATGCTGGATAAAATCAAACATGCCATGGAGCACAGGGCTGGACAACAAGGTGATAAACACACTTGAATCCTACCTACATTTTATTGTTCATTATGAGTGCCAGCAGCCAACTGGGTGATGAACTCTGTGTTGTGCAGGCAGCGGCACAGGAACTCAGAAATAAATGCTCTTGGTTTCATGTGGTGGCAGTGAGTGCTGAGCTGGGGCCGAGTGGGCAGAACATGACTGTGTGTGTTCATGGGGTTGGAAGGGCCATCATGTTTCACAGATTCCCAACAACAAATTCTGACAAGTGAAAAATGTTTGATTTTAAAATGTCACACAGCTCGCCTTTTTTAAACACTTTCTGTATTTATTTAACCTAGTAAATAGGTTTATTAGCAAGGTTCCATTCTTTGTAGTTTAGGTAATGGATTTACCATATGTTTATGCTTTAAGGACTTGTGTAAGACTGCTAACACCTATTCCTCCACCTCCTGTCTCAGGGGTTAAGACCTTGGTATGTTGCCAGTTTACTGCTGTGGTCCCTTCCCCTTGTATAATTGCAGTCCTTCCCAGAGTGAAGGAAATTCCCTGAGCTTTTGCTCTAACTAGCCACAATGTTTCCCTACAAAAAGGCACTTCTTTAAAAGAATAAAAGTAATAAAACTTTCACATTATTAACTTTTTCCCTTTTAAAAGATGCTGAAAAATGCCATTGTACCACATTAAAGACCTTTACATAAGACTCACCATTGGCTAATGAGCCTTGTTGTACAATCTACCACATGCAACTGCCTTCAAGTGCTGCTTTTAACTTAACCTTGATGTAGTGCCAGGAATGTGCAAAGGATATATTTTGATGGCAGGGGCAGTCCCCTCCCTGCCTCCTCCCCCACCCTTTTCCATATTGATACTCTTTAAAATGTCTCTAACATTTAAATTTTACTGTTGTTTAACAGAGCAGCTACTTTATATACTGTAAAGGAGGAATGAGTAATCATCTGCCCTATAGAAATAAGCAAATAGATCAGTTGTTTATAGTAGAAATGATAAGAAATTGTTGATACTTTGTACTTGTGCAGAGACTTTCTTCCTGGAGATACAGAGCACTTCATAAGCATCCTCACAACTCCCCTGTGAAGAAAGTGTCATAATCTCTGCTTTATCATTAATAAAACCAGTTCAGTGAATTTCCAGAAGATGACACAGAATATCAGCACCAGTAACAGGATCTGAAGAATTTTTACTTGCAGTTCCCTCTTTGATTATGACTCATTTCCTCCCATTGCTGGAGAGAATTATTTTGGTAGCAGTACTACTGGAATCTGTTTAAATTCCACGTTATGGTCAGATGTGTTCTCCATAGAAACACATATTTAATTTATATGATAATGTTTCTATTTATACAGGTAATATTCTGAAGTAACATTACTCTTCCCTTGAATAAAATTACTATGATATTGAAAATTAATCTTAAACTTTCCATGAAGACTATTTATAGAAATACTAATTTACTTGAGCTTAATAAAGTTTATTGACTTAATTGTTTGTATGTTATTTCCCAGACTACCTACTCAAAACATAAGAGCTGTTATCTAAATGTTTTACATTTCCATAATTCGGGAATTTTGTGAATAGGAAGAGTGGCAGACATTCTTGAAATATGACATGGGAGGTAATTCAGAAAGAGTATATTCAAGGGTGAAATAGATGACATAGAGCATGGGGAAATGAATAGTCAAGGGACAAAAATAAGTTTTGCTATATGCAAACATGAACATTTTAACAGGATCAAGTCCAGGCCAGAGGGGGCTTTAAGCAACCTGGTCAAGTGAAAGGTGTCCCTGCCCAGGGCAGACGGGGTTAGAATTATAAAATCTTTAATTTCCATTCTAACCCAAAACAACCCAAACTGTGAATCCGTTATTCTCTAGAAGGAGCCCATGAATTTTCAATTTACCACGACAGTGTAACAGATAGAATAACTAAAAGTGAGCATGAATTTAAGGAAAGACTGAATTAAATCTTTCAAAAGTAAAGGTGATTTAAAATGAAACTTCTTTCCATTCCATCCTCTTCAAAGTCAGGAGGGAAAGTATTTTCCACATGCCAGCTTCTGTCATACTGGGAGAAAAACTGGTGCTCAATTACACAATTTACCAGGTGGCAAGACTGCAGTAACATATTTGAAACAAAGTAAGTGAAAACCAAAAAATTACAAAAGGGCATTTGTATCTCTTCCCCCCCCCAATTACTGCATATTAACCACTCACTGTGATTGTCTTGCACTTTTGTGTCCCTTTCTAGAATAGTTTTTTAGAACAGTCTTCCAACAGAGAAAATTTAATTTTTCTAATGGAATTTTATTTTTTTCTTTAAAATATTGCTAGTAGTTAAGAGGAATTTTGGCCATTTCACCATATGGAGGACTGACTATGATTGGTTGAGATGTATTAAGATTTTTAAATACATATTTGAGTGCTTTTTTTAATTTTAACATAAATCTATCAAGTTTTGAAGGCACTTATGAAATATTTTTGAAATAATTTAAGGTATGTCTTTTTAATGAAAATCCTGTGGTTCTGGTTTTATTCCCCAGTGAATCAGATTTTTTGCCTCATTTTAAAAATTTAAAGAAATATAAAAAAGACACATTTTTAGAAATAGTAATTTTTCAAAAATAGTCTGGTTTAGTTAATATTTTGAAAGGAAAAAAAGAACCATCAGCTTTAAAACATCAAAAAGCCCTGCTATGGATATGTTGAGACTTAAAGTGGGTATTCTCTGACCAGAGGATAATCACAGTAGTCATAAGGTGAAAGTTAAGATTATGGTAGAGGCAGGAGAGAAGCACATATACATTGAAGAGAGAGCTGGAGGGATAAAGTAAAAACTTATAAGATTGACACTGAGATAGGGCAGGACTTAAAAAGTGTAAAATGAAGTTTACCTGACCAATTTGTCCTCACACTTTATCGAACTTCTTATGGTTATTATAAACACTTGAACAGTTTGGATAATTACAAAAAAGAGTAATGTTGAAACAAAATAGAAACCCTTACAAGACAAAAATACATAAATATATAATTTATGTAATTAATTACTGTAGTTTCCTGAAAAATTACCTATATATGTATAAAATGTGATTTTTGATGGGAGTTTGGATAAGAATCCATATGAGCTGTGCCTGTGTTACATACAGTCTCCTTACACAGGCAGAATTGTTTTATTTTCTGTTAGTGCCCCTGAGTGGTATTAAATCCCTGTACCATTCTTCCTTGCACCATGTTTGTTAATTAACTCTTCAAACACTGGCATGTGTTAGAGATTAGTCAAACATGATTTGCTTTGTTAATAACTTCAAGGAGAAAGGATCAGACATTTCCATTAATCATGTTATCTTTTTGAGACAGAGTTTCATGTCATTTGATATATGATATACTTAAAATAAAGATATTTTCTTACTGGTTGAGAAATTCTGGGATTTCCCAGAATCCTGTGATATTTGTGGACTTCAGTTAAAAATAAAATTGTTGATCTTGCTTTGCAAGGCCCAACTTGCTTTTCAAGGAAAAAAAATCACAAACATCTGCTGTTCTTCTCTCCACCTAAGGAAACAGAAACCTCCACTGAAGTGCAACCAGACAGTTTATTTGAGCTGCAGATACATGTGGATCTGCATGAGGAGAATCCTATACAGTGGTCAGCCAATTACTATTTCTGTGAGGAAAAAAAAAATAGTATTTGGTCACTGTCTAATAGCTTACATAGATCTTATCCTTCAGCCAACCAGAAATGTAAATTTATGGGTTATGGGAACCTTAACAAAATTTAGATGCTCCATACTGCTGGGGATTGTAGCAGTGTGTCTAACTCCACGGTTTTCTACAGCTCTCAATTCCCTATTAGGATCTTGAAGCTGTGTTGTTCTGAATATGCTGAAATTGCTTCAGTGAAGAATTACAACTTAGGAAATAATTTGCTTGGAAACTTGTATTTGCTAAAAGAATGGAAACTCTAGAGACTAGTGAATAATCAGCCACTTTTTTTTTTTTTTTTTTTTTTTTTTTTTTTGGACACGTCTTTTTATAAAAAAAATTNTTTTTTTTTTTTTTTTGAGGACACTCTCCTTTTCTAAGAACTGTCAGGCTTAAAAAATTGGAAAAAGTAAGAAAGAACTTAGATATTAAAGATTTTTCAGGACATCAGCTTCCAAAACTAGTAGGTTGTTTTTACTAAAACTACTTCCTTTTATCTGTAAATTTCTTACTTACAAACTCCTTTCTCCATAATCCTATTAAAATAAACATTTGAAGATGACACCACTTTATGACCTACCTCGATGTTTGATGGGCTGCTACCACTGTCATGCATCTCTTTGTGCCTTTAATGCTGGACAGTGCTGCACTACAGAGTACATTGGTGGTATGTTCAATGGTAACTGTGACAGGGCGGGTGAAGAGGAAAACTGGAAAACAGCTGAAACCCCTGGTAGGCAGAATAAGTCTCATGATGGGTAATGTAGGAGGAGATTAAAAAGAATTTAAATGAGAAGGGACATCTAGAGATCAAGTTCAAGCTCTCTGCTCAAATCAGGGTCAACTGGAGCAGTTTGCTGAAGGCCATGTTCTGTTGGCTTCTGCATACCTTCAAGAACCAAGATTTCATAACCTCTCTTGGCAATCTGTTCCAGTGCTTGACCACTCTCACCATAAAAATGTTTTTATCAATGTTTAGATGTAAACAATGCAAGTCTATTGTTGCTTGTCCTTCTACTGAGCACCACTGAGAAGAGTCTGTCTCCCTCTTCTTACTCCCCTCATCAGGTATTCATACACCTCAGTGAGATTTCCCCAGAGCCCTCTGCTCTCCTGGCTGAACAGTCCCAGCTCTCCCAAACTTTACTCATAGGAGAGATGCTATAGTTCCTTAAGTATCTCAGTGACCTTTCACTGACTGTGTCCACTAAGTTCATGATTCTCTTGTTCTGGGGAGCTCAGAACTGGACAGAACTCTCCAGGTGTGTCTCATCAGTGTGGAGCAGAGGAGAAGGATCACCCTCCTCAAACTGCAACACTTCATGCAGTCCAACATGTTCTGGTGCAAGGGCACATTGCTGGGTTGTGTCCAGCTTATTATTCACCAGGACCCCCACATCCTTCTCTGCAAATCTGCTTTCCATCCAGTCAGCCCCCACTTTGGTGAACATGTGGACGACTCACATTTGCTTTTCTTGAACTTGATTGCATTCCAGTTTGCCCATTTCTCCAGCCGGTGCAGATACACAGGGTGAATCAGGCATTTGCCCCAGTTCTCTACCATCTGAATGCTCTGTGCCACCCTCCAGATCATTAATGAGGATATTAAACCATATTGACCCCAGTATTCTCCCCTGAAGCATGCCACTGGTGACTGGCCCCCAGGTCAACATTACACCACAGATCACAACTTTAAACAGAATTGGAAATGTGCCCTGTAAAAACCAAATTTGAAAGAAAGAATCCTTGTACAAGGGGTACAGACAAAAAAGGGAGAAAGATGAGCTAAAAATGCCAGCCTTCCTATCTGCAATGACAGTCTGATGCTGAAATATTTTGACAGCATCCTGAAAGTGTGTTCATGATCTATAGGCAATCACAGAAATCTTTGGAGTTAATGGGTGTGCTAACCACACTAAGTAGGAATAAATCATAGCAAAATTAAATGTGCATTGGACTGTAAGGAAAGTTGTGATTGGGGAAGAAAACCAAGAGAGGACAGAGGAGACATCCTTGATCGCTCCTGGACATGCCTTGGTAGAATTGTGCATGACTGCCTGTGACAGGAGGATGTGACCAGAGCCATGGGTCACAGGAGAAAAGGGCAGCACACCTGGAACTACAAGGAATTCAAGGAATATTTTTTTTTCTCCTTAGCAAAAAAAGGTAGAGGGAACATGACTGTCAAGAAAGCAAATGTGGGTTTTGAACATGCAAATGGTACAATGCTAATTGATCCTGTTCTGTTCAAGGATTTAGGAAAGATCTATAAGGTGTATTTATAGCCTAGCATTAAATATTATGATCTTGCCTTAGACAAAAATGGCAACTGTATGCTTCCTGCAGTGGATTATTCACTCTCACTCTGTTGTACAGACAGAATTCTGTCCTTGCTAAATGAAGTGTAAACACACACACTCCTCTCACCAAGGTGTGCCTTGGCCTCACAATTTCATTGTGGTTACTTTTCCAGGACAGGTTTGGCAGAAAGGAAATATAGGAAAATCAGTGCAGCAATGGACCTCTTCTTTTTATGTTACATTATAAAGAATTCTGGCAGAAGTGGAGGAAATGCTGTGTAAAAAAAAAGGGCTCATGAAATGGAATTTTACTCAGTGTGCCTGGTAATTTTGCAAAACAGAGGGACAGGGTTCTCTTTCCAGTCCTGCTTATATACTGTACATAATCTCACTGGATTTTGCCTCCTCCAATTGATATTCTTTATGTTTTGTCACAAATAAGGATCATCCTCTGTTGACAAAAAGGTACCAGGGTTCAGAGGGAAATGAGGTCCAGTGTGTGTGCTCCACATTGGAACAGAGCACAAAGGTAGGTAGAACCTGTCTTTCATAGTGCATTTTACAACTAAGGAGAAACTACTAAGAGCCCCCAAACATCCACCAATCTTTAAAACTCTTGGGATGAGAATTCACATTAAAAACTGTATCACTGCAGTGTCTGTGATGTCAGGATTACTTCAATAATTCATCTCCTAACACTGTATCCTGTTTTAATATGAAAAGAATTCCATTTAATCCTGTGTTTACTTTTTGCTTTAGTTCTTTCCTTTTGTCATCATTCTGTGGTTTAGCTCTCACACATTTGTGTGCACAAGCTCCCTGGATTTTCTTGTATACACAGGATAACTTGTTTATAGAGTTTTCCAAATCACTTTTACTACATGTTGGCAAAGTTGTGATCACTCGGCCTATGCCATCAGAATGCGAATTTAATTATCAGACAAAAGGTAAAGGTGCAGTGATTTTCTTTACTTTTGAGGCCACCAAGGAGGATGAAAAAGACACACCTTTTCAGTCAGTCAGAGTGCTCAAATGTGAGTTTTCAGGTAATGACAGTAATAGCTCACACAGAATATTTGTATCTATGTTTTAAAGCTGTGTAAAGCAGCTTGAGCTGTTACACAATGCCAAATACCCTCCTTAACCCACAGTTTGTCCCATCTTAATCTAATGTTTTCAGGTTCTTGCAGTTACAGGGTAAAAAAGGCTTTGACTGAGGAGAGATCAATGCTGCAGGAATTACTCTCTTATGTGCTGAAGGTAAATTAGGCAGAGAAATGATACTCTTTTGGGTTTTGTTGTTGTCTAAGTGTCAGACTTTGTTGTCAGCCAAGTTCCCTTGAATTGCAACCACTTTGCTGTTCACTGGAAAGTGATGCTCAATCTAGGGCACATCCCTGCCTTTCCCTTATAGATGTCCCTTTCACAGAGCACTTTGTGCTCTGTGGGATACAGGTATAATTTCTGTCTCAATACTTTAGCTTATAATATCAGACAGCAGCAGAGCTTTTGAGACTCGTGATGATAAAACAGTTTCTGAGATGTTGAACACTGTGACTCCAGGCAGCTCACTGAAGAGTTCAGTGTAAAGAATGCTTCAGAAATTATGGAATTCTGTTCAAAAATCTATTTTTGTGGGAAACTGGTTTGCAGCATCTACTTCTGACTTACATAGTGAGTACATAATGGGTCTTGTAGCTGAATCCTCTTTCTTCTTTGTAATCTTCAAGACTCAACTCCATTTTTATATGAAAGTGCATTCCCATAAAGCAGATGGTGGGAGACAGAATTAGTGCATAGGAATTTTGAAAGAGGTTTTGCTTCAGGGGGTCATACCCCTCTCTCAGCTCACTGAGGAGTTTGAAATCATCCTGTAGGTATAATATTAATAGTAAGCATTGTTCATATAGATTTTGATGTTCCACTTCATGCTTTCTAACTATTGTGCTACTTAAAGCACTATGGGTGAACAGTAGTTTGAAATACTTTAAATAACAGCTATTTCACACCATTTTCAACTGACAAGCAAAGAAAAATGTCTTGCAAAAGTATCCTGGCAACAGGGCTTATAGCATAAGTGTAATTTTTGTACATGTATTAGGATGCTGTGGAACATCTCTGGGTTCAAAAAGGAGAGCTGCAAATGCATTTTTTATCCTGAAGTGACAGTTTTTCTGAACTATAATGGTAACTAAGCACCCAGACTGGGGTATCTGTGTAGAAAAGACAATAAAAGTCAAATAAAGTCAGGTTGCATAAGCGTTTTGTAAGACTTTAGCATTATTTGAATTAAAAAGCTCATCCTGTTTTAGAATCAGCAGTCCTCGATGTCACAGGTCTTTAAAATGCTTCTGGGTGATTTAGAAAATGCTAGGCATTGAAACCTGCAGTGAGAAAGGTGGCAGTTTTCACAAAGCTTTTCCATTGGGAAAGAATAGTAGTTTAAGCCCAACCAACAGGGCTTATTTAATCACAGGCAAAGTAAACACTATCCTACAGTGACAGACTGCCTGAGATGGCAGATGAGGACAGGCAGTGAGTGCATGGCTGGAGTAGCCAGTCCCTGCCTCCTACCTGCACAGCCTTCTGCTCTTTCGAGGCTGTCGCTGAGCAAGGGATAATGTTTGTGCAGCAACAAGAAAGAAGCAGTGGGAGTAGGAAGCTTAAATTGCTTGGGTTCTTTGCAGCTTTCTGGCCTGGCACTGCTCTTTCCCCTCCAAAGTGCCTTGTCCTCATTTCTGTAGCAAAATGACAGAGTTGTGTACACTGTCAGGAAGCCTTGAACCAAGGAAAGAAGTGCCCCAAGTAACCCCAAGTATCAAATCAGTTCCAAGTAGCAGAGCACCAGGGAGTGCCATGGGGTCTGCTAAGGACTCTACTGATTTTAAGTAAAGGAGTTTCCACTGTAATGGGTAGTGATATGGGGCACAAAAAGATATCAGATATATCCAAACATGTCTTAAGTGTTTCTGTAGACTACAAAACTTCAAGGCCCCAATATGTGACATAATTCAGAACAGAAGGTGAAAAGAAAAAAGAAAAGGAAAAAGTACGTGATATGCAACTGCTGTAACAAAGTGAAACACTTGAAATAAAACATTTAGAGGTGTTGAACAATTTGTGTGTGTGTGTGTGTATTCAGCAACAGCAGTACAGTTACCAACATCCCTTACTCCAGCCATGACAGGTATCACCTGTTTTCACATACCCAACATAAAACCAATAACCTTATCTCATACATGCCATGTAATCCAGCAGGTGTGTGCTTCTGTGTCCATGTCTGATTCAAGCTGAGTCAGGGGAGGCTTAGGCTGGATATCAGGAAAAGGTTTTTCACCCAGAGGTTTTACCCAGACCGTGCAAAAGGTCATAAACTTTAGTTAAGCTCTAGGTTTTGACTGACATTCTGTGTAGCTTAATCATCTCTGGGAATGTCTTCTCTTTCTCAGTTAAGATGGGATAGTTAAATATCTTATGAAGCATTTGAAGATGAAGGTGTCTGGGATTGTACAGGTATGCAGAGAGCATCAGAATTGGATACATTCTTTGCATTTTCACTCAAAGCAAGAATAACAATTTACTGAGCAAAAAGTAATTTATATAAGGCTAATTGGCAGCTGTTGGTGCAACCAACAAAATGAAAACTCTGGGCTCTTGTCATTAATTAGCCCTAAGCATTTCATTTGTAATAAACTTGTAAAGTTTAAATGGGGTAAATATGTTTTATATCTTAAAATCCCTCTAAGTGCAGAAAGCTCTTTTTCCTACTCTGCTCTATAATAATAGGTAAATTTGAGTAGCAGCAGCGCAGTGTACTGCAGGTGGTGACAGTATTCCAGTGGCAGATAAATATCTCCCTGCTGAACAGGATTCTCAGGTGAAACAGAGCTTTTGTTAACTTGAGGATTTTGATGTTTCAAGACTGCATTTTGTCAAGATTCTTGTATGTGAGGAGTGCTTGAAGCAAAAACAGATAGCAAAGGGTTTTTGCACTGGTTCACCAACACCAGGCATTTCTACACTGCAGATGTGAATGAGAAATGAAAATAATATTATAGTCTTGAGGATCTAATGTCAATGATCTTTGAGATGTCTCCTGATGTAGAACATTAATTTCATATAAAATAGCTTGGTTTAGACATACTTTCTTGCTTTAATTTTTTAAAAGAACGACTAAAATTGCCTTTTGTGTAAAAAAATTTTTGAAGATTATTTAAACCAGTTCTGTCTAGTTCAATCTAATGTTAAAAGGAAAAACTACAGATCTTGGGGTAAAAATATGATAGGCAGTGGGATTTAGGTACACAAGTACACATTTATACTTCTCAAAATGTTTGCTTTTCTGTTTTCTTTATCATTAAAGAAGCAATGTAGATAAGAGTGCTAATAACAATGAAAGCAGTGATTAGCAAGCTGAACAATACTATTGCCACCATCCATCTGCCTATGGCATCACATTTTCATGACAACACAGTGAAAAGAGACAAAAAACCTGTCAACCAAGAGAAATATTCCACTAAACCCCTCAAACACTTTTTATGGATGACAAAGGCAGATGAAAAGGGAGACAAGTAAAGAGGAAGGCTAGGGAGAGTTTTGCTGAGAGCCTGCTCAAAAAGTGTGTGTGAGAGAAGAATCAGAGGGTAAGACAGAAAACAAGAACTGCAGTCAGCAGGTCGACTTGCTGCAAGACATGGTGTATCCTAAAGAGGACCACAGGAAACTTCCTGAGGGCAGAGGCAGCAAAATATTAGAAGGCAATTATAGCTGGTTTAAGTGGATAGAGCTCTGCCAGGCCCACACAAATTACATCCTTAAGTCTGAAGAGGAAGCAATGAGGGAAGAAATAGGAAAAACCTTGGCAAGAGTTTTGAAATCTTGCCAAGGATGGCAGTGACCCCAGAGAAAGGGACAGATGGCTAACTCAACTCCTGATGCTAAGAAATTAGTAGGAGAAACATGACCACAAAGTTGACTTATGCTATGAGAAAGATTTTGGGATAATCAGCAAGGTTTTTCAATCATTTTCATCTCTTATACTTAGTTTCTTATATTTCCAAGAAAACAGGCTGGACTACGTGGTCTCTCGACTTCTTCTGAAGTCGTGCATTTTTAATTTGTCTGATTTAAACTAACTTGTCAATGTAAGCTTTTTTATGACAAGAAAATTAATTTTAAAATAAAGATAATTTTCTTTCATCCTGCTATAGATACAGACCTAAACCCCAACTCCCTTACAGGAAAAGATCTGAAAAACAAATATGCTATGAAATATAGGAGTTATCATGTTGTACATAGTAAAGACAAAATAATAGTGTATTTGAAGTAATTTGTATGGACTCTGAAGCATGGTGGGAAGCTGGAGGTAGATAGGACCAGCAGTGTAATATTTCCTACATATTCTATAAGCTGTTGTTTCCTTTATGTTTCTGTCTTGAAAAACAATTACTGAGATACAGAAATTATTACTCTCTCAGACCCAGCAGAAAATACATTCAATTTACATTCTGGTGTTTAGCATCACTGAACTGAACAATATTCTGGGTAGGGTAGGAGAACTTTTTAAAAGCTTCCTCTTGTCAAAGGAATTGCTCTCAAGTATCAATTAAGATTCCTTTCACTTAACGGAATGAAATGTTCCTTTCATTGTGCTTGACAAATCATCCTGCAATAACTGCTTCTGAAGACAGTGTTTGATCACTTTTTCTCATGTTCCTTCTCTAATGAAAGAAGAGATGGATGTCAAAAAGAAAGAGTAACAGGTAAAGATGTATAAAAAGCAGCTTTCATTGACTGGACAAACACAAATGCCACAAGTCACACATAATTAAAATCTGCCAAATACCTTTACATGTACAGTCCCTTAATCCCATTACGAACAATTAATTTTCAGTAATTATTTTTACAAGTTTAGTAGTAATGATTTCACAAATATGAGAAAGTAGGAAAACATATTTAACTTTATCCTTCTGCATTAATATATAGGGAGGTTTATTACCACTGATAAATAGAATACAATGAAAATTCTCTCAGGAAAGTGATAGCTCAAAACCAGGATTTTTTTCTACATATTTTCTTTTTTTGTGATCCCTATCATAGCGATGGTGTTTTATCAATTCTTCAGATGTTCATTCCCAGTTTTTTTTTTTTACTTTCCTAAGGCAAAAAACAACTCTGCTAAACTTACTATCTTTCCTAGAAAATGGCCTATCTTCACCAAGAAAGTTGCAGAATGTTACTCAGTAAAGTGCTAGAAGAACTGTTTCTTTCCAGAAAGAAACTGCCTAGTGAGGTGGAAATTATAATTTTTAAAATTATCAGACAGAGGAGAACAGATCCTGGTTCTTGCACTTTCTCTGGTTGGAATACTGCAATTACCTTTTTGTTAGAGAAAAACTGGGTAGCAACACTTATTCTGGTGATGTTTAAAGACAAGCTGTATCTGTGATCAATTATGTTAGATGGTCCTTGGTATTTTTCAGTTGGGAATCCTTACCTTTGGATTCAGATACACCAAGAGGTGTCTTGGAGATGGCCTAAGGATCTCAAAGCAGGCTGCAATTTCAGAAACTGGGGATTCCAAGTAGCTTCTTACTCAGTGTATGAGGTTTCTCACTGCCTTTTGGAGCTCTAGGACTCTTCTCAGTCATCATACAAAGAAGGGAGAAAATCTAGATCTGTGGCCTTAATTCAGAAACTGAGATGGTGTAATGCCTAGTTTGTATCATTCTGAGTTTTTTATTCAAATTTTTCCTTAGGTGTAGAAACCAATAAATGAAATCTACGAGCAAAACCTCTGTGAAATTGTTGGATCATTAACGTGATAATCATTACTTGAGGCTCTGTAATTCTGACAGCAGCCTATGTCCATCTGTCTTACTTGTAGCTGTTCTCTAAGTGTAGAACTAGCAGAGACTTCTTTTCCTTTGCCTTCTCATGCTTTCATCTTTGGGAGATTTTTATTTTCTTCACTGTATATATTTATGCATAGAGTCTGACTGATAGGCAATAAAATCACTCAGTGGAAATAAAAACATAACTCTAGATCCCATTAAAAAAAAAAAAGCTGTTGAAATCTTAGTGGAATCCTGGTGCAAAGTTGTTACGTTAACAACAACTCTCCCTTGAAAATAAGCAAAGGTTGAATGCAAGTAATTAATTATTCAGATTCTTTATCTGGTTCTTGCAGCCTTGAGATCACTTGCCAGTTCCTAGCTAGCCAGAAATCAAATCCAATTTGTAAAAATAAACTATGACTTTGAATGGATCAATCACAACTCGTTCTCTTTATTACTTTAATTGAACCACCTTGTAATTACTGAAGTATTTCTTCTTAATTATCAGTTCTCATTTGTTCTGAATGACTATATTCTGCTTCATTCCTTCAAGAACAATTTAGAAATATACCATGGAAACCTCAATAGGTTCCATTGTGGAAAAATAATAATGAATTTAAGAAGTGAATAAAGGATAATGATCATCCTAGAGAAAATATCAGGGAAAATTATATTTCCAAAGTAAAGCATTACTCTTCACCCTTTAATAAAAGTGTCACTATCACATCAAGAATATCCTTAATTGTATTAATTCACCAAGGCTCTTCTTCAACTTTATCTGTCCTTCTGAGCTTAAACAGTCAAATATATTTCTCTGTTTCTAACCTGATATCAAAGTTTTATTTTTCCTCTGAGTATACAGATCAGCTGCTGTTCCAGAAATGAGATAGTTACCTGTTTCCTGTAAGTTCCCCTAACATTGTTACTGATAGTTTAATGAAATGGGAAAAATAGACTGGCTGGACACAATGAAATTCCAAGGTATTATGAGCTTAGCTAAGTTTACAGAGGGGAAAACTTGTCCTGGCTTTTACCACAGCTGACATACACTCCTGACTAACCACTGTTGAAGCAGACAAAGAACTCTGTCTAAAAGATACAACCCCTCCCAAAGATGGGGATAGGGACATATTCACCTCCTCCACCTCTGCTTTTTTGGGAATTCCTGCCTCCAGACAGAATAGTTCATTGCTCTGAAAGGTGTTAACTTCAGTAAATTCAGACAATCAAATATTTTCAGATGTTCTATGATAAGGAGTATATTTTCCATGGTCACTTGAGAGTCTGTCATCTGCATCAGAGTGCCCAGTTTCCCAATGCTATGTGTTGCTGCCCATTAGCTGCTTGGTTGCACTGATAACATCACTGATACAGCACTGGGAAGGCACCAGCAGCTGCAGTGCTCCAGCTGCTCAAGTGTCTTGCCACTGGTTTAAGTGAGACATCAGGGGTCACCAAACGAAATGTTAGAAGGGCTGGAATGGCAGGGAATAGTACTGCTGTGCTGTTCTGTCATCGAATTTTCTGTCTATGGAAGTGATCCAAACATCTTTAAGTGTCTTAGATTTGATTGTTCCACTGCTTACACCAACACTGAACTTGCTGTGACTCAGTACTCACCATTTCTTTGCTTATTTGGGATTTTTGGAGACAATGAACTTTGCAACATATATTCTTTCACTATGAGATGGACTTCGTTATTTTTGATCTCCTTTCACAGGGACATAAATTGAAGTAAAGCTGTGGTTTTTGTAATGCTTCAGAGTTCTTCATTGAGGACACTCTGAAACTGGCTAACTTTCAAGGAGGTACTTCTCCTTTTGGGAGCATCCTGATCATGCTTATGGGTCCTTTCCCATTTGAGATGTTCTATGATCACTTAATCCTGCCTCTTTGCTTTCTCTGTCACAGTTAACTACACAAATAACTCGCCATGTATTTTCCAAGCTGAGGAAGCAGTTCTCTTTCTAAAGCTGCACATCAGGAAAACATTTCTTGACAGTCATGGTAATTAGTTGCCAGTGAAAAGGCTCTGAAGGCATTTGATTCACTGTCACTGAAGGCCTCCAAGAGTAGATAATGTACAAAGAGTGAGAGACAAACATAGATACAATCCCTTTGCTGCAGAGGGCAGGGGGAAATGATCCAAACCCATCAGGTCTTTTCCATTTCTATTAGATATAATTAATTCAGGAAAATAATTTACCCCCCTGCCCCCACAGATAACTGGATTTCTGGGGGCCCTATGTTTCCCTTTCTCTCACTTAGTTCATTAACTGTTTGTTTTCCTTTCCCTATGTACACGTTTAAATTCTATTGATGTTAATGGAAAATACATGTGCAGAGAATAATAAACATATAGATATTTGGATTCTGCCAACACTCCTCCCTAGGGCATAATAGTAAAAAATTCTAGGAAAATGCATTTGTGCAGAAGAACCAGAAGCACAGAAGGAGCAAATTTGATGTCTCTTTTTTCCCACTGCAGTGAGATAAAGAAGCAATGGAAAGCATTTTTTCATTATCTTCAGATAAATCTGTTCACATAAAAAAAATAATAGACATTCTAGATAACAGACATTACTCCAACAACTGTGTTTGAGGAACATGGCTTATTTCTGCCTGGCAGAGCTAGATATGACATTGGTGTACTTGTCAGCTCCTTAAAAGATGGAAAGGCTGTCCATTAGAGGCCTGGAAGAGGCAGCATCCTGAGAAATGGTTATTCAAAAATGTTACTGAGATGACTAAATTAAGAGCATGGCCAACTTTTGCCTCATCTGTCATCACTGACGAATGAGATAACAGAGATTTCAGAGAATCCCAGGTGAGAGGAATCCTCTTGGAGTGTCAATGTCTTAAAAGCCATTAACAATGTATGATGTGTCTCCCTGTAGCATATCTGCTACTTTATCACAACACATTAAAGGTACCACTAATATTCCAATTTTGGCCCTGTTTTACTACTTTTATTACACTAGGACTGGAAAGTACCATCTATGTCAGCAAGGCCAAACCATAAAAACTATTGGCATCCCTGCCTGTGTCAGGGGGGTTGGAATTAGATGATCTTTAAGGTCCCTTCCAACTCCAAAGCATTCAATGATTCTATGAACTACAGGAAACCATGCATGAGATGGCTTAGTGAGGAAGGTCTTACTCTATATGTCACTGCAACCCTGTCTTCACCACCATACGAAGTTACTGAAGATCTGTAGTATGAGACCAAAAGCTGCAATGACAAAGTGGCACAGAAAGTGGAGACTGAGCGGAGACTGACAGTGCCTGAGAAGGCGCTGGGACTCATGAAACCCTCTAAATGATCTCAGGGGACCATGTTCCACGCCACAAAGAGGTGAGAAATAAGCACAGAAACATCCTCGTCAGTATGATTCAGGGATTACAACACCCAGACAGATCTGGTGATCTGTGTAAATAAGTAAGTGTAAATAAGCTGCACAAATTTTCCCATACAAATTAACCACTGGAGAGAATGCAATGTTCCAGGGACATCAGGGCAACTTGGCTAGTTCTGGCCAATATTCTACATCTTGGGAGAAGGTGAATGTGTCCTCACCACTCATCACTATCTCTGAAGACAAATCAGGAGATCATCATAGCTCACAAGAACAGAAAGAGAAGGGCATAAATAAATTGACAGCAAGACCTGTTTTCAGAGTCCTGTGCATCCAGCAAAACACCAGAGAGACCAGGTTTCATTCCAGGAGTCTTCCCAAAGGCAGACGCTTTCCTGCTCTACAGGTTGCTTGCGAAAAGGGTTTGTCTGTGTGTGTCAGGGGAGCAGAGGGGATTTGTTGGAGCAGGGAGGCATATGGCAGCGTTCTGCCGCTCTAATCTCCCAACAGGGCAGTGTCCATTAAGGAGCATGTGCCGCTTGGATCCATCTGGCCGCTGCTCCTGGGTGCCTCGGGCGCTGTGGCCCGCAGCAGCAGGCCCGGGCCCCGGGAGGGCCGTGCCGAGCCCCCACAGCTCCGGCCCGCCGCAGGAACGGTGCGGGGCTTGCCCGCCCTCTCTCACCGGCTACAGTGGAACAGGAATCATTTCTTTTAGAAATCTTGTAGGACTGCATTTTTTTCAGGGGAAGTTCAAGCTAGCAATGTCAAAAACTGTAGCGGCATGCAGCACGTTTGTTTTGTATCCAGTGGAGCCTCTGGGGTATCTGGCTGAGTGAAGAACAAGCACTTTTCTTTAAATTCAGAATCTCTGCCGCGGCAAAGCTCTAACTACCAATATGCCTGTCTCCCCTAGGGCTAGCTACTGGCAGCAAAACTATGAAAACAACGTAACATTTCACTCTCTTTTGTCATTTCCCTAAACCCATCCTCCTGCAAACCAGCCAGTGGGGAGAGGAAGGTCCTGACACTCCCTTTCCTGAGGGGGCAAAACCAGTAGGAAATAGCTGAGCAACTTTGTGGCCCTTAGGCAACCATAACTCCTGAGAAGACACCTGGTTATTATAATGATGATTAGCAAGCTATGAATGTTCATATTTCACATTTTTACTTTGTATTAAATTTGTAGATATTTTTCTCCCTTAGGAAAGTCAGAGATGTGTGAAATTGTGAACAAACACTGAAAATTGCAGAACACTTTCATCAACAAGGACATTCAGATAACTACAGAAATAATAAACAGCTTTCTGGAAAACATTTTTTAAATCTCTTTGGCAGTGTCCCATCCCTTTTGAAGAGGGATCACAGGCTTCCTTGACTGTGCTGAAGTATTACTGCAACTATCACTTTCCTTATGAACTTGCACGCTTTCAAAACTATCTCAGAGGCATCCCACATAATCTGAGACACAGTCAACCTTAAGAAAATGATGAATAGTACTGACCTCATTTCCATAGAAAGGAAAGAGGGAAAAAGAGCAGAGTTGCATATTCATGGACAGACTCCCAATGATTAAAAGGGGCAATTTTCAGTTTTCTTTCCAGTGATCTCTTCAGTGAGTGTTTTAAAGAACTCTCTACCTTAAAAAAAAGAAGCAATAGCTTGATAATGCTCCCCTGGAAGCTGTGCCTTGTTTTCTTGAAATAAAAATTCAGATGATCTTTAGATCCATTCCAACCCCTTAACATTTTATGATTCTGTGGTTTTGCAGGGTTAGAACTAGAGGCAAACAGGAACTCTGTGTACAAACTACTTGACCTAGTATATCCATAGAGATTGAGGACATAGCTGGTTATTTATTTCTGAAAAAGTTCACTGGCAAAGCAAGCAAATTAGAAACACTTTTTGTCAGTATTTTCTAGCAAAAAGCCCCCACACCACCTGTTCCATGTCCATTCCTTGCTCTTTTTTGACAAAGTTGCTTCTTGGTTGTGGGAAAGGGAATGAAGAGGGTAGAAAAAGATTGGCAAAACTAAATAAAAGTCAGAAAAAAGGGGTATTTCTAGCACAGAAAACAAAATCTAGTCAAAATGTTTCTTTTCTTTCCCAAATCAATTCTATGACAAGTTTTGAGCCTTCCTAGTTATAATAGTACATAAAGACAAACTACTTATGTGTGTCGATCCCCCTTCCAAGTTGTTCTTGTTTAGTTTAATTCTTTCTGGCTTTTAGCAACCATAATCTCCTTTAATTGTGAGCCTTCCTTAATGAAGACTATTCTTGAAACTGTCATTTAAAATAAGTCATTAATTGTTTTCCACTCCCCATTAAATATCATAGGAAGCTATGCCATTAATTCTATCACTGCTAAATCCCCACATTGCCAGATGCTGAAGCAGAATGAGACTATGGATTACAAAACATATGGATTTATTTACACTAGGTAACTTCTTTATTAAAATATCTTAACACAGTCATTACTGAGACTTCTTTCCCAAGCCCCTGCTGTCACACTCTGGAACACACACCACATCTGCTTTTCACATATGCTTTCCAGCCCCAGTCCACCCACATGGGCCCCTCTCACAGCAGTGTGTGCCCCTCCTCCCCAGCCTCAGATGCGAACACACAATGGGGCTGTAGCTGTCACAGCAGTGCAGATGGTTCAAATGGGCCCTGGCTGGTTGAGGGTGCCATCCCTTCTCTCATCTCCCTGCTCTTCAGCAAGAGAGCTCATCCTGACTGTGCAGGGTCCTCTGATAGCAGCACTCCCTAGAAGCAATGCAGCTTCTCCAGCATGAAACTGCCAAGGCAGGTTTTTCCCTGGTGAAACACGACCAGGGGTTTCTAGCTCATTAAAAAGAAGTATAAAAAGCAAGCCCACACCTTCTGCTCTCCTTTTCTTTAAACCACAGGAGCCTGAACTGTAGACTAATGCTAAACAGAGTCCCTTGGTATTGTGGAGTAAGAAAAGAGAAACACCCTGGGATGAACTGCCTGTTTCTCCTTCCTTGAAAACTGCTCAGACACCTTTCTGAGCAGTGTAAGAAAGATGCCCTCTGGAACAGATAGATGGATTTTTCTGAAGCTTTCAGTTCATCCTTAGTCTGCATAGGTCTTATTTTCTGACTGCAAGAGCAGGCTTGCCCTTCCCCTCCCCATGATGTTTGTTCTCATTCTGCAAATAGATAACCAGTAAAAAGTGGAAACTATTCTTAAAATGTACACTCTTTGTTTCCTACCTGTCTACCCTTTCCATAGTTACATATTGTCTTTTCCCTATGGGCCGCATGCTTTTGCCTGACTGACTGATTCTTCACCCCTTCAGTGATATTTTTTTTTTTTTTTTATTTCTAGGTTATCGACTTTGAGCCAAAAATGTGTGACCTCTTTTTTTTTTTTTTT
>VXBB01010352.1:558430-582340 GCA_013399915.1 Illadopsis cleaveri | reverse complement strand
ACCCCTTTTTTTTTTTTTTTTTTTTTTTTAATCAGCAGAAAACACATATTGTAACAAAGGACTTTTGAAACTGCCTCCATAGCAACCAAGGATTCTTTATAAAAGAGGATGTTCAAGATCTCCTCATTGCTTAACAATGTGTTTCAAACCACAGCCCCCCTTCTGATGAACTAGATTTTCAGTGCATATCTCATCACTATCCCCCCACATTAAAATACTAAAGATACAAAGTAATGTCCTATGAAATTAGGAAAGAAATTTATCCCTAATGCACCTCTTTTCACTCCCTTTAGTCCAGCCATTCTCAGGGTCAGAGTACATTGGTTCTTGCCTGCTGTTCACGAAGTCTTCACTTAACCTCAACCCAATCTGGAAGTTTTCTGTCACCTAGTTCCCAGCCTGACCTGGGATTCAAGCCAGGTCCTACTCCTTCCTCCACTCGCAGTTTAGTTTCTTACTTTGCCCCTCATCTAACTTATACCCACTCTTAATTTTCTCTGGCCCCCACTCCCTGACTCTTGCTCCCATTCTCTGCCTCCACTTGTCTGACTTCATGAACTATTTTGCCTCCCTATGTACTAAAATCCAAATGTCCAGATGGAAAATTGTACTAGTCTAATTACTCTTAACTTGAATTCTTTCTTCCCTTGTTGCTCTAAGAGTCCTGCTTGATCTAACAGTCTCTTCATGCTGACACCTTTTTTCTCAAGCAGTGCAATTCTTCAGTTTAATCAATTAAGTTCACTATTGCTTGAACCGCCAGAACATTCTAATTAACTTTTATCATTTGTTATATTACCAGCATGGGTTTCAATATAGTTTTACTTACAAATATCTGGTAGATGGCAGCTCCTTCCTTACTATCAAATAAATATAAGATGTATTTTGCTATTTTATAAAAAAAAAAACAACTCTATAAGAACAATCAGCACCAGTCAGCAGTCAGTTGCTAGTGTAACTACCATCAAATACAGGAATTGCAGGCAAGTATTTAAACTTCAGCAGCATGGATATTTCTTGTCTCCAGTCCCTTTACTCCTATGATGTGGATTACTGAGGCTTAGTTTTATAATGTTATTTTGGATGTGGAGAAGTCTTCTTTACATGTGCTTCTATTACCACATCTTGCAGATTTGAGCAGAGAACACACAAATGAACAGTGATAGTGTTCTTCAAATGGGAACACTTAAGAGAACCAAATGGGGCTTAACAAAAATGTAGGTATTAATGATGTGTGTCTTTACAAACCCAACCAACATGACAATATAAGTTGAAGTAATATTAATAAATTATTATGAAATAAATGTGCTTTACGTACACATCAAAACAGCTTTGCAGAACACCCAGGTAATATCAATAAATTACCAACAATAGCAGTGTCCAAAAATATTAACTGAGAATTAGAATTAGCATCTAACACAGACCAGATGTTTGCTCACAGGAGCAGTGGCCCTATCAACATCAATGGGCTTCCGTGTGGAACAGTAACCATTTTTCATTAACAACAAAGTTGTCACTGAGCTGTGCTTATGGTGCTAACTGATACTTCCATGTTGGGCCTTCTTCATAGGGGGTTAAAGTGAAATACAGGATACAACAGATTTCCAGAGGAAATTAATTAATTCAAACCATTTACAGCATGTTGATGAGGTTAGGTTTCCAATGCTGTCACTCATCTTAGACAAAAACACATACAGGTTTGGCTGATCCAGGATTTAGTAAGGGAGGGTGGAAAAACAAGAATTTAAAACCTTCTAGTGCCAAGAGTTGTTTGGTTTTTTCCCCCCCTAGCAAATAAACACATTGTTCTGCATACAGAGACAGTTGAATTTTACTAAGTTTTAGAGTAGTTTTACAAATTTTCTTGAGAACACTTGTCTCAAAATGTCCCAAATTATAATTTATGGAAATAACAGGTACTTATATAATTCCCAAAAGATTTAAATCTTCAAATTTTAAAGATCATAATTTTTGAATTCTGCTTCCTACATTCAACTTCTTAAACAAATCTCAGTGAAGACAATCTCATGTAATTTCCAAAGTCATTTCAGCTAATGGAAAGAAGATGCAAAGAAAAGAAGACATCTGAACCATCACCTCACCTTTTCCAGATTAACTTATCTAATGAGAGTGCAGGAAGGAGAGAGGTGGATTATCCTTTTTGGTGTCTTAAGGATCTTTCAAGGGGATGTTTTTGATGTCAGAAACAGAAATTAACAGTGTTCCCTGAATGCTACAAGCTGTCTGAACAGACCTCAATCCCTCTAGAAAAAAACCTGCATGTACAAGGAGGTACCCATTCTGCCATTTTGATACACCTTTGGTACATTTTCTGTTAGTCCAGTGCAGGCATCCCTGACATCACCTGAGCAGTGGCTACAAAGCCACACTGGCACAGTTTAAAACTGTTGTTTCTTCTTTTAATTTGTCTGTGGAGCTTTGTACTGGACTTACACACAGTAAAAAAGCTATTACTTTTTTCCTCTCCACCCTTTTTCATCACACGACTGTTTCTGTTTTTTTACCAACTGTGTATCTATACATTCATATAATTGAGTTGTCTTTCATTACTCTGACACATAAACAAATACCAACCTTGAAATGATTACTTCAGTTTTTAGAGACCATGTTCAAACTGGAGGAATGGACTTTTGGGTGAGAGAAAATTCATTAATTTCTTGTTCTGTCAAGTAAAAGCTGTTAAGAAATGAACTCTTGGATGCATTTTCAGCTCTTCATCTCCCAGCCGAACCAAAGGTGTCAAAGAAATCACTTCCTTATTCCCAGAACTCTGCTCCTGGGGTACAGGAACAAAGAAACAATCCACTTTGAGGACCAAGGCCGTCATTTTGGCATGAAACCTAGGAGATGATGAGCTTGCATGAATCTGTAGCAGCTGAGTCATGAAAAAACCAGGCTGCTGTTTAAAGCTGCAAGGCTCCATTCATTGTTTCCACAAGGAGATTTAGAGAACAGGAGGGGCAGCACACCAATCTGGGTGGCTTTAATTGCCATCACTGACTGTCAGATCTAATTAGAAGAGGTCCCATAGGAAGCTTTGGGGAATGGAAAGGAGGAAAGGAGTTTTTGAAGTTGACTACAGCTGGTTGCTTTTTAGAGTCTGATGTTCTCTACTTCAGGCAGAATCTACCTCCATAATACCAGCGTGGTGGTATTGAGAGCATATGGTTTATCATTCCAGTAATAAAGAAGCAAGAGGCCGTGAGATGCAGTGCAGAACTGTAAAGGCAGTTTGAAAGACAATTATTTAGCAGTTGAGTCCTGAGTGGAAGTGATGCATGTGAGTACTGGCCTTGACATTCCATGAGCTGTATACCCTGACAGTACTCTTAATCCAAGATGCTATTGAAGCCTTGCGCTTTAGCTTTCATGATTTTAGATTCTGTGCTGCCTAGGGGTGTAGTTCTGAGGCTCATATTAACTGCTACTCAGCTCTCTTCACAGGGTAGGTAGACAAAACAAATCCTTCTCCTACTGAAGACCAAGGACAACATTCAGGCCCAACAGCATAAACAACGGTGGACTGAAGGGAGAAAACAAGAAGGATGGGACCTCACAGCCTGAAGATGCAAGTGGACAATTAAACCCCAGTATTCAAATACACCAAAACTTATAAAAATGTAAGATCTCGTGACTGGTCAGCCATTTTGGGACCATTCTTAGTCCACCCTGGGTGTAGCGCTGGTCAGGCTCCTGTCCTGCCCAAGGTGGATCCTGGAGGCCTTTCAATAATTATCTACTTTATTCACTAGCTCTGTCCAGTATCTGTTTCAGGTCAGCGTTCCCAAAGCATCTGTATGAAGAATTTTCTGAGGCTGATCTGCCCCAGTGGCTACTGCTTCATGCTGATATTCATCCATGTAGGAACTTGTAATAGTGCCGGGAATAACACTGAAGAGATGAGACATCATACATCTCTAGGAAGGAAGGTGAAAGACCTGGAGTTTGATGGTATTTCTGTTAGATTTTCTGAGAGAGGATAAAAGTCTGAAGAGAGCACAGATCTATCCTGAGGAAGAAACTACTGGTCAACATATGTTGTCATTGGGAGGGTTTCAGACTTCATACACTTATGCCTAACTTGGGTTAAGCAGGGCAAATCGCTACTGTTACATGTCAGTTACCACATTTCATGAGTATTTTAGTAGTGGTTCATAGTCAATCTGGAAGAATATATCCAATTTTATAATAAAGGGTCTGTCCTAGATTAAAAACTGTGCAAAGTTTTTTGTGATAATCAAAAGGCAAGCTATAATCATTTTATTAAAGTTGCAAATGACACAAGATGGACAACCTTTGAGTACATAGTAGAATACAATCCAATTTGTAAATTATCTCAGAAAGTCAGAGAATTGTAGAATTTTTCAAGTTGAGAGGGTTTTAAGGGTGTCACCTGTCTGGTCTCTGGCTCATTGCAGACTATATAATTAGGTCAAGCTGATCACAGTCTTTCAAAACCTCCACAGAGAAAACAGACACAGTTCTAAAATGACACACAGAGAATTCTTCTCTGTGAGTAAATTCTGAAAAATATCTAGCCAAACAAAAAGATCTGAGAGTTACTGTGGTTTGCAAGCTGGACAAGAGTCAAGAATGTTATGCCTTTCTTAAAAAAAATGTAAATAGGAGTGTTCTCTCTAATTCAGCTGTAATATTTGCTGTATTTGGCATTAGTAAGGTGTCAGCTGGAGCACTAATGTCTGATTTTGTGCACAGTTCAGGAGGGATGTGGACCAACTGAACAATGTATTGTGATTACAACAAGGTTTCTAATTAGCACAAGGGAGATTAGATCAGATGACAGGAAAAACCTCCTAACAGAAAGGTTAGTGCAGCACTGGAATGTATTGCCTGGGCAGTGAAGTTTCCGTCACTGGAGGTTATTGAAAAACAAGTTGGATGAGAACTTGTCAGGAATGACATAAAAATATGGAGATAGAAAGGGAGGAGATGGCCTGTTAAGGTCTCTTTCAGGCCTCCTCCTATCTGTCATTTCTAAATTTGTCATTCAGATTTGGTGAAAAATTAAACTCTGTGTCAACGTGTTGTTAAGATATATCGCTTGGAAAGAACAACCAGGTTATTTCATTCTGATCTGGATACAGTCAATGCTCATATGTATCTGGTGCCTGTTCTGCTTAAGTACTAATGAGCTGAATCTGCCAAGATCCATTAGCCAAAATATTTCAGCTCATGTACTTCAGAAGATACAAAGTGCTCATGTGAACCATCTCTGTAAGCAAATTTAAGTGGGGGTAATAAATTCTGCCAAAGATGCAGTAATGACCAGCTGGATGTGAGTAAATGGCAACCTGTTTAATGGGCATACCTGCTTGAGTAGTACACATCTGCACACACACTTAATGATGGCTTGCAGATTTTATGTACACTTTAGCTGTACACTGGTACAAAGCAATTTGGTGTCCCGTAATGGAAAAAGTACTCATCCTTTCGCAATAGTGGTCCCTTTTTATTGACTAAAAATCAAACAGCATTAAAGTATTATACCATTCACTGCCTAAGAACTAGAATTAGAAATGCATTAAAAAATTGCAGCACACCTCCTCAGACTTAGAAGACAAAGTAAAAGATTTTCTTTCTGGAATTTGGAATCTTGGATTCTTTTTCTTGGTTACTTTCCTTTTAATCAACTGTGAAGGAATGATGCTTCCCAGTGGCTGGCATGACTCCATCAGGGCTGGGAATTCAGGGTTCTCTTCTAGGGGCAGTGGTTGACTTAATCTGGGATTTGGGCCAAATGACCTAATATATTTTTGCTTTTTCCACAGCCTTTAAATCTTCAGTACCTTTTCTTCTTTCAGAGAAAGAATGATAGGAGTTTCTGAGAAAACAGATGTTGCTTGTGGTGTTTTTCTGCTCAAACACAGAAGTATCACCACTGCTTACTCAAATCCTAATTTTAGTTAGTACTATATTCCATCTCCAGCCATATTGCTAGCCCAGTTTTCTAGATCAATACTGAAACAATTTTGTTATTTGTGTAGGACCTTGTCCTCAATGAGATGAATATAAATGGAATTCATGTTTGTTCCACTGATTCCAGCTTTTTCACCATTTAATTTCTGTGACCTCAAGCCAGGTCAGTATAGACTGAATTTGGAATATACTTGGGGAAACAAAAGCTAACTGGAAAGAAAAAAAGAAAGAGAAAAGTAGAGTAGAAGGTAATGATAAAAATAAGACTGTGCTTATCTGTAGTTAGATATCACTAATTATTATTTTATTGTTGTTATTATATTATTTTCATTGATATTGAAATAATTAATAACATCTCATGGCTATTACTGTTAACACAGACCTGGAAAACATATTGTCTGACAGTAGCAATGAAAGGATATTTACTTATGCTTTTTTGAAGGCACTTTTAAAATTACTTCTATTGTAATAAATAACTTATGTGAGTTTCCTGATTTTATTAATTTTTTATAAAAATTAACTTAATTCCTCATGAAACATAAATAAGCAAAAGAATGTTGGCAAAAATTGCCCTAAACAAAACACATAGAATGAATTACATAGCATACTACAGGTGTTTAATACTTAAAAATGTAGGTTATCCAACTTTGGAGATCTCGAGTTCTACTTTTCTCAGGGACAAAGGTGAAACATTATCATGCAGTGAATAAAACTGTGTTTCAACAAACAGCAACATAGGAAAAGCCAAAGGGAAAGTAAAAGAAACCCAAACAAAACAAGCTAAGCCTCTCTCCTTTCTCTTTTGTCTTATTATGAATACATATATGAATAATAAGAAGCACACCTGACACTCAAGCCCCTTATAGCCCAACTATAAATGTAAACAACTAATTTTACTGTTACAATTAAAACTAATTCTGGAGTATAACAAGATTTTCAAAATAACAGTGACCAATGAATGCATTCATTTAATACCATGAAAGTAAACATATTACCAGTGTTCATACCTATAAAAGTTTTGTGAAAACTTCCCATTTAAATGAACAAGCAGAATTTCTTTTACCAGTGCCTTCTGCATCTTTGGGCATAAGGCCAGAAAAACTTAGTGGGTCATAAAGCCCTGCTCCCTGTTGTTACAGGCAACTGAAACCTGTTTATAAATACTGCAAGACTCATTATAAAATAGGCTAAGATTTCTCACCCTCCTGCTTCTGGTTGAAAGCTGTTCCTTGTATTAGAAATCTCCTAACTTGCAGTTTAAAAGTATTCATTAGTGCTTTACATCATTTTGTTACTGTGCCAACAGTATCTATTAACTTAATAGATCTTTTTTTTCTCTCTGGTGGTTTTCACCCTGTGTGCTTACAGATATTTATGATATTTCATATACATTATCTCAACTTTTATTTTACAGATCTGTATAGAGGTTATTCTCCAAGTTTGTTCTAGTTTAAATTCACTGCCTTTGAACATGGACTGGATCCAGTATTTCAGAGGAGAATTTTCTAGCACCTTATATAATGGCATCAACACGTCTCTATTTCTATCACTTTGCCTGAAGCATACTAGGATTATTTTTGCCTGCTTAGAGTCACATGACACTATTTGACAGAATAAGGATATTCAGGTCTTTCTTGCCTTCTGCTATTTCCAGATGATGTAAACTTAATTTATAGAAAATTCTATTTAGAATGTAACTTTTGATGATAAAATTCCATCCCCTACTTGTTCTTTTCTGGGCCTTCTGGGGTGACTAATAGAAATGACAATGGTGATGGATGGACATTAGCTCAGAATATCTGGAGCTGGAAGGGACCCAAAAAGATCATCAAAGTCCAACTCCTGCTCTCAGTGATGAAAATGCCTTAAATATCTGGGTTGGCCAATGTGAGGCACATTTCCTCCTTGCTGTGTCATGAAGAACCACCTGCAGTGCAGTGTGGTTTTCATAGAGAGGCCCTGTTAGTCTCTTAATCATGTGCACAAATTATTTTTATATAAAATGAATAAAATCAGGCACAGAATAGGACCTTGAGAAATTTTGTTGCAAATCTCATTTCAACACAAATTTTTAACCAGTTCTTCTTTCTCTATCTGTCCAGCTTTGCTCACGCTCAGTTCTAACTGTTCTCCTACTATAGTTTCAAGTACTACATGTACATATGATTTTCCCCCTCATTTTAGAAATAACCCGAAAATTGGGTTCTTTTTGTTGCATGAGTACATGGGTAATTCTTTGAGATCTGTAGTGTGGGAGACCTAGCAACTAGTTTTATTATCTAGGATATAGACATTTATGTGTCTGCTAGTCATCCTCACTCCCGTCAAAGTTACTGGGGAAAAAAATTGGCACACTAAATGCATTTAATTTCAGTATAACTAGACCAGATCAGTCTTGGCCTTACGTCTTTCTAATGAAAAGCTTAAAGAGAATGACTGCCTCAGGTGTAGATATCTCCAGTTTCTATTTTAAGATAGTGGAGAAAATACTTACTGTGCACTTTTAGGATATCTCCGTTTTCTAAACAAGCAGGGTTTACTCAAATTGCTCTTCTGAAGTGTCCCATAATTTCCTCCAGAAAAATGCCTTAAAGATTGCTTTAGAATACTGGGGAACATTTCTACTGGAATCAATGTTTCATTAAAAACCTTGGATAAATTCAATGTGATCATGGAGTACAAAATTATTTCCAAAATTGATTCTATTCTTAGTTTAAGGGTAATATCAACTGCTCTTGCACACAACTCAGCTGACATATCTACTCAAATGACCTGTTAGTAATATATGTTCATATAAATTTTTATATATATAGATGTATAAGTATAGCAAATAAGAGGGTATTAGCTGGTGTCTCCTAATCAATGAAGATGAAAGAGACCAGGCCTCATGCATAAATGAGTTTTGTAACTTTCCTGAAGTTTACAGATTTACATTAACATAAAATGGATGTAGCAGATAATAGTAGTTATTTTGTCAATAATAGCATCTTATATGATGACTATCAAATAATTTATCATCAGTTTGTACTATGTAGTTACAAGTAAATGAGAGGAAGTTTGGGAGTTATGAAGAATCATTGAGAATACGTATACAAAAAACCTGTGATATTTCAAAGAGTCTAAAATTAATTAAATAAGAAATAATTCTAAATTGAATTTTGCAAATATATCAAATTAAGCAAAGACTTTCCTATGTATTGATTTCACACATTTTAGGACTTACACTGGCCAATATTCTGGAGATATATTTTTGCATGTTCTTGTAAGATGATGAGATAATATTAGAAAACAGACTGAAAAAGGTGTACTGAGAACTGCACATACACCTGTGAGTATGGCGTATGGGAATAAGACTGTTCCATTATACTTGTAGGAACTAATTGTAGCTGATCCATTTTTCAACCATTATTGAAATGTCTGATACTGTATTCATGAGAGCTCCATCTGCTCTCGATTTCTGTGTTCCAGGAAAATTATCTCTTCCACTTCCCCTAACATATTTCAGCTTTGTAAGCTAACCATACCCTATCCTTTTGTGCTGAAGCAATGAAATAATAAAAAATAACAATAACAATAAAAATAAAAATATAAATAATATCATCTTACCTTGAATTTTTCAGTAGTAGAACAGGTAAAGTTCCTAAATTGTTCTTTGCACGGAAAATTTTTCAAGGCAGAAATATTTTACTCATTTGACATAGTGACACAGTAAATTCTTCCTGATTTTTTGTTTAAAAAGAATTGCTTTTTGGAACAGTAAAGCTACTCTTGTGGTTTGTTACCCCAGTGTAGAAAAAATGCCATGTATGTAGATTAAATAAGTGTTATCCATTCCCCGCCACCGAACAGAGAAATGGTATCTTTTAGAGACTTGAGAAGTTTGCATCTGGAACCTGGCTTTTCTCTGAAATAGGAAAAAGAAACTAAGAAACATTTTTAAAATCTCAGTTTCCAGTCCTTGCTCACTAGTAAATTTCCAGAGTTATAAGAAACAAATAAAACCTCTTTTTCAAACAGACTTTTAAATGCAAATTTTAAATTGTAAATTACCTTATAATTTGGAAATCAGTGTCATTCCAGCAGGTGGGAAGAATTTAGGGATCACTGGAATGCTGAAGATGAAACTTTCCAGACATGCTCCTGTCAGGTAGATCAATATTTCACCTGGAACCTTCACAGTGCTTCTTTTGCTTTCTGCAAACCCTGTAGTAGTAATGATTATGCTGAGATAGCTTAACCTGAGATGTCAAGGGCTGATATGTTGATGTGAAACATGTCTGGAAAGAAAAAAAAAAACAAACAAACCTGTATCAAAGCAGCTCATGTAACTTGCCTGGAAAACAGTTTTATGAAAGGAAATTAAATAATTTATCTTGAAAATAGATATTGATATCTATGTCAGAGCGATCACAGAAAACTTAGACGTTGTCAGAGAGACAACAAACTCTGGGATGCCGCAGTGTTTAGTGCTTCACAGGAGTTTGCTCAGGAGGCATACCAGAAACAGTAAAATTTGTTCAAACTTGATAGCAAGTTTAACTTATAAGGGGAAAAAAAAACCAGCCAGTGTGTACCCTGCACATGTTCATAGAAGAAGCAGGAGAACAAGTATACTATAATGAAATGTTTACTATTTTTTTCTGTATCTTATGCATTTACCACATTCTCAAGGGGTTGTTGTTTTTTTTTTTCATAAGGCCAAAAATCAACACCATATCATGATATCCCTTATATTTAATTTCACTTATTGGCCTATCCCATATCTATAAATGGTGCCACAATACGAGACTCATATGGTTGTACTTACCAAAGATACTTCTGGACAGCCTTCTTGGACTGATGAAATCACATCTTTACATCTTATAAAGAGTTTTGTATAATCACAGTGAGCAAATAATGAATGTAGGAACTAAATTAATGTAATAATAGTCTATGTTCTTCATGCAGTGTACTACTGCCACATATTTGAGATGATGGAATGGTCTTTTTCTCCAGGAAGGTCTTTCAAAAATGAAATCTAAACTCTAACAAATATGTATATTGAAGTAAATTAAGTTTGCCTGCAAAGTGTCAATCCTTTCTTTTCAAAAAGAAAATAATTTTCTTTTTTTTTTTTTCCTGTTTTTTATTTAAGCTATTCAGTTAAAAGAACAGAGAACAGCAATGCAGAACAGGAAATATCAATAACTAGAAGCTAGGGAAAGCAAAATATGTCGAGTCATACCCACAACCTTCTCAGGTATGTTTTAGTCTAGGATACATCAAATAAAATGAAGTGTTATTATCATTATATAAAGCACTGTTTGATATCCATGTAAAATTAAAGTTTTTTTCAGCTCTGTCCCTGGTTAGCAAAAGTACATGTGATATCTTTTACCCTAGAATTAGATTCCTTGCTGGACAAAGGTTTTTAGATATGGAAGTTGCAATACAGCTAATCTCTTACATGTGGCTGGGAGACCAGAAATGCTCAGAGGATTATGACGAGAGCCGCTAGCTTTAAATTCACAGTGAACTCCTGGTATAAGGTAGTTGTTTGTCACCTTTCATGAATTGCAGGTTTCTAAAAACTACATTAAAGGGAACAGGTACGTAAAAAATATCTGAGGCCTTATATAAAAAATTCAATAGCCTCATCAATCACTCTTTAAACTCTGTAGTAAAATTTTGCTAATTATTCACTTAAATATGTGCCTAGAACATATCCACCTTAAGATTCATATTTCAAAAAAAAAATTAATTTCTTAAGATAGAGTATAATAAATATAAAATAACATAAGCAAGGAAAAATGAAAACTCTGGTTTAAAAGTCATATATTGGCTAAAAATGATACTAGAAATTTCCATAACAGTTTATTTTTGCAAAGAAAATTATTTTCAGACTTTGTTTATTGATTTCCACAGACAAAAGGTGTCAAAAAACTTAGATAGAAAGATACCAGATTGGTGTCTGGGGAGGGGGAAGTATCAGAGCCTTCTGAATTGCTGCCCAAAAAAATTGCTAAAAGATGTCAAGTTGGTCCCAAAACCAAAAACACAGGCTTTCAGCTGCTGTTCCACAAGTTTTACACGTGCCATATTGGCCATGAAACAAAACACAGTTTCTCAGCTGTTGTTCCAGTACTTCATACTGAGCACATAAAAATGAAGTGTAAATAATATTTTTATTTTTCAGAATCAGCAGAGCTGAATCTGTGCAAATGAAGAAAAAAGCCTTTGGGTCTGAAAGTGGAAGAAAGTGGGAATGTTGGTAGGAGGAGCCTTATGGATGTTTATTGTAGACTGCGTATGGGAAAGATTATTTAAAAGCTTTGATCAGTCGATGCTTCTGCTGTACTTGGGAACTCAGACAGTTGATGGAACCAGAGAGTTCAGAAAAATTCAGAAGAAGAGAGAGAAGGCACTCAAGAAGAAAAATGCTCCAAATTGAAATGAGCTGTGCAACTGCGAGAATGAGGGAGACAAGGAAGATGTGCTCTGGTTCCTGCCAGTGTCACTCGAGAATTTTTGTCCTGGACATATT
The DNA here is from genome assembly GCA_013399915.1 of Illadopsis cleaveri. Taxonomy (NCBI): domain Eukaryota; kingdom Metazoa; phylum Chordata; class Aves; order Passeriformes; family Timaliidae; genus Illadopsis; species Illadopsis cleaveri. Next base: position 569,859 of record VXBB01010352.1, on the reverse strand, counting down.
CAGAAGAGATTCAAATTTAGAAGAAAACATAAACAAAACATGAAAAGAGACACTGTACTTCAGAGAACTGCCTGAGTCTCTGGGAAAAAAACACTTTTCTCAGTGTCATCTCAGCCTGTGTTTTCATGGACACTTGTGTGGCCCTAATGGAGTGAATTTTCCAAAGACCCTTGGAAAAGGGTCCCATTCCCTTCTCCATCTCAGAAATTTTCTTACCTTCTTCCCAGCTCCAGGAATCATCTGGGTATTGGCCAAGATACCTTTTGAACTCTTACATAAACAATTCTATTTCACAGTCCAATAGAAAATTATCCATCTCTTTCTAGGTTTTTTTGGGTTTTTATAGGTTGGTGACTTCTCTCAGCTGAGAATTCAAACCAAATGGGAGTATGTGGCCAGGACCTGGCAGAAGAGGAAAATGGAAGACAGAAGCCTGAATTCCTTATTTCATAGAACAAGATGTTGCATCAGTGTTGCAATTCTTGTAGCTGCAGCCTCAGTACTTATTAGTGACACTGACATAAAAGGGTCATTTCAAATTAATCCTTACTTTTCCAGAGAGAGGAAACACTAACAGTAGGTCCTTGGAGTCTATTTCATGTACTTATCACCTAGAGGGTAAGCTGTGATAACTTGCCTTTCCAGTGATTAGAGATATCCTTGAGCTATTAACTTGTGCTTAGTTTACTTACAGACTGATTGTCAAAAGCATCAAATACAAAGTTTAATAATAAATGGTGAAATGTGTATTTAAAGCCTGATCAGTGCTAAATGTCTGTGAGAAGCCAGCATTTTATAGAAAAAAAATCATTATGAATAGGCTATGTTATATATGTTAACTTGTATGTTATTCAAGGGCATTAATAGATAAAATAAAAGTGTTCTTGCAGGATGTTGATATTGATAGCTATTTACAGAAACCATAATAAAAATACATTTTGATTACCATGGTCCAAGGGAAATGAATTGAAATTGTCAAAACATTTAACATGCTTTCCTAAAGAATAATGTACATTCCTTTCATGCATGTACATTATGAATATGGGAAGTCCAAAGTTTGACTGCTTCCAAATGTATCACGTAATATTACCCCTCTTGACAAACTTTGCCTAAATATTGTGGCCTTCCAAATATCTAGCCTAAATATTCTTGGTGGGAAAGCACAGTAAAAATTATGCATTATATTACCTTGGTGTCTCTTTGGCTTGACACACCTGAACTTTGGCATTACATGGTGAACTTCCCTCTTTTTAGTTGGGTTATTTGTTTTAAGGAAAAGAAGATGGAGACCTTCCAGGTCACTAGCAATCTTGGGAATACCTTTACTGGGCAAGGGAAAACTGGAATGAAAGATACTTCATCAGATTAGGAGGAATTTTAATGTGTTAGCCTGCTGTGTTTGAGACTCAAGGTGTTCTTCCCAACCTCCATGTTAAATCCAGCATAAGGTAAAGGAATAGCAGCTAAGACCCTGGAGAATAGTAAGCTGTAGAGGAGAGATTAATTGGTGTCAAGTAGGGACTAGTAAAGGATCAGCTGATGCTGGAAGAATTAGGCTGCAGGAAACATTTTATAGTTGTCTTTCACATTGAAAGCATGGTATTGTTGTTCAACAGTCTAGTGCCTTTCCTTCTGTCAGCCTCAGTGAAGCTTTTAGCTGAGGAAGAAAGTGGATAATTAGCATTCCATTTGGACGCCTGCAGACCAGCAGTCTAGAATATTAAATAGCTTTGCAAAACAGGAATGGTCTGAACTGATTCATATTTCTTTATCTAAGGTCTTTGAAATGCAGGTTTATATATGTCCTAAAAAAAAGCGTTGCTCATAACTTCACATCTGCTTTTGACATTTGAAACTAATCTCCTTGATATTTGACAACAAATTCCTAAACTGGACGTGTGGAGGAAGGAGATGATAAAAGTGCTTCTGCACATGTTATAACAAGTATCTCATGTCACTCAGATCCCTGAACATGGTGCTGAGGGTATGGAAATGCAGAATATTGGTAATTGTGGTGGTTTAACCGTAGTAGATAGATCAGCCCCACACAGACGCTCACTCATTCTTTCCCCGGTGGGATGGCAGAGAGAAGCTGAAGAGTAAAAGTGAAAAAACTCGTGGGTAGAGATAAAGACAGTTACAGGTAGAGCAAAACTAGCACACCGGAGCAAAGCAGAGCAAGGAGGTCATTCACCACTTTCCACAGTCAGGCAGGGGTTCAGCCATGCAAAGGACAGCAGAGAACCTTCATGTTTAACAGTGGCTTGGGAAGATGAATGTTATCCCTCTGAACTTGCGCCCCTTCCCCCTTCTTCCCCCAGCTCTACATGCTGAGCTTGACACCACATGTTATGGAATATGCCTGGGTCAGTTGGGGTCACTGTCCTGGCTGTGTTCCGTCCCATCTCCTCGGGCACCCCCAGCTGCTGGGGTGGTGTGAGGAGCAGAAAGAGCCTTGATACCGTGTGAATCCTGCTCAGCAATAATTAAAAACCCCTGTGTTATCAACACATTTTTCATGACAAATCCAAAATATAACCCCAACACCAGCTACTAAGAAGAAGCTTAACTGAGAAAAAACCTGTGCAGTAATGCAGAGGACCAAACTTGTGTTGACAATAGCACATACTCTTGTCTGATTCAGTTTTATCAATGGCCACAGTGCTCCCTTTAGAGGATTCATCATTCTAGTTAAAGCCTTTTTTCCTAGCTATTTTTCTTGCCTTATCCTGAGGGCATATGAGGTATGGGCATTTTCTTATTAATTCTTGTGGCATTCTGATATCTCTTACATCAAAGCCATTATTTCTGCACAAAGCAGTGAATTATATTGGCCATACAGGAATGTATAGCATTCTGTACATTCTATTCACATCTTCTTTCTTGGAAGCATAAAGGTCAGGAAATCAGGCAAATGGCTGCTCAAAGTGCTTCGTTTGAGTTATAATATTGAGGAAACTATTGACAGAGGTTTCTTTATACCTGTTCTACAGAAGTGGAGAGTAGAATAAAAAAAATATGTGGAAACTGGAATGACTTGCTTTTCTTCCCAAGGTGTGTGCAAGTGTAGAAACTGTGATGGCAATCTGGGCAGCTGTTTGGGGGCAGGTGAGCACTGATGAGCAGCACAACAGCTGTCACTGTGGCTCTCCTCTCTGACCATTCAGACTGTGGAGGGATCAGCTGCAGCAGGACCAGATGAGGGGTCCAGTTCTCTGTGGCAGGGAGGCTTAGTACAGATATTACTTGGATCTGCAATGTATACCCAGTCTTCTCTCCTGTGAAGCACTGAAAATGGTGATCTTCATTCCCTTCCTTTCTATGGCCTTATACAGCTGTAATTTTCTCTCCTGGTCATGATTTCCTCCATATCTTGAAGCCTGTGCAGATACCTCTCATCCACCACCCCTCAGCAGCCTCCCCCGGGCTCCTTCCACCTTGCTCTCAGGCCAGGAGCCTACTCTGGCCCCCAGCCGCTGCCTCAGCAGTGACACAGCAGGGCTGGTTTCCAGCTGCTCAAGGCCCAGGCCTGCCTGGCCACAGGTCCTGGAGCCTGGTCCATCTACAAGCTCGAGTCCTAGTCTGTCCCCAGCCCTGGAAGGGGGTGTCCAATGCCCAGGGAGCTGGGGAGGTGAGAGGATGAAACACAATGAAGCATATCCTCCTTGCAGCCATGTCCAGGCATGGGAGGCACAAATTTGCAAATCGCGCCTGACCAGTTTAATTGGCTTCTCTAAAGAGACAGATGGCTCTGTGGGTGAGGGGAGACCAACAGGGATTTTTCTATGGCTAAGAGGGCAAGATACAATCAGGGTGTTTGCACTTGTGAGTGCATAGAAAACTACCTAAATGTCCAGCCTCAAATGTTTTTGTTCAGTGCTGTGAAGCCCAAAGGACATCCAGTTTCCTCAGGGGTCAATGCTGAGACTGGTCAGTACATTTTAACATTCTCCCTGGTGACCTGGGTGATGGAATTGGGGTGTGGGAGGACCAGTGAATATTTTGCTAGCATTGCAGTTCAGAGAGCTCTCAGAAGCTGGAGAAATGGGATGACATGAACCTCATAAAATTCAACCAAGGTAACTGCAAAATCCTCCATCTGAGATAGAGTAGCCCCTTGCAACAATGCAGACTGGAACCAGCTGACTGGGAAGTTACTCTGAAGGAAAGGACCTGAGAGAGCACTTTACCCTATTCAATATTTGTGAAATAGTTTCTGGAGTACCGTGACAAGTATTTGCCATTAAAGTAGACAAAAACTTCTGAGGTCTTCAGTGTAGATGTTTGTGTCTAAGCCAGTCAACCTATACTCCCTGTATAGAAAAATAAAAGGAAGAAAAAGTATTTTAAAAATGTGATTCGGTTGAACCATTAGGGATATCTAATTGAAGAGGAACTAAACTGTGTTATAAAAAATGCCCATGTTTTCCCACTCATAAGGAGTCAAGACAATTGTAGGCATCTGAGACACACAAATGGGTATTTTATCAAGTGCCTCATGACAGAGAACAACTTCTCTGTGCATATGATACTGGCATGTCTGGGGTTTGAACGATCTGAGCTCCAGCCCTGCAGTACTTGTGAAATGGCTGGTAATTGCCTTCTCCATCCAATCAGGAACCACAGTATTCCAAATCCAACCTCACTGCCTATGATCTCAGACTCACTGAGATTACCAGATTTGAATGACTCTTAAAATATTGCTCTAGAGCCTCTGGACTTTAGAACTTACAACAAATATCCTGCACCTGTTTTTTAAGACAAACTTTGAAATTCTCCTACTTTCTTCCGCTCTTAGAGAAGGACAGATGGTAATGCCAGAGGGAAAGGGTGGAGTGCTTTTATTGTTTGTAAATTGTCAGAATTTTTAGATGAGCAGAAAGGAATTGCATGTTATAATAATTTTTTTTACAAAAATACTCTCACAAGTGTCTACCATCAAGGATCTGCCTTATCCAGTCTTCTTTTGTATTTATATATGAAAACAAATAAAGGTTAATAATTTTTAAAAAGAGAAGCAAGAAGCTAGGAGGTCTGTCTTATTCCAGGTCAGCAAACAGACTTTATGATGTTGAGATAAGTAGAAAATGTGTATTCACTTTTCCTTTTTCCTGCATCCATGTTTGAAAAGGAACATCCTGACTTTTTTTTCTAAGTGAAGTATGAAAACAGTCTGCAGATCTTTTTGAAGGAGGCTAGAGACAGGTTTTTTATCATTCAGAGCTCCCGAAAGGACCATCTGAGCATAGTCTTCCTGTTCAGAGAGGAAATAGCTGTGTCTGTGACTCAAATGGACTCTGATTTCCAATAATTTTCCAGTGGTAAACTATGATTCAGTTTCCATTTATAAAGTGAAATGAGTGCCTAAATAATCAACAGTAAAAAGCCAGAAGTAGGAAATGAACCATCCTTCAAAACAATTCCACTCTGTTTAGTTTGGACTTCATTCTATTGTTAAAGGATTTCCTTATAGGCAAGGTGTTAGAGATTGGCAAGCTGAAGCCATTCTAGGCACAATATTTCAATTTATACTGTGTGTAAATATGAGATAACCATCTGTATAACTTTAAAATCATCTGCTAGAGATACCACTTCTTCCAGTGCTTTAGAGGAGAACTAGTTACAGGGACAGAGGAAAGCCATTACTAATGAAGATAAATAGGCCATCTCTTAAATTGCTCTAATTTTCAGTAAGTGCAAAAGCAGCCTGGCTTATTCAGCTTTGCTTAGCTGCGGGCAAATTGGGAGCTTATTGCTTACACTATGATATAACCTCAGCAAATATTATTATCTAGTGATTGTCAGCTACAAACAGAGATAAGACTTAGCAAAATGATATGAATGCTGGAAGCTCTGTGTCTGAAAGATACTCAGCACTTCAGACGGTTCAGGTAGAATGGAAACGAATGAATCCTTTGGGGTCAGACACCCAGTCACCTTCGGGGCGGGGGAGGTTGCAAGCAAAAGTACACTTAAACACACTGCCTAAAAGCTGGTTCATCATGTTCCCAAGGAGTCACCTTGCTACCTCTTCTCAGCAATCTATGTGTGCAAAGGATAGTTGTTGACTGCTAAGCAAAATGGATCATAGAAAACTTGTCATTGTACCCAGTGGGTTCGCTTCCCTGTGACCCCACTCTCCCACTCGGTCTTATTTATGTGTCAACACAAATTAGAGGTGAGTGCAAAGCAAAAGCTATGATCTGGAAACTTCCAAATTTAGATTCTGAGCTGGAACACAAATTCAAATTTATGAGCTAGCTCATATTTCTTTAAAATTTTAACAATTACTTCTACCTACTCCCTGGTTGCTGAAGTGCCCTTTCTGTCAAGTGTTGTCAAATTAATATTTAAGATTGAGAAAAGAAGGGATTTGCCACTCCCCAAATCATTTAAGGTTGATTTTTGTTGTCTTTTTTGCTTTTGCTTTTGTTGAGTTTTATTTTTATACATGTATTTTAATTAATACTGCATTTTTCCTCTCTTCTTTTTCCTTCCTGAGTAATATGTGTTGCTTATTTCATAATTCCAGCCAATTCACACTCTGAAGTGTCTAAATCATTCTTTTAAATAAAAGTTTCAATTCTTTTACTTTCTTTTGATTTTAACAGCTGAGATTTTATGGAAAATAACAAATATTCTGACAGTTTGGGAAGTCTAAATTGGAAATGGAGTTTTGACATTCAGTCTCATTTTTTATATTTGTTCCACAAACTCATTTGTAAAGCCAATATTATTTTACATATGAACTTGGAGGAAAGACAAGCTGAGTGTTTTATAATGCAGGCCATAAATAAATATGAATATGTACAAAGAATCCTTTCCAGTCACACTGAAAATTAACTTCTAGGATATCCCATCTTTTTAAATATCTGTCCTATATTTTATTTTATTGAAAGAATATTAGCTAATTATGATATATTTGGGAGCATTAGCAGAAAAAGTCTGTCTTTCACAGACATGAATGGACTATGCTGTGTCAAATGAATTTTTGTCCAGGTGCACAGAACATTTCAGACAGTTTCTGAACTTCTTCCCAATCTAGTTGGCTATGGATTCAGTGTTAATGATTCACACAGTAAATAGTGATGTTCAGAGTGTTCATTAAGTTCTATTGTCTGTTGCTCCTCTAGACAGTTATTTACCTTCATTTACAATAAGCAATTTTCCATCAAGAAGAGCTCTCTTAATTTGATTGGCTGTGTCAGGCTACTTTTCTGTGATATTTCTTTTTTGGCAACAGTTTTTCCAGCTTGTTCTTTAACTGTCATTTGCCTTCTCCTGTATTTTAAATCTATCATGCTTCATGACAGACAGACTTGTAATTTGGACTCTAATCATTTCTGATTCTCATGTTTTGACAGACACAGACTTGTCTTTCTGCACCTCCTTCCACACTTTCTCTCTTTATTCTGCATTTGCTTGTGGCACACAGTACTCTCTGTTTAACCCTTTCCTTTTCCATCTTCCACTTTACACAACACACATACTATTAGCAGATATGCTTTAAATTATGGATATGTTAGACAATCTTCCAGAAATTACTCTGTTGAACTAAAAATTATGGTGTTTGAAACTATGTATAGACATATTTATTTCATGCTCCAAGGTTCCACCTAAATCAGTTTGGAAGGGCTCTAAGTAAAATTTATTTAGTTAACTAAAGCCCCTTTTCAGTGTGATTTTTCTTCCTTAACCTTGATAATTTTAATATTAAATTCAATTTCTGAGAAAGTGTCTTCCATCATTGTAAATATTCTTAAGATCAAAACATCCTTACCTTGAGAACAGAAGGATTCAAGTTAGAATGCAGTTTTTCAGTTCCACCTACAAATAGCAAGACCATGCTTACCTGCTATAAGGCTGTCTGGTGGGGAAGTGAAGTTCCCGCTGAGAAACCACATGAGGATTATTGTTCCTGCTTCCAGGAAAAATCCTATGGTGTAACGTCAGTTGTGCTGCTTTCAAAAGGTGAGAAGATGCTGCTTCTTGAATTCAAAGGCATTGTGTTCTGCTCAAAGTCATGACTGTGTGACATAACTATGCCTGTGTGGAAATGGTCACATTGGCAGCTTGTTCCTGGAATGGTGCCTGCCTGCCAAGGCAGAGGTGAAGATTTCCTGAGCATCCTGTCCTCATCCTTCTTATCAGGACAGTCCACACAAAGTGATTTCTAAAATGAGATACATATAGTTGACTTGTGTCTTCAGTATTTTCTGCATCTTTTTGTGTCAGGTAATATGTTTGATATATGCGTATGCATGAACACATATACATAGACATACAACTGCCCTGAGACAGGACATTGGGAACAACATTACTAAACATCTTCATTATGGAGCTGGATGATGGGACAGAGCTTATCATTTGTAGATGATATAAAACTTGGAGAAATGCTCGATATATCCAAAAGGCCAGGCTGCCATCAGGCAGCATTGTCAGGCTTGAGAAACATGCTGACAGGAGACTCAACGAGTTCAACAAAGGGAAATGCTAAGCACTCCTTGCACCATGTTAGACTAGGGGCTGTCTAGCTGGAAAGCAGGTTTGCAAAGAATGACCTTGAGGTTCTGGTGGACAAGAAGATGAGTGTGAGCAAATTATGTGCTCTTGCAGCACTCTGGGCTGCTAACAACACTGTGAACTGGATGAGAAGAGCAAGTCAAGGCAGATAATCTTTCCCCTCTGCTCCACACTGGTGAGACACATCTGGGCTCTTGCTGTTCTAGGCCCCTGATGACAAGACACACATGGACTTATTGAAGACAGCACTGCAGAAACACAAAGGTGATGAAGGGATGGAGCCTCTGTCATATGAGGAGACAATGCTGGGACTGTTCAGCCTGCAGAGCACAATGCTCAGGGGGATCTTGTCAGTGTGTATAAAATGCCTGATGGGAAGGTATAAAGACTGGAGACAGACTTCAAGGCTGCTGAAATATACAAAACTCTATTTAAACTCTTTTTTTTCCTGTAAGTGGTCAGATACTGCAACAGACCTTAAGGTAGTGCATTAAGGTACTACCTTGCTCAGCAAGGTAGTGCAGTCTTCATCTAGGAGATTAAAGAATCAACCATACACAACCCTGGGTACCTTGCAGGAGATCAGCTGGCTTTGAACATAGACATCGGACAAGGCAACATCCAAAAGTCCCTTCTGACTTCAACTGTCCTGTGATTCTGACTTGTACTTCCATCTCACTTTACCACATCTTTGTTAAAGACTGATTTTACAAACACAACTAGGCAATCTCTGCAAGGCTTCTTCACATGTACACAGTTTAGTGATGTTTTTGCAGCATAAGGGTTTGACATTGGACTGACAGAAACCTTTCTTGGTTTCTCATCTGTACAACTGAACTGGTGTGAAAATGTTCTCTTGCCCCTGAAAACTTGAAAGAAAATATTCTGGAGAGACATTATCTAAGCTGTAGAGACTGACTGAAAATGATCCCTTATGTAACAAGCATCATGTTCTTTTTCCACTATAATTTTGAAGTTGACTTTAGAAATCAGCACTGCAGAGTAGTTGGTGTGAAAGGAAGACAAGGTTGAGCACAAATAGTATTGGAGTGAGAAAAGAACAAAATTATTGAGCTGATACACTCTTTTCAAAAGAAAAGTGAACAGGAAGAAATAATTTCATTATCTCTTTATGAGGCACATTAACAAAATTGAAAAGTACAGTACATCAGAACTCCATTGGCCTGTTTGGCATGGAATTTCAAGGAAAAAGAGATGACAGCAGAAGATACAGCAGGGAACGTGCAATTTGCCAAAACATTTTGAAGATGGAAAAAAGGAAAAAATCCTGAGATATCACTGCTTTTGTGGGAGACAAATTCTTATCCTTAATTGCCTTCAGGGTCAATAGATGGTATTGTCCATTTCAAGCTTATCTTTCTGTATTGTTCATTGTTAGCAGCAAGCCAAATGTTACAAGAAAAGGAGCATGCCCAACACCCTGCTCTGGATGGACATCTTGTCTGCCTCCTGACCCTGAAGAGTTCAAAGCAATTCTGTTGAAGGTGACACATGGAGTGTTTCACCCTGAGCCACCAAACCCCAGGTGGTAACATGACATATACAGACGTCACTAGAGGATCTCCAATATTTTTATTTGTCTCTGTGAACAAGGTTTTCTTTGAGAAAAATAAGCTTTTTCTTTTTTCAATTTCCTTTTTTTATTAGCTGTTAGAAATTTAGGGATAGGCAGGGAGTTGGAAATATGACTCAGGAGTACTGTATTTACCTCCTATTTTTAACCTACAGGTTATCTGTAAAAAGATCTGCAGGTTCTCAGCAAGGCAGGTTACTTAGAGGAGAGTATAATGAGAGGAAGCTTGCTGCAACTTTTTTTCTGTAGCTAGTCTGTTTCTTACAGGAACTTCAGAAGATCTTGATGGGGATTATGGACAGTGAATTTCTTTTTTTCTTTGTAACCCATGGATCTGCAGAGCAGAAGTTGAAAAATTGCTCAGCCTCTGAGCTCTGTTTCCTCATTGTCTTTGCCCTGATTTGGCTGTTTTGTCTGTGGGCATGGGAGTTTCTTATTTCCAAGGCAGAATATGAGACGGAAGCAGGTTGCTTGGGTGTCAGCCAAGCTCTTACAGGCATGAAAAATATGGTGACCATGTTTAACCAAGCACAATTCTGATGGAAATAGAGCAGGTAATTTCTCAAGCCTTCATTTTGCTTGGTAGGATACTGGGTTTGTGTGAAAGTTTTGTAAGTGTGTGTACATCACAAACATTATATACAAGCACTTTGAGGCTAATTGTCCCTGACAGTCTAACATGATGCCTCCAGAATAACTCCAACAATTAAATCTCTCTCTGTGGAAAGTCAGGCAAATATTTGATTCCTTGATCTCAGTACAAACAACAGGAATTCAAAGGACATAATCCTCACAGTGCTGCCTCCAGCTATGATAGCCTTCATCAGTCTTGGGGTTAATAACATTGGCTGAAGGAAGATTTTGGATAAGTCTCTCTAAGGAAAGTGTGGCACTGCACAAATGCCTCAGTTGAAGAAGTAGCAGCAATGTGTATTTTTTCACTTCTGTGAAAAGCTAGATTAACAATAAATTATTTTGTGCTTTCATCCAGCTCATGTTATATTAAATAATGCAAGTTCCTAGTTTTGTTCTTCTTTGTTTTGTGATTTGGTTTAAAATAAATGCAATTTTAGACAAAGACTGTGTTCTCTTTCTACCTGTAAAGAAATGTAGCAAAAGATGTCATAAAATTACTATAATTAAATAATAAGCAATTGGAAAAGTATGGGACAGTAAGAAGAATAGTTCCTGGCATTTTCTTGAGGCAAACCAGCATTTTATCTTGGCCTTTTGGAGCTTAAGATTCTTTTTTAACTGCTTTTTTTTTTTTTTTTTTTTTTTTTTTTTTTACAACTCTCTGCACCCTTATTAT
>VXBB01010352.1:525221-558287 GCA_013399915.1 Illadopsis cleaveri | reverse complement strand
TTTTTTTTTTTTTTTTTTTTTTTTTTTTTTTTTTTTTTTTTTTTTAAACTCACTGCAACACTCTGATACCAGCTGCCAAGCATACACGATGTATAAAATCTATTCTGGGGAATGTGCTGTTGTAGTTACTCGCTTTACTGGTCATTCTTTTTTTAGTGTTTTGCATGCCGTGTTTTAAACAACATCTGCCTTACCCAAGAACATAATTCGGAAACCATGTAACAACCTTTGTAGCAGTTGGCCTCATTCCCGGTTTGAGTTCCTCAAAAGCCTTGGCTATGGGCCGCAGATGAAAGGAAAGCAAAAGAAACAAGATGGTTTGAAAAGTGGTCAACCCTCAGCTGAGGCAGTGTAACAAAGGCACTTACTCCTCCAGATCTGTTCCCTGCCTGTGTTCCCTTTAATACCTGGTGGCTTATGTGACTAACCAATTTTTTATTTCACGGTACTCATGTGAGCTTGGTGAAATGAATGCTGATCCTAGAACTAGATTATATTTTTGGTTTTTAAGATTTATTTTCAAAGTGGTAATTGGTAGCCCCATGGAAAGCCCTTTGAAATAGCTGGACTGATATCCACAGTTTAGCTGGCACACCTGACCTCCTCGAGATCTTTTGTAAAAAAAAAAAATTGAAAGTGCTGGTCAACAGCAGCTGAACACGAACCAGGAGTGCCCAGGTGGCCAAGGAGGCCAATGGCATCCTGGCTTGTATCATCAACAGAGTGGCCAGCAAGACCAGGACAGTGATTTTTTTCCCCCTGTACTTGGCTGATTTGCTATTAATTAGCCTAAAATAGGTTAGGACTGTGCTAAGTGGTTTAGAGGCCCAAGTGAATGGTGCCTCAGTGTTGTTTAGTTCAGCTAAGATAAACGTGCATACATGCTGAACTTTAGACACACAATCTCAAAATGGGACACTCATATTTGAAATTGAACATATGGTTAAGTGTTTAACTAGATCAGCGTCTGAGTACTTTGAGACTATTGGGTACCTCTTCTTTCCATCTGGTTTAAAGGTTTTATTGATGATCTAAAGAGAAATATGGAATGAATGAAACACAATCTTTCATCAAACTTTTTCTGCCAAAATATCTTAAAAGAACCTAGACAACAATGCAAATGTGTACTCTGAATAACTGATACAAAAGAATACCCTGTCTACACATTTCGTTTGCTATTGAATAATGCTGTACTTACACTGCATTTTTTCACCATTTCCCTTCAACTCTTCCTGTTGTATTAAGTAATATTCTTGGCACTAACAGCCCAGATAAAGGATGTTGTTTCTGATGTGTAATTGGAGTAGTGTAACTCATCATTTAGCACTTCATTTCCATTTCCATTCACACTTCATGGCGTATTATCAGCTACAACAGAACATATCTGTAAACCAAATTTAGGTAATGTGGTATAACAAAGGCTTTCTGTTTATTTCCATTGTAGATTTTTACCATATAGATTCTTCCTTTCAACGTATTTAACCAAATTCCAAAGAGACTTCCAGATACATGAAATGTTTGACAATTTTAATGTGGGTACTTTATTTCCTGTGTAATTTATTGGCTGATGTTCTCAGAGTACTTTAGAGATGCTAATTGATTTGATTTCAGAAACAGGTAAGTCAGAGAGAAATTCTCTCTAGTTCTAATGAGATACAAAGAATGAGAAACTGCAAATAGTCCTGACCTCAGTCCCAGGTGTTTAGGCACTGCTGATCCATCAATGCACAGCCTAAAATCCTTAAAAGACAGTCAGTCAGCATTCTAGGTATCTCTGAGTGACTCCTTAGAGTTATCCTTTTCTATCACTTAGCCTTTGAAAGGATTTCCCTGAGAAAGTATAATGTCAGGTCCCCTAATGACTAAAAAGTCTTTCTTTTTCAGACTAAAAAGGGGAGTTTCTTTAAAAAAAAATGTAAAAAGACATGCTGTTTTCTTTCAGTGTTCATCAGGATTTTTGCAACTGTAAGTGTTTCCCCTACTTGTTGTCCTGGTTTTCAAAATGGGAAAAAAAAAGATGACCCTGGAAACTACAGGCCTGTCAATCTTAGTTTTCTCCCTGGTAAAATTACTGTAAAGATTATACTGGATGGTACAGAAAAACACCTGAAAGACAGGTCACAAACAACACAACTTTATGAGAGGAAAGTCCTGCTTATCAAACCTGATTTCCTTTTTTGACAAGGTAGCCCATTTAGATGATCAAAGGAGGCAATCTTTTTAGATTTCAGCAAATCTTTCAATACTGTCTCCAACAGGATCTTTCTGGACAAAATGTCCAGCCCACAGCTGGATAAGCACAGCATAGGATGGGTGAGAAACCAGCTCATGGGTTGGACACAAAGGGTATCAGTGAATGGGGTGACATCAGACTGGTCACCTGTCACTAGTGGGGTTCATATTTGGCCCTGTGCTCTTGAACATCTTCATAAATGACTTGGATACAGGGTAGGAAGGGACACTTAGCAAGTTTAGAGATGATACAAAACTGGGAGGAGCTGTTGATTCCATCAAAGCCCGGGGTGCCCTGCTGAGTGACCTCGACAAATAAAAGGATTGGGCAATCACCAGCCACATGAAGGTCAACAAAGGAAAACACCAAACACTGCACCTGGGATGGGGCAATCCCAGATGAACAGACAGACTGGGGAATGAGAGGCTGGAGAGCAGGGCTGCAGAAAGGCACTTGTGCATCCTTGCAAATGGCAAATTGAACACGAGCCAGCCCTGGCAGTCAGGTGTCCTGGGGGCATCAGGCCCAGCATGGCCAACCAGGCAAGGGAGGGATCGTCCTGCTCTGCTCTGCACTGGGGCAGCCTCACCTCCAGTGCTGGAGGCAGTTTTGGGCACCACAATATAGGAAAGACATTAGACTATTGCAGTGTCCAAGGAAAGACAACAAAGATGTTGAAGGGCCTTGAGGAGAAGCCGTGTGAGGAGTGATTGAGGTCACTTGGCCTGTTCAGCCTGGAGGAGACTGAGGGGAGACCTCACTGCAGTTACAGCTTCCTCGTGAAGGGGAGAGGAGGGGCAGACACTGATCTTTTCTCTGTGGTGACCCAAAGGAACAGTCTGAAGTTGTGTCAGGAGAGGTTTAGGTTGGATATTAGGAAAAGGTTCTTCACCCAGAGGGTGGTTGTGCACTGAAACAGAATGCCCAGGGAAGTGGTCACAGCACCAGCCTGACAGAGCTCAAGGAGCATTTGGATAATGCTCTAAGGAACATGGTGTGATTCTTGGGCACACCTGCACAGGAGCAGGAATTGGACTTTGGTGATCATAATGCGTAACTTCTAACTCAGAATATTCTGTGATACTTTTGACAAGAGGGATTCCTGACACAGGGAATAAAAAAATTGACCAGGACATTGCACTTCTCATGAGGGTATTTTTGACTAGAGTTTTTTTGTTGGTATGGTTGGTTGGTTGGTTGGTTGGTTTGTTTCATTTCAATTTCACTTTTAGGTTCTTTTTTAAAATATATATTCTTAAAATTTCTACTCTTATTTTAACCATATCTATAATTATAAACATAAAAGCAGAAAAAATATTATTTCTCAGACAGTAAGAAGTGATGACATTTTGATCCAGAAAAGAAAGAAAAATAATTTCAACGTAACTGCAATAAATTTGTTTCTTTAATGTTTTAAAATTGATGTTTTTTCTAGTTTATGCTTAAACAGTTCACAGCCCCATTTTTTTTTGTCACATTCCCTTTTCAAAAAGGATTGATTTACTCCATTTCAGGATATGAATTTTTAAAACATTAAGATAGTTTATAAAACAATAAATTATGTTTGTAGATAGAAAAAGAGTTGATATATGTTCATGAAAAATATTATTCCATTCATCCAACCTTGTTTAACCTTGTGTAGATGAAAGACTGCTAATGACTTCTTGTTGACAATAAATATGATATGCCAAATGAAGTAACAATGTACTTGCTTGCATGAGACTGAGAACAAAGCTATTTAATATCTAGTAAAACTTCATATTTTGGTATAGAGAACATCTTATTTAAATTTTAAAAAGGTGTTGTGATAAAGTTTTTCTTTATATTATTTTTAAATCATGTTTGATAAATAGTATTAGCATGTTTTAAAACTGACACGTCATTAGAGTGTTTACATTTTAATTCTTAGGAAATAAAACTGAAACCCAAAATAATAGGAGAGTGTGGTCTATACATTACTTGATCAGAAAGAAAATATATGGAAATACTGCATTTTGTAGCCACTATAAATAATCATTTCATGCTGTACTGAGATAAAGGATTGTGTGTAATTCTTACCAGAAACACAGTATATGCCAATTTCAACTGTCCTTTGCAGAAACCATGAATTCATTTGTAAATTCTGAAAATCATCTTGCTGCAGGACATTTAGGAATTCAAGCAGTCAGCCTCATCTTTTTTGGTGGTGACTTACATTTGCTTGTTGTAGACTAGTGATGAAACAAAAAAGCCTGCACATTTGATTTTATTCCAGGGGTAAATTTTTTGAATACTTTCCAAAGTTGACTGGAGAGTAGAGCATATATAGGAATGATTATGTGTAAGAATGATTTAGCATAAAAACTTTAGCTGAGAGCTTTCCCTTTTACTCACATTTCTTCTAACTACAGAGTCCTGTTGTCTACTAGAAGTTAGCTTAGCTATTTATATGGCTTATATTTGTAGACCTATATATCTGTACATTGCTAAATTATATTAGGATATTTATATTAATATTTCTCACAGCAAAATAATTCAGCATGATTTAAATAATGGGTAATTGAAATTGGAGATAATTTTTTTCTCTAGAGCAGTAAAGAATGTATAATAGATGCTCTAAAATAAGAGAAAGATGTAAACAAACAAAGGAAGATCAAAGAGGAAAAGTAAAAACAACTGTGCAGATGAAAGTGTTATTTCAGATGCAAAGCTCTTACAAGTGGAATATAGCTGCTTGGCACAGAGTAACCAGAATGGTATCTGCTAGTTCCCCAAATGTAACTGAATAGTAAATACTGAATGCTAAATACCAGGAATACCCAAAGAGAATAACACTTCCAGTGGACATGAAAAAAGCAAACCTTGGATCCATTTTGAAAAAGGCTAATCTAGTAGCAAAGACTAGTTTTCTGTAAAATGATGAGAAAACCCTTCAATGCTGTATCTTAAGATAGGTTCTTACAGAGTAATTCAAGTACAGGATACCACCTCTGCCTCTCCTTCCATGACAGAAATATTACTTTATTTAGCAAAATTTTAAAAAAATTAAGAAAATTTGAATCCTATGTCTCACATTGTCAGTCATATGATGTGGTGTGCAGATAATATCTGGGTCAAACACACTAAAATATGAATGTACCCTACCTTTGTGTGACCAGATTTCTATCTCTGATCTGATATGGAAAACCTACATTTTGTCATGAAATGAAAATAGTTCCATGACAAGGAAAAAGATTCACCGTGAATTAAGGAATGGGCTATTGGCCCTATGAATTGTTGGAAGCATGCTGTGCACCTTTCAGGTATGAGAGTAACAATTTGGCTTCAGTTAACTTAAATCCATTCTTGAAAATAATTGTTGAAGTACTCTTACCAGACAAGTTAACATAATAGATCGTGTTTATCCCTATTTGAAGGATTCTAAATTTTACACCGTAGCGCTCACAAGAAGTTGTTTCAAATTATAGTATCCATTTACATTTCAAGGCTGTAGCTTTCAATAATTGTCTATTGTAATAGATGGAGAATAGATGAAATCTCCCATAGAAATGAAGGTAACCAGGTTCAAGAGGGTTGATTTTTCCCTGTCAATTTACCTGTTAGTTATTCCATTGATATTGAGTGATTAATTAGACAGTGCATTAGTTTTTCGGTTACAGTGCCTTAGAGTGGTGAATAAACTTTCAAATGCTCTAAATGACTGCATGTATGTGCCGAAATGTCATTCCAGTAATTGCAATACATCAGGTATTTTTCATAGTGAATACAGAGGAATATAAATAAATATTGTAGATTAAATGCGCACAATTCAAAGCCTGAACTATGTGTTATTAGAAAACAAAAACTCTTCTGGAGTTCTTCAACTTGAATCTCAGACTAATATTTTAGGCTAATCTGAGCTGAGATGTCAAAATTATAGATATTTTATTATTGAACAGGAACTTAAAATGTATGGCATATAAAAGCTGAAACTCAGGAACACTTTTAAGATCTTCTTCTGATCACTTCTTTCTCTAGCACTTCCTTAGCAGCCAGTGGCTTGGACTCAGAATTAGCAGCTCTGAGTAGCTGGAAATCAGAATTCATAACCTAGATTTGAAGTGTAAAAACTTTCAAAAATATGGCATTAGCAAGAAAATATTCAGTCTCACCGACAAAATTACTACACAGTTCTGTTTATTAACAAGCTACTTAAATCACAGTTTCTGCTTAACAGAATCAGTGACACTGCTAAAGATGATGTCCTTGTTATTTCCAGTTACAAGAATATATCTGGCATATACTAAGTAGCTTAACATGCCCAAATTAATGCACATTAACTGTAATTGTTGCATTGAATTTTAATGACTGTATTCAAGGCTGTGTTCCTCCCACAGCTATGATTGCTGGCCAAGAGTTAAGAGCAGAGATTCCACTTCCTCCCAAGTCAGAAGCTATAATAAAAGGAAATGGAACAACATCAATCTACTTTTCCTGACAAAGATTGTTAAGCATCTGGTAAATGCAGCCACATAGTCTTGCTTCAGTTTCAAGATTATAATATTGTTGGAGAAAATAATTGGTAGGAAGAGTAATTTTTACCTCTAGGCTGGTAATTCAAACACAGCCAAGGTCAACAGAGTCACAGTTGATCAAGAGCATTTCTCTAACCAAAGCCTCAATAGATGACATCTTTTATGGAGAAAGCTGTCTGTGGAAAATTACTTACACTTTCCACCCTCAGACCTTACCACCACTGGAAACGGCAGTGGAAAGACCATCTGAGAACATGGACAGCCCTTCTCTTGGTGGGGAATCTCTAATGTCTTTGATGGCTGTGTGAGATCAGTGATCCATGGGGAATTATACTTCTGTTGTTTATGATATACCTCCTTATGTTCTGATCTAGTACATTTTGTCAATAAAACATTCACAGGATTACAGATCTCAAGAGAATTTCAGATCCTTTAGTTAAATTATTAATGCAGTCTGTACATTTCTCTGAAGTAAAAAAACTGCACTTACAGAATTTTTTTCACTTAGTGGCATCAATGGAAAAGTCATTCCTACACTCTCTGCCTCAGCATTTTTGCAAAAACATTTCAACGTCTGCATTCAAGCCCTTCCTTTGTCTCTGCAGCAACAGTCTTGACTGTGTAAAAGTTGTTGGTGACCTGTAATGGCTCTAAATAGTTCATTGTGATCAGATCTCACTGGAAATTACTTTATTTTCTTCTCAGTTATGCACTGAAGTGTTCATTAGCTTATTCCAATACTGTAAAGACTCCATTTAGACACATGTAGGATAAGCAGAATGACACAATCTACATGGTACAAGTAGGTAAACAATAATGGTAACACCATGGCACAGTTCACATTCAGACTGAAGTTAGTCAGCATGGACTCTGATCCTGTTTCTCTTTATAATAAAAATTAATCCCTTCAAGCACCCAAAAGTCATCATAACATTGCAAATCCTTACTTGGTAAAAGACAGTCAATCCATTTTTCCTCCACAAAAAGGCACTATGTCCAAATTGTTAAAACCTATAATACTTTGATAGTTTTTTTCTAGTACTTGCATTCTAGTATTTGAAGTTTTAGGATTCCTTTCCACTAACCCTTATTTATAGCCAAACAAAACCAGAACATAGTATTTTTGTTTCATAAATAATGAAAAATGATGTTCCCTAAAATTCATTTTGCTTTGTGAACAGGGACAATAAGTAACCCACACATTATTTCAAGGCTGAAGTTAGAATACTGAGGACACAGAGACTACTGTCATTTTACTATTCACAGTTTGTATTTTTTACCATAAACAGTATATCTCTGATCTCCCAGCTTTATAGCCCCATCCATAATCTCAGAATAATATTTTCCAGACACACAGAGCAACCATATACAACATGGTTATCATCAATTTTATTTTAGATTAAGGAAAACTGAACCAACCAAACAAAATAAGTATGTATTTAATAAAGTGCTACAAATAGTATCTCTCCTCTCTATGACGGAAGTAAGTAAAGGTGCAAAACACAGGAGAACAAGAAAATATTGACAACGACAATTCTTCACACTCACTGTAAGCCAACAGTTTATTTACAGTTTATTTATTCTTACTCTTGTGAAGACTTTAATGTTTATTTCACATATTGTATGCCATCTCACAGCATTTTGTAAAGTAAGATACTGTTATAGCTGATTTCAAACTTTGTACTTAATGCACCCTTCAGAAGTAAAACACAGCCCTTTAGAAACCATTTTAGGATAGCTGTCCCTGTTGTAGAGATTACATGGAAGTAAAGAAAATTAACTTCCAAAATTGAATGCTATATATAGAATTCATTTTTATGCTTGCTCTTCTGTTGGCAATTGTGGTCATAACAGGCTTAAGAACTCCATCAGGATATATTTTTTTCCTTCCTAAGCCTTTGGAGCACTATCTATTTGTAGGTATCATATATTACCTCTGCGTGGGGCTTGCAGATGAAATCTATTCCAGGAGCAGTCCTTGTTGGGAGATTTCCAGAAAGCCATCTGTTCCCAATGGAGCATCTTGTCTGCCTTCCCAAGCAATTAGAAAGCAGCAGATGAAGATGCAAGGCATAAAAAGGGAGAAGGACATGAAAGAAGAGAAAATTATGTCAGAAAATCTTGTTTGTATGAAGCAACATGATAACAAACTGTTAAAAACAGAGAGGCTGTAACTACCTGAAACAAAGGATTTTTCTTTTTTGTAAACTCTCTGTAATAAAACACAGGTCCTGTAACACACTCACTCCCCACCAGTCATCACAACTTAGTTTAGTTCCTCATTGCCATTAGTTTCTGATGAATCAAAATGAAAAAGATAGACACACTTATTGTACTTCATGGAGAAAACAACGGCTGCCACACTCTCGTGAAAAAAAGACATTTGGATTTACCTCCACAAACATATATTTTATTTTGTAGTTTTAGTCCTTTTGATTCTCTGATTCTGACACAATTATGTTTCATCTGAAGAATGAAGAGATAGATTATGATACTACCATACATATGATTCCAATCAGTAGCCTGTACTAGATCACTCTGTGTTAAAGTCTTAAACCATAATTTAAGATATAAAAATATCTTTCTTTTGGTGAATATATAAAAACATAAAGGGAGAAACTGTCAAACTATATTTCTCTCTAAAAGACGTGGATGTGGTCTAATCCTAATCACTTGTGTTCCTTCTACACTTAACAGAAAGAAATCAACATCTCCAGAAAGTTTCAACCTTGCTATGTTTGATGTTTTTCTTAGCAGGAATGAGTGTTTTCTGGAAGTGTCTGTACCCGAGGGAGCCAATATAACTACCTGACACTACACTACTTGCATTTAGACAGTTCTCATTAAATAAGCTGAATATTTTGCCTATCAGTTTAAAAACTAATTTTAACATTTAATTTTACTGATTTTTTTAATCTTTATGAAAATTAGATACAAAATGTAAAGAAAAGTCTCAACAACAAATATATGGCATTTTAACTTCAGCCATAATTTTATCTCGGGTCTTTAACAGAGAAGGAAATGATTCTGAGAAAAAATAACATAATTTCTTCAGGAAGGACAGAAATAAAGTTAAAAGCAGTGGATTGGTGTTCTATCAGAATGAAGTAGTATAGCTAAAGAAGAACTCACAAATACTCAATTTGGATCAAAATTGTTTTCATTGTTCTATATTAGCTTCTCTAGCTAATATAAATATGTATATAGATATATTTTGAACTTGCTACAGTGATGAATACTACTGGGAATTGTATCATTGTGGGAAAATTTCCCAGCTATAAAATGAATTATAAATAAACAATTTCTCAACAATTCAACTAATTAAAAATTTGGAGTAACTAATATTTGTAGAATTTAGTTATGTCTGGATGTATTAGTAGATAGGTTTGCATCTTACTGATTTCATTACTGTATAGGGAATAAATTTGTTTTTGAATCTCCTTTTCTAAATTAAGGATGTTGTAGAAGACCTAAAGAAAATAACTTGACTGAAGTGACATCAAGACCATTCTAATTAAATTACACTGAAGAATAAACAGAAAAATAGGTCAAGATTCCCATATGAAAGAATAAATAGGAAAAATTATGATATCTAATGAGTGAAGTCAACACGTGCAGAAATTAGAAACTGAAATGTAAAGGTGACTGAAATTTCTTTCAATATGATTTATCTAAACTTCAGAAATTTTTAAGAATGGAGATAATTCTAAATAAGATTCAAAACCAATGGGGCAGTCTCCATTTATAACTGAAATGAAAAATCACATAGGAATAATAAAGCCCATTTAGGAATAATAAAACTCATTTAGGAACAATAAAACTCATTTAGGAATAGCAAGACTCTATAAGGAGTGGAAAAATCATGAAAGATACATCTTGGAGAACAGGAAATTTAAGAATTAAGTCCAAAACTCTTGTCAGTACTCTAATTCATCTTGCCTTTGCAAAGGAAGTTAAACCAAATAATGCAAAGCTTCTCAGTCTTATAAGCAGAAAAAAGGAAGAAACTTTCTAGGAAGTGGGGAAAGGAATGAGGTTCAAATGAAAAAACCAGATTTTTTAAATTATTATTCTTAGTTTTTAGACTAAGATGGTTGATTGACATAAAGGTATGGTAATACAGATGTCTAGGCTACATGGAATGTCTTGCTTGTAGGAGGGTGGCTGCTCCCAGTACTGATAAGGAAGGTGTAAATACCCTTGCAGAAGGCCCTGGTATGATTTCATCCAGAAAGCACTAATCTCTCACACTTGGTAGGTAGAAAGAACAGAGGATGATGGCTGAGGAGACAGAAAACTCATTTACAGAAGACACTAAAAACCTTGAATTTATTTCAAAAATAACGAAGACTGAGAGCATCAAAAGGTCACTGGGAATCCCAAGTTTTCTCCTATCTTTACTTAGCACTAGCACTTATTATTTTCCTTCTTTCTGACTATCTTCAACCCAAGATTCTTGTATACATGTTTATCCAGAGGGAGTTTAAAAGGATAAGAGGATGGATGTGTGTTTGTGCCCGGGACATGGCATCATCTAGTGGCTGATGCAAGAACCAGGAGCATAGGCTCTGTCCCTCCCAAGGCCAGAGGATGGCCCTTGCTCAGTTTCTCTTCACTCTGGGTGAGTGATCCTCACCTAGTCTATGTGAAAGGTACCATCCATGTGGCAGGGATTCCCAACAAGGGCACGCCTTTCCGGCCATGCCAACGTGGCCCAAGTGGAGCACTCAAGAAACTTGCCTTAATAATTCTTCAGCATTAGGTGGAAAGTTAAAAACTGACTTGCCGTTTGAGACTTATGTTTTAAACATAGTGTTAAGAATGCTGGATCTCACTCCTATAGAACCAGAGAGTTTCACAAGGATTTTTGTAGAGGGAAGTCAATGAACACAGGAAGGCCCTGACAGAGAATTCTTAAAATTCCTAAAAGATTTGGCTATTGACCACACTGAAGAATCTTAAAAACAACTAGGCTGTCATGGGATCAGAGGAAAGGTGTTCTTACACAATTATTAATTGATTAATAATTAGGAAACAAAAGGTAGAAATCAATGGAGGGAGATTATCAAGTAAGTCTCACAGGAACCCTGTTAGGACAAACTATTCAACATCTTTGTAAATTACCTGAAAACTATGTGAAATAATGAAGTGACAAATATTCCTTATGAAACACAATTATTCCTGACAGCGAAGAATTGCAGAATGATCTAATGATGACTGAGCAATAAAAAGGCATATGAAATTAATTGCCAATAAAATCGAAGTAAGGCACATGGTGACTCTCCCCTGACATTTAATTATATGTCCAGAATATTGGAATCTAAGGTAGCCATTGTTATGCAGGAGAGTGAACTTAGTAAGTGTATGTCCATGGTTCCCTGAAAACTTCTGCTCAGTAGCATGATTATTAAGAAAATACTAAGAACAAGAAAGAAACTGGATAAATCACTAATGCATGTTGATGGAGGTTAAAATAATCTATTTTGGGTTTAATGTATAGTTATAGTGATTCCATCTGTAAGATGACAAAGTGGGTTGAACTTACTTTGGCGTCTATTGGAGGGAAGATTAAAACTGATCTGCTTGGAAAATAAATGCTTGGTAAAAGGATCTAACCTGCTGTCTGTCTGTCTGTAGATTGGCTCTATTTACTATCTACAGGTTAATGTCTATTTGATTGGCTTCTATGAAATAGGAAAAGATATGTAAGAGTGTTCTAGGGAATTACTGTCTACTATAACTTTTAAAAGAAGAGTAGAGGTGACCAGGACCTTTAAAACAAACAAAAGAAGTAGTTTTCCTTACGGTACCTAATTACTTTGTGGTATTCATTGCTGCAGGATGTTGTGGAAGCTAAAATTATCACTGGATTCACAAAGGACTAAAGGGATTCATAGCAGAGGGGCTATTAATCACAGTGGTCTGTATGTTGCTTCCAATTCAAACTTAAAATGCTGGTTGCCAGAAACACAAATATTTGAGAAGCAGGATCAGTCTATACTTGCCCCTTATATTGTCTCTCTAAATCCCCTCTCTCTGGGCATCTTTGGTTCATCTCATCAAAAAGAAGATATTTTTATATATTTTTCCTTGAGCCAGTGTGAATATTTACAGGATTTTATGTTTTGGAAGATTAAACTGTGAAGAAAGAAGGCTTTCAAACCCAAGGCTTAACTAATTCTATAGAAAATGAGTAGCACTGGTCACAAAGTATGACTAGGCAAGATAAGAGCAAAACACTGATGAATGAGCAGAAGAATAAAATTCTAGGATGTCTTTCAGGGTGGAATAGTGAGAGAGAATTTCTAAATTTGGTTCAAAATGAAGAAATAAAGTATTTATGAATGCACTATAGCAACATGTTTTCCTATGAAGGTGGTGATTCACAGCAACATTTCTTCTAGTCCCATGTCCTAAACAGAAACCTGACCCTTTTGAGACAGCCCGACACTAATTGAAATACAGAGCTGTGTGCATGAAGCTGAGCTCAGTTGCTCTAAGCTCCACCTTGAAGTTGTATTAACATTTAATGTTTAAAAGAAAGCTAATAAAACTGGAGGGAAGCTGAGATGGCTAAGTCATAACTATTTTTACGACGCATTATTACCACAGAACAGAGGAAGGCTATTTATGATACATAAAGGTTTCTCTCACTCTTTGCATGTGTTTTTGGGCTATCAAAAGCAATTCACTATAGGGAATAATTTTGTTCCTGGCCATGTCTTTGCAATAATAAAGTGATACTAGTACCACTGAGAGCAAATTTGTACCATCTTGTGTTTCACGGTCACATTTATTAAATTTTTATAGGTAAATATGTGTAGTCAAATCCTAACTTAGAAGACTAAAGACTAAAGCTTTTAAACCTGACATATGTGTGAAGTCAGTACAACTCTCCTTTCATAATCAATAGCTAACAAGAATACCAAGTTAAGTTATCCTAAGTGATCAGACAAAGTCGAAAAAGTAAGGAAACAGCCTGGAAACCCTTTTCCAGTCTCTGCTGCAGTGGTTATGGAGTTCATGGTGAAATGTCAGTGCTGCAGGAGAAGCAGATTGCAGTGCCCTGACACACTTTCAGCTGAGTTTACAGTGTGTCAGGATGTTCAGCTGTATGAGAAAAGATTCAATATGATGGTATGATATTTTTTTCCTAGTGTGTTTTTCGTATACACATAAACACACAGCCTGGAGGAGGCAGAGGAGCTGTGAAGTAGATACAGCATCTGAACTATTGCATTTCAGCCAGAGGAGCACATGCTCTGTGAGTCACTGCACAGCACTGATGGGCTGGATGTTGTGCCCTGGATAGGTGAGTGATGTCAAAACATTACTCTTTCCTTTTTCAAAGAAAAAGGAATAGGTTGACATCATTGCTCTCTGTGTGTATGCCACAGACATAACATCTTGCCTCAGATTTCTTAATAAAAGTTATTGACTAAGGGGTCCTTGAGATTTTAAACTGCTTCCAGTTAAATCCAGTGCATTATTTTGGTCATGGTCTAGTTTTTTAAACTACTCCTTGGTGACAAATTCCACTAAAAAAAAAGAAAAAGAGAAAAAAAAAAGAAAAAAAAGAAAACAAACTAACAAACAAAAAAACCCACCACAACCAAAAAAAACCCCCCAAAACATCCAAACTGCAAAATTTACATCCTATTTAGTTATCTGGAATATCTGACATTAACATAAAGCTATATGTGTCTCTATGTGTAGTGTAGAGTAACAGTAATTGCAAGGAAATAATGCCTTAGTATGAAGCACAAGCATAAGCCTACTTTATTTATCTTAAGTGACTTCAGAAACCCTCCTCTGAATATTGAACAAAAGAGTTTCACAATGGTTTCTCAAATTCAATTACTAATTATCAAAAAGAATGTATTGGGAGACTCCCATTTTTGCATTCCTGTGGTAATTTTAGCAATGAATTAAAAGGAACTGTAAGAATAAGAAAAACAAAAAGCCACCCACCTTTTTTCAGCTGTCAAAAAACCAGATCTTATAATAGTTAATAACACTGTTTCCTCATTTCATCTCTTCCTCATCTGCTTTCTTTCTTTCTTCCCCTTCACATGTTTCTCTGCCTGTCAGTTTCCTTCCTCTGTTTCCCTCAAAACATGCTATTTCCTGCTCCTCTGCTGCATGAAAGTGTTCCTCTGTCACATGGTTCCCCATGCTGCGACCCCCTTTCTCTAGAAACATCCTGCCTATTTACCTCATCACTGGCACCCACTGACTGGACATTTCCCTCAGCAGATGTGCAGGAGGTTTCAGTGTAGCTGCTGTGCCATTTTCACCAGAGTGACTTCAGTGTCTGCCCCTTTCTCTTTTGTAGAGTTGTACTTCCCCATTGCCAAACTCATTGTGGGAACCATAGCTTACTTCTTGTCTAAGGAACCAAACACTCTGCTATTTGCATTTTGCATCATTATATACAATATTTATATTGCTATTAGTCCAGCTTAAAATGTCCCACTTCTGTATAGCTATTTCAAGCAATCAAAACCGGGAGTCAATTCATGGTGGAAAAGCATAGCATTAATAAAACCTCATTTTAGCTATAGTACTGATCCATGCATGATGATATTTTCCTGTGGTTACTTTTTCATTATAATCAATGTGATTCCTGGTGGTTATTCTCCCTTTCTTCAGTGGATCAAAAAGCACCATGCCTCAGCATTAATTACAGACTCATTTAACCTTCTATCACCGATTGAATGTGATATTTGAGCTAAAATCTACTAGGCTGGCACACTGGCTTGATCCTGCCTAAGGTTACTGCTCTGTTAATTGCCAGAAGATTTTTTTTTCCAATATAAATTTGGATCTCTTAAGTAAGGCTTATATATTTGTTTCAGATATTGAATTATTTTGGCCAAAATTGAATTAATACCTACTACACAATTATGTGATCAGGCAGAACTATGAGTGAGAGCCTTCCCTCCCTGATTTTTAGTTTTTTACAACAATTGCATTAAAAGTAATTTTGTTTCTGTGAGTTGGTGGGAACAGGGGAGAATTTCACAGGTATGTGAGGATACTTCAGGGGCACTGAAATTCTTTTTTCCACATTTGGCCTACAAATGGAATAGTTAGACATATCTATACTAAAAAATCCACACTCAGGTTTATAGAATTCTTAGAATCAGAAAAAACCACATGATTGTGCATTTAGAACCACAGAAGATTGTCACAGTAACCTTCTCTGAGCTTTTGTTTTAGACAACGCAAAAATCACCATTCAATCATTTCTTTATCAAGCCTATGTCTTCTGTTTGAGGTTCCACAGAAATATTAAAACATTGTTCAGCCATTGTGGGACACAATAAAATTGTAAGTGTATTGACAGTACTGAATCCAGTATTCATCAAAGTCTTCCATAGCATTTGAGGGAATGATAGGATTGGCAAATTGGATGCAGTATCTCTGGAGGTCCAGAATGTAATCTCATAATAAACCATCTGCTCTCAGTATGACAAACAGCAGTGTAACACATTGTCAGTATTTATGGATGATAAATAATAATAATAATAATAATAATAATAATAATAATAATAATAATAATAGATCTGTTTCTGTAGTGCTTCCAGTGGATAGCAGCTGATCATGCTTACTGCCTCCAGGGAAGGAATGCCAAAAAGAAACAAATGAATCTAACCAGCTGTGGGGCTATTTTTGAAAAGCTAAAGAATTCAGTTGGTTGCTCTCTATTCCCTTTAAAAGTGGTAAAGCAGTATCTCAAAGCTATCCATACAGCTTTCATACAAAAAGGGGTTTTGATTTGCTTTTTCAATGTTTGAGGGAACTGCAGGAGCACAGTGTAGCACGGAATACTCGTACATGTGTAAGATGCACATAAACACAGCTCTGTGTGTCTGCTGTCTGCAATCCAAGGCCCCTGTGCCCGTCACTTCTCTGGCTGGAGGGAGTGACAGCGTCAGAGCTGTGCCTCAGTGTCACAGTGCAAGGCCCAGAGATGTCACACACACACCCCGCGGTGGGGCAGCGTCAGCGCCCCAAGGCTGCGCTGTGCCTCGGCTCTTGCGTGGATGGGAACAGCACCCCCAGTCCAAGGCCTCCTCCTGCCAAAACCCTTACACTGCACTTCCAAAGCAGCTACAAGGCCCTCGCTTCTGCCAAGGAGATTTAAATGAGGATGAGTGAAGAAACTTAGGGAAGGTGTGATTTTGAGTGTCTTGCTCAAACATGCTGTAAAATCAGTCTTCAGAAAAAGGAGAAATGCCATAAAAAATGTTTTGCTGTATAAGACTTGGCAGGTTTTCCTCAGCTCCCCCAGCAGCCTTTTTTTCCCCTTTCTTTCCTCTGGCAATGAGCCTTAAAAGGATCTCAAAGACGTTTATATGCTGACCAAAGAAACTCTTTCTATAAACAAGCAAAGAAGGGTTTATATTAAATGTATGTTGTTTATCATTGCCATTGTTGCAGTATATTAAGATAACAGGCGAGACAAAACATTGACAGCTCCTAAAGCCACTGAATAAACCTAAGCTTGCACGTAAGTTGCTGCCGGGGGCTCCTTAAAACTACAGCCTTGGTTTTTCTCCTGCCTATGCTTATTGATTTCTATCAAAATGGGTAAGAAAGCAACTCATCTTGCCTACATAATTCCATGCACACTTCCTCTCACCTCCAAACGGGAAGGTCAGTTTCTGGACAAACTTTGTTTCTACAGCTTTGAAAGAGTCTGCTGTGTTTCACTCTGTTTTGAGTGGTGTAATTATCAGTAATTATTGGGAAATGAGCAGGAGTCAGAGGCAATTCCAGAGCCACCCAGAATAAACTGCACATTGTTGCAGGATTGCAGCATGGCTGTTTTACAGAATTAACATTCTGAAATAGTTGGAAGTGACAGTTTCCTTTTCAGGGAGGGAAGAGGGCAAAGAGCTAAGCTTCTGCTTTGAGGTTAATCTTTACACTCAGGAAGAAGTTTGAGCTGGAGACCATAGGGGCATGGAACAGATCCCTGTGTAGCCCACTTTTCCTTTTAAGTGAATCTTCTTGGGTAGGTGCTTTCTCTGTGCCCAGAGAAAGACTTTAAATGTCAGAACAGGTGGAAAAACATTTTTAAAGACATATAAAGGCAATCGATATTTCCTTTAAGGAACACTGAATCATAAGGAAGAATACAAATAATTATATTATTCAGTTTTCAATGATAGCCTTTGAAAGATGAGCGTCTTAGAATAACTGACTTAGTCACATTTTAAAATAGTCCTAATGCCCTTTTCTTTTCAAGCAAATTAATAAATAAATGTCATGTTGCATGAGTTCAATTAACTGTGAGATAATGAGGACTGTAGAGCAGAGACCTTGATGGGTCACTGATTGCTAATGGACTACAGATTCTTGTAGGTCATGAGTTCATTGCCAAGCTGTGTTTAAAGATTTGTCTCTTTACATTTTATTTATTTATTTCCCTTTAAAAACCGCTTTATTGCAAAACAAAAGTGTCTTCATGATCTGAATGTAGACACTAGTGTCCGCATCTAGACTGTGATGGATAATGGTTGTGGAGCCTCAAAAGAGAGCCACATTTCTCAGAATATTTGGCAAAACGAAATTCCTCTGCCATGAGGATCCATCCCAGGTCACCAGTACCCCCTGATGGCAGTGGCTGAACATCTCTGGTGATGCTGTGTGTACAAAGGGGATCCTGGAAGGGGTCTGTGGAAGGTTGCACTGGTTTCTTCCTTCTTTACCATTTATGCACTGTTTCCTCAATGCTGACTTTGAGTCCTGACTGAATAATTTAATTTCATGGTGGCAGATGCAAAAAAGGCAGGACAGATATTTGGATCCTGTGTCAGTGTGACCATGGAGAAGATGGCTACATTACTGCTACTGAATGCTACTGCTTCTGATTTCCAGATGCAAGGCTTCTACCTCTCATCTACCCACAAAAAACCACACAGATAACGGAGAAGAAAAAGACAAATGTGCAAAATATAGAGATGTATATCCAGATGTGCATGTGAATGCCACAGACTACAGGAAACAGCTCTAGAGCACCACAGCATGGGCTTGTGGACCAGCTACCCAGACTGGGATGAAGGGAGAGCAGAAGAGCAGAGGTGAGGAATGAATGACAAGGAAGAAACTTAATCTTTTTTGCATTAATCTATAGCAATAGCATCTGTACAGACTGTTCACCACTGCCTGACACAGGCTCTTACATACAGCAATGCTCCTGGGGTTTGGTGCACAAGCAAAGATGTAGAAAGGTTTAAGGTTCCACTGTCTGGAGCTGGTTTTGCTATTCTCACACTGTTAGATATGCATAAAACCAACTGCCTGGCCTAAACAAATCCCAAATGAAGTCAAGTCTGTTTCCTGATAAATACACGTCTATCTGAATAAAAGTCTATTTCCCTTTAGAAGTTCATACATTAAAATTCAAAACCTATTTGTTCATATGGATAAGAAGAATATGCATAATTGAAAAAGAGTCCATTAGAAGTGCAGAGAGGAAACAAAGGATGAGAATTTGGTGATATGAAAGTGAATTATTAATATCATGTTAGTGCTAGACATAACACAGACAGATACTGACCCAACCATGCAGGTCTGATAGTCTTTAAAAATTGTATCTTCCACTTTTTCTACTCCAATCTTAAGCTATCCTAGCTCTGGAAATAGTCACCAGTGCTAAATTGTTGGTGGGTTTGTAATGAGAACATTAAAAAGAAGAATACCTTAGTGAATATTTGTCCTTAATATTACAGAGAATTGCACTCCCCTTTCACTTGCAGCATTTATTTTTCTCCTTTGAATGGATGCTAGATACAAGTGCATGGCAATATATCCTACTGACCTTGTAAACAGCCAGAAAGCAAAACAACACACAAAAATACTAATTCTGCTTGTCATGTGCGCCAGCTTCCTTTTATGACACAATTTTGTAATTAAAACTTTAATATGTATTTGTGACTCTATAAGCTAGTGAGATTTTTTTCTGCATTACCGTAAAATATATTTTTCCATTTCTCAATTGCTCTGCCCTTCTTCCTCCATTCGAAATACAAAGAGTTGCCAAAAGCAGCCAAAGCTTGCACTAAAGCACAAACTTTGCTTTCATAATGTCTTCTACTAAGCAACTGGTTGTGTTGCACTTCAAGTTTTACTGGGAATATTTTGTAGAGGAATATTTGGCTTTGGCCAAAGATGTCATTCCACTTCAGCAATGTGGAGTTCAATGGCTGACAGAGCAGGAGTTACCTGGAGTTAGTATATGGAAGTTAATTGCATTAATGTACTGACAACACTGGTCACTGAAAGTTTCTCCTAAATGACTGTTCAGCTCAAAAGAAATACAGCTATTTCTTTCAGCTGAAAATATGTCAAGATGTTATTTTGGAAAGAAACTCCTGACACAGCTTCACTGCTTGTAAAATTAGTGTCACTGCACTTGTCAGAAGTTCCCATATAAATCTGAGCTGTGAGACCTTGAGCAACTTGTGAATAGGATAAAATGCTGTGTGGAACAAAATGATAATATTTCAGTCATATCTGGTTTTGAAATAGTATTTTAAGTGCAGATATACTTCCAGATATACAAGTAAGGGGGATGAAGACACCTTGGACTGTGAAAAGATTTTTGTTCTCTGTTCCAGAAGCAGCTAAACATTAAAATGTTTAATGTTTATCATTTAATACACTTTTGTTGCAACTAGATCAACACAAATGTTAATAAAATAAAAGAACAAGCCTCCCTCCTCCAAACCAAACCAGAATGGTATTCATCATTTAGAAAGGCTTTAAAATGAGAAAAATTAGATTGTCATGAACCAGACTAAGAGATTTGTGACTGTGGGATATTGAAATGTGAGAAATTTGGTTTATAACCCTGTTTCTCTGAGCTACAATTAGTAATGTCTATGTTACCCCTCGAAGTTGCCAAGTTTACTTTCATGTACAGTTTTTAGAACTGTATATATCTAGAACCAGTGATAGAATTTGGCTGAGATATTTACTACACTATTTCCTAAATCTCCACAAGCAATAAGAAGTACAAATGGAGGAAAGTTCAAATAATTCCAATAACTTCCCTGTAACTGTAGTTTTCCAGAGTGGCATTATATGAACAAATTTCTAAATATCTGACTAGACAGATAGGCAAGTGTTAGACTCTAAGTACAAAAGGTTGCCATTCATAGGCCAGACAAATTTTCTCCCGTGTGAATAAGAAATCGGTGCTTACCCTTTTTGGCAGCAAGATCAGAGGAACGGTGGTCTTCTGTCAAAAGCTTTTCCCTCAGGGCGTAGCCCTAGGATTGTGATGTGGCAATAATTTTCTAATTGCTACTAACTGCTCCTTAAGGGCTGGATTGTAATGGAAGCCTTTGCCTTTTCTTTAACATGAATCAGCTGAATCAGAACTTTTACTCCTGGTGGGAAGTTTAAGACCAGGATTTTAGGTTTAAAGACCTTTTTTCCTGGAAACCCTTGGTCTGGAATGCTTGCATGTTTAAAATGAAAGGTGGCTGCTAAAAGCGTTTTCAAAGTCTTAACATTCCTCTTACAAACTACATTTACAATAAATGCTTAGAAATTCATTATGCTTACAATAAACTTTTAGCTTGAAGCAAGTTGTTCTACAATTATCTGTATCAGGGTTTGTGTGTTGTCCTCCAAAGCATCTGTTCCTGGGTATTGCCCCAGGACATGCTGTTAAGGACTGCAGCTCCGACCACGGATGCAAGTCCCGGAGTAGCCAACCAGCTGGGTAACAGCGGCAGCTGAAGGTCTGCTCCAGTCTCCCTCCCTCTCTCACAGAATTTGTCACCACACTGGGTCAAGTTAGCCCTGGATTTGTCCAGCTGAGTCTTGGAAAACTCTGAAGACAGAGAAGCTCCTCTCTGGGTAATCTGTTCCCTTGCTGCCGTACTCTCCAAGTGAACAAGCTTTTTCTGATGCACATCCCCACCCTCCCAAACTGCAGAGTGTAGATCTTGTGTCTTGTTTCATCAGCTCATGCCACCAGGAAAAGTTTGGCTCCATCACATTTGCAGATCCAGATTGGAGAGGCTTGGGTTAGGTTGGCTCGGTTTCCATTTTTGACAGTCTTAAGGAGCCAAACATCTTCAAATTTTGCTCACAGGTCCTCAGTCATAGTAGTGGTCATTTGTCTGCTGGACTGTGTAATTTCTGAACAACCTTTTTGAGCTAGGTGTCCCATAACACACATTCCAAGGGCAGCCTCAGCACCACTGGCTAGTGGGGATACTACCTTCTCTTTATTACCTGGCCACTGCACTCCTCCAGCTGTAGCCAAATAAGCAGTTTGCCTTATGACAGAGCACATTGTTGGCTATATCCAGTGTGCCACTTCCCATAACCTCAGCAGGGCCAATATTCCTGGCCTGTACTGATACAGGTGGTTATCCTGCTCTTTGTTGATTGTCCTGACTCATTTCTATGCTCTGAACAAGGAATATTTCCTTAATCTCTTTTTATTTCCCATGCAAAATCGGCATTTGCTACTGTGGCATTTTTGTGGTTACTTTTTAAAATTTTTTGATGCTGTCAAACTTACAGAGAGCTTGGTGCAAAGAAAGTGTGGTCTTTCTGTCACATTAGACTTAAAAATACATATCAGATGTATATTGTTAAAGTTTTCAGAGAAATAAAGGCAGAATTAATGTATTGATTTATTAAAACCTCCCATCTTCCCAAGGAAGAGCTACCTGATTACGCTCAGCTGGAATTGAGCTTGACCAAATTTTGAGAAGGCAGCAGACAGGGACATGTTTCCACCCCTGTTTTGTTCTCCTGTGTAGCTGGTGGTTGTAATTGGCTAAAAGCAGTTTATAATTACTCAATGCAATTATAATTTATAATGCAATAAATAATTGTGTTGATTCCCAGAATTCATATATCTGTTAGGAGCAATCATGTTTTTCATTCACAAAATGTGAATATTCATATTTTATTTTGTAATCTAATGATTACGTACTCCCTGAAAAAAATGATTGCAATATTAAATAAAACTTTCACCTCTTTCAACTTAGTTTTTGTGCCTAGATACAATATAAAGTAAAGCAAAACAAGACCTTTCAAATGTAAAGTTTTCTATTGATAAAATCAGGAACATTAAAATAACCACTTAACACATATTGTCGACTGCATTTTACAGTAGTTGACACACTACATAATAACAATACAATCATCAAGGCTGAGTTTCTCTTCCCATAAACTCTGTATTTTAGCAGCTCTGTACTTTTATCATTGCATGGATGTGAAGCCTATAGCCTTATTTTGAAATGTTTTCTCATCAGGAAGTTTCGGTAGTATTAGAAAAGCTTTTACAGAGGAAAGCATAAAGGACTTGCAATAGCTAGCAAGCATGACATCATTAAAAAGCAATGAATGTTAGGAATATTCCTGTTCTAATCCAGGCCACACATCCTGCTGCCCTGGCAGACTGCCAAGCTCAACATCCTTTTAGGGTTACAGGGCAGGCTGCGGCCTTTCACAGTTTGCTTTAGAAATCTCTGCATGTGGAATATTCACTGGCAAGCATTACAATAAAATCTAAAATTACTCCATCAGAGAGCTGGTGTTCCACCCTTCCTGCATTCTTCCCTGACAGTGAAATT
Organism: Illadopsis cleaveri; assembly: GCA_013399915.1. Lineage (NCBI taxonomy): Eukaryota > Metazoa > Chordata > Aves > Passeriformes > Timaliidae > Illadopsis > Illadopsis cleaveri. Next base: position 534,945 of record VXBB01010352.1, on the reverse strand, counting down.
GCCCAAAAAGAGCTCTATTGCATTTCATAGATTTCTGTGATGGACTGTGTACAGAGGTGATGGGGGATGATTTTGCACATAGGTTCAACAGCATGTTCCACTTGAGAAAAAAAAAAAAATATTTAGACAGCTTAAAAATATGTTGTGATAATATTCTTTTTAGTTCCATTGTATGAACTCATTAAGGTTCAATTCTGTAGGCTTTTATCTGTATTTCAGTGAATGTTTCAGATGACCAGAGGAAAAATGATTAGACCTTTCCTTTACACAGCATGATTATACACAACTATACAGAGTATTGCTCTCTGGGGCCAGGCACTCTGCCACATTAAATCCTTTTGCACCATTCCTTTGGGGAAAAAGGGAACAGAAAACTGCTGCAAAATGAAGAGGGAAAGACTCCTGAAGTAGGGGTGCTACTTAGCTGACAAAAAATGAGAAGCATAAGTGATTTCAGGATGCTGTACTATTCCCAGTTAATGTCCTCAGCAGCACTCATAGGAGATAGTCTACTGTCAGCACCCAGTTTAGATGATGAAGTAAGATTATAGTGGGGACAAAAACTCTGTCATTTGTATGAGAATTTAAGGTGCTTAGGGAGTAACTTAGGGAAAATATTATTTCTCTGACCAACTAGTGGAAAGAGACTCAGGTTTCTGCATCCCCCACAATGAGCTCTTGTCTCTCTCAACATTGAGAAAGCTACTGCTTGGCTTTCTCAATGGACAGCACAAGGAATATATATATCTATTTTAAAATGTTCACTAGGGGCCTTAAATTCAGGTGTGTTACAGGTGCTTCAGCCCGGTGATTTTATAGTATCCCTTTCTTCCTAGGCTTCTAAAACCACTAGTGCATTTTCCCTTATAAAGTACTCAAATTTTAATTGTGTTCTGAATCCTCCAATAGTGTTGATCATGCTTGTCTGAAAAATGTGGGAATTGAGAGAAGGAGGCTACCATCTTTTTTTAGCACTTTAAAAGATATGTATTTTGGAAAAAGCCTGGATTAATAAGTTCCTAACCTTCATGCTCTACTCCTGCACCAGCTGAACCAACATTTACTACTCCAATGTATCAGGTTATGCAGCCAGTAACAGGTGAAATTTTCCAGTTAAATAAAACTACTCTGCCTTTTTCCACAGATTGACCTGTGCTTTATTTTACGTCATGGTTTCATGAAGGGTTGGGTCACCACAGATCAGGAGCTATGAAGTACAGCACAGTTTTTTAAGCTCTCTTTGACTCAAAACCAAATTTTGAAATTACACACAGAGGCACATAAATTAGGTGTCCAAAATGCTATAGCTGAATGAAATTCCTTAGTTACTACACTTTCATTTTATTCTGAAGAGTAACTAGTAATTACACTTAGACTGAAATATATTACAGGATATCATACAGAAAAGCAAAATTTTATGCTCAGAATTCTTTATTAAGTGATAAGTTACAAAGCCCAGTACGAAAAAGTATGTTTAGAAAAACTCTACAGCATTTTTATGTCAAAATCAGTGCACATAAACTGGATGATTATCTGGAAGAAAAGAAGTTATCCATAAATAGCCATACTGAAAAAGACAGCAGGAACTGATGATTTATAAGAAATAGAGGCACTTACCAGTCAAGAAAATCCCAGAGACAAGATGAGGGAAACACAGACACTCTGAATTGTATTGTTACAATGGTAATCACATCAACTCTTTGTCTTGCTGGTTTGTAACTGTTATTCTGTATAAAAGGAAATGAAGTAGAGTACAAAAACAGTCTCAGGATTTGTCTATGGTTCCCATTTCAGAATCTATCCCTTTATTTGGCTGCAGAATATATAAGACATTAAAAAAACTGTGGCAACAATATTCACGGGAGGCTGTACCCTCTTTGCAGTGTGGTATAATGTTCTCTGATATTCATTGTCAGAAACCTTGAGATGTGCAGAGTTGTCTAGAGATTAAGCACAACACGCTCCTCTCCTCTGGCTCCTTCAAATCTGATGACCAGCTATCTGATGACCTTCCTCCTGGAAGATCCAGATCTTCCTTGACAAGGAGTTTTTACTGCAAGAACTGTCTCCCCTTCGCTGGTGATCCTCTTCAAAGCTGGTCAAAGAAACACGAGCTTGGGAAGGGTTCAAGGAAATCCAGACAGTACTATGTGTGGGAGCAACTGTGAGACTAAACTCATCATCCATTGCCATTGCTAACTGTACTTTTGAGGCCAAAATCAGGGTTTCATGGTGTGAAGTACCCTGCAGGTAGGTGAAAAGCTCTATGTGATTTGGCTCTGTGCACCCAGATGAGTCCAGTCTGCACACCCATACCTTCATACCCAGCTCCAGCACTGGGAACATTTATGAACCTACTGCCTCACAAACTCAGCTTTTTCTCTCCATGACTCAGCCTCAGGCTCTAAAATGAGGCAGACATGTAGATATGCCATGTTGTCTTTGGATTCTGAAGGCATTCTCATGTACCCCCAAGTATTCTTGCAGTGTACCTCACTGCCCTGCTGGGAGTCCCTGAGAAGTCCCCCACAGCCACAAGAGACACAGAACCAGAGTCCAGTGAGCATTTTGGCTACGTGCCCCTGCCTGGAGCACACTCACGTTGCAGGAAATCATGTGTAAAAACAGTGTGGTATGAGAGCAGGGGAAAGTCTGGTAGCAGGGTTTAAGGACAAACATTCCTCAGGCTGTGTGACTATAAACCATTCCCTGTACTAGCTCATGACTCCACTGCTTTCTATTTCCCTTATGTTCCTGCTTCCTTGTCTCTCTCAACCATGACTTCAAATGACATTTTGTAGGACTGGAAAACATCTGATTTTCCACACTCTGCATGGTGCTACATGACTCCAGAGACAGTCAGACTACATTCATGCAAATCAGTTATAATTACTGGACCCTTTTTCTGGACCTGTGGTCAACAGCTCCAGTCTGGCAGCTTTCATATAACTTAGCAATTTGGGCCTTTGAAAGGATGTGTTTATATCCAGACTGTCTGTTGTGAGTGATCTCTCACCTACACAAACTCATACACACTGCATCTGAGTGCTGATTTTGGCTAATTTTGCAAGGGAGTATTCAAACATTATAATAGTTAAAGACAAATCTAGAATGGTAGTTACGCATAGATAATGACAACCATTTTTCCTGAAGAAGTATCTTAGAGGTTATGATTATGAAGATTTTCAGATCCATTTGAATAGCCATAAATTGATATGAGCCAAACATCCAACAGTATCTTTGCAGCTCCTGGAGAACTATGATGCTGACCTTAAATGAGAAACATACTAAATAATTTTAATATGACTTAGAACTACAATTAAAAGAGGTAGATAAATCCACAGATCAGTTATCTGTAAGTTTCATATTCCACTGTATGCATGGGACAGTCTCAACAAAAAGGCAATTTTTAAAGAATTTTAAAGAGAAATTTCCCTGAAGTATTGCACTTCAGAGGAAGCCTGCTCCTCCTTTCCCTGTGTGATATTTCCTGGAGAAAACCTGTCTGCTCTGCTTGATATGGTTCTTAGTGCTTTATCCACATGGAAGCCCAGACCTGACATTTATGTAACTGAGAATACTGATGCTTATTCCTTGTATACTTTGGAAATGCTCAGAGAAGAAACTTTATATGTAAAGTTTAGAGATTTGACATTATTTCTGAATTCTTCAAGTATTTAGTCTCTTCAGTTAAACAAGAAAAAATATTACCATTTAAGCCTCCAATAATATATGACATTTTTATTAAACCAATTTTCCTCTTTGCCAGTATCCCATCAAGAATTTTGAATGAGAACCTTTGTAAAGCTCTAATGTTTGATAATATTTTATTTCCTTCTCTTTGTTTAAACCCCTCTTGCGCTTAGACAAATTAATAGGTGTTTATAACTCTGTACCTCTTGCCATTAACATTGCTTTCTTAAGCTCTTGGAAAAATAAAGCGAAAACCAAAGTGGTATTGTCGTAAACAGTGGACCTAACCAGCTACAGTATTTTAAGGAACAAAGGAGAAACATACATTTGCAATTTTTTTTTTGTGCATGTTGGGTTTTTTTGAGCAGTCTCTAAGGTGAGACAGAAGATGCTACCTTTTTCATGATACATGAGTGAAGAGAGATGTGTTGTCAGTAATGTCAGCTTCCATAACTTTTCTATAGAAATAATTAATCTAGACATTAGTGTAGATTGCAAATGGTAACTCACTCCTTATTTGTTTGTATTTACTGATTGGCCTTTCTCCTCTGAGATAAGGAGTGTTGTGCTGTTAGTGCACTAGTTGGTGCATATTTCATGAGTTGTGCAAGAATGCAATTGTGGTCGATATTAAATTGTATATCCCAGAACTTCACATGGAATTGAGGAGCAGATTATTGGAATTAGAGTTTAAAGAAATTTGAAATATTTTTCTCCTGTGCTAATGGGATTGCACTATTTTAGAACAAACCAGTAAACTCCAGCATCATCATTTCACCCTGGCCAGCAGCTCAGCCTCACGCAGCCACTCAGTCATCACTCTGCAGTGAGATGGGGGAGGGAATCTGAAGTAAAAGTGAGAAAACTCATGGCTTGAGATTAAGACAGTTGAACATTAAAGCAAAATTTTTTCACACCATCAAAGCAAAAAAAGGAATTAATTCATGACTTTCCATGAGCAGGCAGGTGTTCAGCCATGCCCAGGGAAGCAGGGCTGCATCATCCCTGGCAGTGACTTGGGAAGACACATACCATCACTGTGAGTGTCCTCCCTTCCTTCTTCTTTTCCCAGCTTTATATGCTGAGCATGACATCCCATGGTCTGGGGTGTCCCCATGGTCAGTCGGAGTCACTGTCCTGTCTGTGTCTGCCTCCCACCTCTTTGGGCACCTCCAGCCTCCTTGGGCACCTCCAGCCTCCTCTCTGGTGGGATGGGTTGAGGAATAGAAAAAGCCTTGATACTGTGTAAGCCCTGCTCAACAATAACATAAACACCTCTCTGTTTTCAAGACTGTTTTCATCACAAATCCAAAATATTGCCCCATACAACCTCCTATGAAGAAAATTAACTATCCCTTCCAGAATTAGAACATGCATCTTCTATAGATGTCAGGAATATGGGTGGGGGTTTCTCAGACCTCTGCCCTAAGTTGTTGGAACAGAAGATGTCTGAATGAAATAGTAATTTTCAATAGATCTTCTTTACTTGCAGTATTCTTACCAATTTTTATCCCTGCCACAGAGTTTGGCTAGCAAGTTACCTAAACTGAACTTTTCCTTTTTGTTCATTAATTACACAGCCCTCCTTTTTTAGAATGTACATTTTTAGACTTTTATGCCTTGTTTGCAGAACTGCTGAGTACTCACAGCTGCTGCTCGAGCCATTGTATTTTGAACATATGAAATAAGTGTTGATGTAAAATAATACAGCACAGCCTAAACTGGCACAAAATTGCAGAGGCAACTCAGGACGACAAGGTAACAAAACCACAGGGGAAATGCCAATGGATGGGAAGAGATGCAAACAGGAAAAAGAAAAAGAAAACAGGTATTCCAATTATGCCATAAAATAAAAAATTCTAAATTAATCATTGTTTAGAAAAGAATTCTGGAAGATGCTACTAAATGCACTGAAAAGTGTACAGTCTGGAGGAGTTTGATACTCTGTGATAGTCAAAAGACAGGTAGGACATTGGAGGACATGGGAGAAAAACAACTAAATAAAAACCATGCAGCATCAACAAACTGAATCTGAGCACACTCTTGAATTTTGAGTACTATTTTGAACACCAAAGGGATTTTTGACACCATATAGCCATTTTTAAAATATTTTAGAAAAATCTCTGAAAACTCTGGTAAGTGATATATCAGACTGGGAATTAACTAAACATTACTGGATAATGTGGATGTTCATGTCTAATGATAACATCAATAAAATCAGCATGAGCCCTCCTTCAGCTCACTCAGAACTAGAAACACAAGCCACAGACTCTGCAGTAACTGTGTCTTTTATGCAAATAAATTAAGGAAGACCAAGACACAGACTTTCATGTTCGCACACCAGCCACACTTTCATTTAATTGCTAACATGCTCCTGGTCATGCTTTTGGCTGAATACATAGATCTCTTGCCACAAATGCCCTGGACACCCTTGCAGGACAGCAAATGTTGCATGTGATTGTGTCTGTTTCCTAGAGACTTTAAGGATGAGGTGATTCTGTTCTGCCAGGAGGAAAGTTCAGTTTGCTGGATGCAGTAGTCCCATTCTACTTGTTCTGTTTCAGAAAACAGGCCCTGGCTCCTTTTATTTACTAGGATATCTATAACCTATGAAGATGAGTGCTGTAAGAAAGTCTAATAGATAATATATCTGTCTTCAGAGCAGGATTTGAATAATGTACAGAAAATAAATGTGCATACATACACTGAAAGGAGGGAATAAAATAAAGTAGTGAGTAGATCTCTTCTACAAGCAATCATCATCTGTCATGTGTAATGAGGTAGGGGTCCCACAGAGAAAGAATGTTAACCATAATTCAAGGTTATATCATAATCATCTCCAAAGTAGAGGGATTGGGATGTTCTAGACAAATAATTTCACGCTTTAGTATAGTTTATTTTCCATGTCAATACCAAGACTCAAAATATGTTTATGTGTGTTTCTGATGTGAGTCTCACTCTGTAAAGATGTGCATGCACATAGTCCTTACAGGATATATCCCATCAAATGTTTTAGACCCGTAAGAGAAAGCTTTCATAGCGAAATAACCAATGCCAAGGTTGCAAAATATGAATTTCAGAGGAAAGTAGATTGGATTGGCTCTGGATTGGTCCTGTGGATCTAATTTTCATTACTAAGTGAAACCAAACTTCTGTAGTGAATCTCCTGTGTTAATTCCAACTGAAATGATCCCAGTTCAGGGGCTCTGAAACTGTTCCCTGAAGAAGCCATTTAAGGTAATATACAAGATGACAACCAAGGGATTCACATCAAATGTACTTGACTTATTCTGACTAAAATGCTAGTACAGGTTCATCTGCAAGCAGACATTTGTTTATATGGGTAAGGTTATATAAATCAGAAGATTTTCAACAGAGGACTATGGAATATCCAAGTTGCATGCAGTATTTAAATTATGTGGTTATTTTGGTGTTTTCTGATATTGTCATGGGATAAAGATTTGGACTTCTATCCAATACCTACAAAAATGATAAAGCCCTAAGTTTACCATGCTGGAACTATAATGGAAATATGCTTGTGAGTACTATATCATAGTCAATGTCTACATTCAAAATACATAATAATCTGCTTCCACATTAATTCCATGTAAATTCTGCTGTGTTTTGTGAATCATCGTGCTTTGAGGTTACTAAGTATTAGAGCAGAATCCTTCAAAGGACAGCAAAGTGCTCTCTTTCTGAACATTTGTCTTCATTTGGATGAAATGAATTGTGATGGTTCTTTGCAATAATTTCTGTGGCAGAGTGTTTATGTACATGCATGTATGTATGTTTAATGTAGACAAGAATACCAAAATCTTGGTTCTTCATTAAATGTATACTTTTTAGCATATTTAGTTAAATCCCGTTTTATTGCCTTGGTAACAGATTAGAACAGCTATCATTGCATAATGAGATACTTACAAATGGAATGTTAATAGCATCTATTAATTTTAGCCAAAAGGTCTGTATCTTGTTAGTAAACCGTGCAGAAAAATAGTTCCATGTTAAAGGGCTTTTCCTTGGCATAAAATTTCACCAAGATGTGTCTAAAAACACTTTTGTGCATCTGAGTGGACTCTAATTCTTTAATAATAAAGCTGAATCATCAGAAGAGAAGGCTATGTGGTGCTGTTATTAGTTGCCTTGCTATATTTTAAGATGAGAGATTAACAGAATCTAAAAGTAGAATGTTTGCTGCAGTCATGGCAACACACATTTCAAAATGTGCAAATGTTAGCACACAATATTTTAACTAGGGAAAGATGGTATATCAGATAAGCTCCACACATATAGAAAGTTAAGCCTTTTTTATTTGGGCACTGTTTGTCTCTGAGCAAACTTAGAACTTTGTAAATTCTGGGAAAGTGAGATTGTAGCCCAGATCCAACACATTCATGACCACTAACAATATTAGCATTAGGCATTGGAGCAGACAGTGTACTGGGAATTTTTAAACTGGAAGGTGTTTTTTTTTTAAATTTATTGCTGTTTATTTATCCATACAGAATAAATAAATCCATATAGAGCAGCCACTGTCACTGATAATCTTAGGGCACTTGGATTAATAATATTTCATAGGAGTGTCTTAGCAGCTGACTGCAGTGAACTCTAGATTCTGCTTTGGACCTTTAGTTCTCTGCTGGTTGGTGACACAGACTGCCAGGCTGGCTTTTGCTTCCTTTGTGTGTATAATGCCACTTTGGGGTAATCCAGCTGGCATGGTGAAAAGGAAGTAGGCTGATGGCAACAAGTTCTGTGGGGTCATGCTTATATTTCTTCAAACAAACTTCCTGCTAATGAACAGGTAAAATTAACATTACTGCCAGAAAAAGAAAACTCTGCTTGGTACATATGTTGAGTTACAGGAACACAGAATGTTCTGAGCTGGAAGAGACCCATCAGGATCATCAAATCCAACTCCTGCCTCTGCACCCAAGAGTTTCACCATGTTCCTGAACACACACAGGTTTGAACTCTGTCAGTCTTGGTGCTGTGACCACTTCCCTGAGGAGCCTGTTCCAGTGCCCAACCACCCTCTGGGCGAAGAACAGACTTGATTTTATCTTTCTGTCAGTAAGAAATAAAGCGGAAAATGGGGAAACTAGGTTTAAGTCCTCGTAGCAACGGAAATGTTAGAACATGACCACAACACACAAGCAAGCACAGCACAGAGCTGGAAGTGACTGCAAGAAACCCAGGACTTTTTGCAGGAACAGTTGTTAGAGTGGTGCCAGACCAGCCTATGAACTCTTCAGAGAGGAATCCTGCTTGTAGCATTGCCCTGGTATGTCAATTTCTGCCTAAGAATCATGAAACTCCCAGGGCTCCTGTGACAACATTTGACTGAAGATACCTTGTACTGTGTCTCTGTTCACCAGTCCTGCCTCTGAGGAGTTCTGAAAATACATCAACAAGCAGATGAATATATGGACAGGAGGTTGGCATGAATGTAGACAAATCATGAATTTTTCAAGGGCTTATCAGTATTTTACACCCCATGCTGTAATATAAAATTGAAATGTGAGAGACACTAGAGAAAGTTCTTTTGCGGAAAAAATGAGAATCAGGCTGGGGAATAAATCCACTGCTAATATTTTTGGATTTGTTTATTGACCTGTCTGCTGAGACAAGAACATAAAATGAAAATCATGCCAATTAGAACTGTACATAGCAAAAAAAAAAAAAAGAGAATGATTTTATGGGGCTATAAGGAAGCTGTTAAAAACTCACCCTATGACATGAATGTTTTGATCATATCTAGATGTCCCAGATGAGCTGGGAGATGCAAAAAAAAAAAAAAGAGAATGATTTTATGGGGCTATAAGGAAGCTGTTAAAAACTCACCCTATGACATGAATGTTTTGATCATATCTAGATGTCCCAGATGAGCTGGGAGATGCAAAAAAAAAAAAAAGAGAATGATTTTATGGGGATATAAGGAAGCTGTTAAAAACTCAACCTATGACATGAATGTTTTGATCATATCTAGATGTCCCAGATGAGCTGGGAGATGCAAAAAAAAAAAAAA
>VXBB01010352.1:472117-524752 GCA_013399915.1 Illadopsis cleaveri | reverse complement strand
AAAAAAAAAAAAAGTTACACTGACTTTCTTCTAATTCTTTCTAATTCCCAGTGGAGCAAAGCTTTAGCATGAAAGAAAACAGAGAAACTGGTAGCACAATAAGATATTTAAATAAATACTTAACTTCCAAATGATTTGCAGGTGTCAACTTATCTAACATCTGCAAGGAGTTTGTGCTGTGACCTTGCTGTTCATGAGCCCCTTCCAGAGCAGCTAATATTTTGTAATTGGATCAGCTGCTAATGCTCTGGAGTTTCATGTTTCATTAATTAGAAAACTGTTGTACAGCCTTCTTTTGTCTCAATTACATTACTAATATAGCTCATTCGCCTTGTTTACAGATGACAGTAATGTTTTTCCAAAGCATTTTGTAGATGGTAATACATGCAAAGTGGTTACTCACCTTGTCCTTCTCTTACATGGAAAATCAATGTTAAAAAAGGGGTGATAGGCTTGAGGATCCCTTCCCTTCCCTTCCCTTCCCNAAAAAAAATCCTTTGAAGAATTATATGTGGATGGAAGGTAGGGACAGTATTAGCTTTATTTTTGACAGGGAACAAAAGAACAGAGAGATTGAAAATTGGATTCAGGAGGATGATTTGAGATACTTAGCTTCTAAATTTAAGCAAGATTGACATGCTAACACCCTTTTGTTTCCAATACTTAGCATATAGACAGCTTTGAAGGCATAGTCTCTTAGATATAAGTCCCACATGGTAGAGAACTAGAACTGGAATAAACTATGTCTACCACATTTTGGAAAACTGATCTATAGGTTTGTGATAAGTACCTAGGCCATTAGGTATCTAACAGATATAGAATTTACTTAGAGAAACAAAATTTGCTTCTTTTATTTCCAATTTAGGATTTTTGAAAATTCTTTTTCCTTATTTTAAATATAATTAATCTGCTTTTGTTTTTGTTGGAACTACATATGATCAGGAAGATCTTTAAAAAATGGATTTTATTAAAGGTATCTTCTCCTTCAATCTTCATCTTCCCTGATCAGGATGAGATCCTGGTCTATATCCACTTTAGGAATGTAATGTAAAGAGGGATGATCACCTGTGAAATTGTAGTACAGTAGCACACAGTAAGACATCATGAAAAAACATTTGGTGGATGCTAGACAGAAATATGTGCATGAACTGGTTTGGTTCTGTGGTCTATTCTCTCTCATTGATGTTCCAAGCAGTTTTAAGTGTCCATGTTCTGCACATTGTGAGGCAGCAATAACCCCTTAAGAAAAAACCATATTTGCATCTTCATTTCCCATTGCAAGGAAAGCACAAAGACACGCAGGTCTACTGGTGATAAAGTATAAATTCTTCCTCTATAGGCAACCATATTATCAGTTTTCTTACCAAGCCCTGGAGTTTGTTTTACAAATCCTATTTACAAAATATCAATAGAAGTTCTTAGAGGAATTAGGATTACTCACCCAAACAGGGTGATAGGATCAGCCTGCAGCATTAGTAAATATTGGATAGCAGAATGTGGAACCAGATTTAGTTGATAACACTTGTAAAATCTATCATAATCTGAGAAACTGATAGAAGTCAGCAGAACTTGGTTGTTTGGGATTGGTTTTTTTTTATATATTCAGAAAGATTTGAACTGCCCCAGGTAGCTGTGGCATTTCATACCTAAGAAGCACAAATGTACATTGTATTTAGGAAGTCTGTCTTTATTTCTTTGAACTACCTACAACATTGTTGCAAAAAAATCCCAGATATATGTTATATTATTTTCACGTAGGCTTTGCAATGTTGTCATTCTGTAGCTGAAAAGTATTCTAAATTACTAGAAAAAAATACTCTTACCATAAATATAGTAAAATCCCTCCAATAGATTTATTACTTCATAAAACTTTTGAGTTATATTTGCTTGAGGTTATTTGTTTTCTTGTTTTGTTCTTGAGCATGTTGTCAATAATTGCTTTCTCTTCTGCAGCCAGGCTAATACTCCAATTACCTTTTAGCTCAAATGAGAAGCATTTCTTTTTCTAGCCCACCAAAATATCAACAGATTTCAATTCTCAGCTTGGCTACATTTGTAGTATTTTCATTAGGTTGGTATGCAGAAATAGGTGAATAACTGAAGGGAAGGGAAAGAGAAATGATGTCTGTGATCTCATCTTTCATAGACAGAAAGTCCTCAGATATTCTGTGGATGTTCTCTATAAGTCTTTCATTTTGTCAGAGACAGTGATACATCAGTTATACCAAGAAGATCACTGTTGCAGGAAGTAAAGGCATCTTTCTGGTTATATGGACACTGAAAATCAGAGTAAAAAATGCTCAGAAAATGAGCTTTTCTTAATTGAAAACGTGTCCTATTCCATGAGCACCATGGTGACATGTTTGTGTTCTCCCAATCATGTGCCTTGGATGAGACTACCCAGTAGCTCAATTCTTCCTGTCCTATCAGTCCATTTTACATCAGTGTCCGTCTTTGTCTTAATATTTAATTTTTTAATCTTTTTTATTATTAATAATAAAGTTGTCTTATTTTTGTCATTTCTTGGTGTTGAAATAGATGTTGAGACATCAATCAAGACAAGGGACTCATTATATTAGGCAGTGAAACACTCAGCCAGTTCACTTCTGATTTTGAGGTAAGAGATTTCCTCAGGTGTACCATCAGACTCCTGGGCATAGGACACAGCCCCCCTTGTTGCATTTTCCACAGTAAAATGTGTTATAGTTTTCTATTGTTCATGGTGCTTTGAAGCATCCCTTGTATGTCAGCTTTTGATGTGTCTATCTCTTAGAAGTAAACAATATGATGACAAAGTGAGACTGAGAAGAAAAGGTGACAGTGTCTAGGTAGACTGAGATTTATGAGATTAACTGACAGTTCAGAGCAGAAAAATAACACAAGCAGTTGTTGACATGATGTTCTTACCCAGTGCTATAAGGCAAGGAAACAGAACACAAGATTAAAAAAAGTGAAATATTTACCTTGTGTCCTTGTCACCCTGTACGAATGTTGGCTGCAGGTAGCAGAAAAGTGAGGACAAACCCAGTAGCCCACAAACTGCCTCACACCTCAAGGCACAGCCAAAATCAGTAGGCTCTGAGCTGAGTTGGCAAGGAAAAGAATTACCTCTGGCTGGCTTGGAACAGCAAGGTCATAAGAATACTGTAATTACAGCACAGTTCAGAGCTAGTTCTTCTCCCATAACCTACTTTAGTGTATCTCACATTACATTACCTAAATGGTACTATAAAAATGAAGATACCAGTAACAATAAAATGCTTCCTATCAGAAGTAATAATATATAAAATGTCTTCCATAAACTCTTATTGCTAGGTAAGTAAAAAAAAAAAAAACAAAACACTATTGCAAAGGAGATTTACAGTAAATTCTGTTTATTCTCTGCAATATATGAAATTAGTGGAATTAGAATATGTCAGAAGGCTGACATGAAATCAAATTAACGTCAATTACAATTATTTGTTTGGGTTTTTTTAAGAAGGAAACTATCAAAATGGTTGTTTTGTTTGCTTCATTTTTTGTTGCTTGTTTTTTGTAATATTATAACGCAATTTGAAAAGTGAATAATTTTTAAAAAAGTATTTGCCTGTATATCAGAATTTTACCATGAAAACAGGATCCTTTTACTTAACAGTTTGCCTTTTCATCACAGGCATACTCTTTGTATACAGAGCATTTCAGAATCATTGGACTGAAAAGCAATCCATATGTTGCACCTCTATACAATCTAGAAACCTCCAGAGGGAAGTTTCATCTTTACATACCGAACTGCTAATTATCTGCAAACCTGAGTGTGAAGCTAGCAATTGATCCATGTCTTGTATTTGGTATCATGAGTGTCCTGATTTCACATTTCCCCAACCTGGGTCAACATGTATTTCATAAAAATTTGAGCTGGGACAAATGGATTTAATATGTGTATGTATGAGAGAGTATTGACTACAAAAAAAATTCTAAATATTGTTTGAAATAAATGTTTCCTTCCCTAAGGCATAGCAGTTTATTTTTCTAATTGAATGTAAAATTTTACAAGTTTTTGAAAAGAAAGATATAGAAACATTCTTTTTTTTTTAATGTAATATAGAATTTCTATATTTCAGAGACATTTTTGACATTTATATTTGCAAATGATGCAAAAAACCCTTGTTTTTCATAAACTAAATGCCCTTTCTTTACAAGAGCTGGAAACATCTGTGTATAGCATGTTGGAAGTCCTTGGTCACCATATGCTACGGCGGGGTTTAAATTCTGTCACAGAAACGTGTTTTAGAATTACTCTAATCACCGTTGTGTTCAAATCTTTGTGGGCAGTTACTTCAGAATTTTTGGTGGATATAAACAGACTGTGGGTTGAGAGATTATCAGAAAAGTCTCCACACAGCTAATTCCCAAAGTGTGATGTATCGGTCATTAAGCATAGAACCATCCCTCCTCCATGAAACATCCCACATGTGGAAGCAGTATTTCTTTGTTTATTTTCAAAGACAAGGCTAGGAGCTGTTGCAGGCAAATGACTACCCTGCTTTTAGATTACAGCTGGTGACTATACCTGATACTTGCCTTCCCAACATGCATCAGTGCTATCTTGTGTATCTCTGCAACTGCATTTATCAGTGCAGTTAGATTTTTGTTAAAATGGTTGTAACACGAGTGAGAAAACTTCAGTGTGGATTTGCAATCATAACTAAATAGGTAAATCTGAATGTCAAGGGTTGAAAATGTTTGTACATTTACAGTGTAAGACATTGCTTGTCCTCTATGGAGAAAGTCAATTTCTCTGCCTCTTCATTACTTTAGTGTTTTCTGTTAGATTATAGTCATCACAGCAAAAGCCACAACATTTATCATTGAAAAGCCTAAATTTCTTCTCCCTTTACCCACCAGTGCACTTTGTTATTCTGCTCTTCTCTTTTCTCTGCAGAATAATCAGGCTTTAACAGAATGGGAAAAAAATCCTCTCCACATTATTCTGCCCTTCCCTCTCTCTAGTTCTCCAATATTCATTCTGAGGTGAGTTTCAGCAAATCACAACCTTAACCTTCTTGCATGGTCCATTAGTGATGAATGCCCAGAAGTCACACAGGACAACATGAAGCCCAATTACTTCTTCATGTGCCTTTCAGGAAGTCCTGTAGGGCTCCAGATAATTTATAGCTGACCAGTCTCTTATTTAACACCACCTCTACTTACAGAGACATTGACACAATTGATCACTAACCTAAAGAAGAAAAGCCCAACCTGACAGAGCTAACCAGAAATAAAGCTTTCTCTGTTTCTTGGAACACCAGACATATGGAAAGAATGGTCGCTTGATTTCTATAGAAATATGTACACGAGCAAGCTTTATGGGGCCCTCAACAGATGTAAAGAAATGCTGTCTGAAGTAGGAAATATTTGAAAGCTGCTAAAGGAATGTGTAGTGAATTTTTCATAGGAGGTTATTTGCTTTGCTAAAATAAATGGAAATCAATATTCTCTGAAAACTTTTTTCCTAATGTGTCACTACTAGTGGGTCAGTTTTGGAATTTGAATCAGCATCCTATAGTAAAAACCCCACAAGATACAAAAGGAAATAAATCTAATTCTCTTTCAAAGCCTGGGTGAAGAACAAGAAACAAAGAATGTTATTGTGAGTAAAGCATAGTTTGAAATATGGAATTTTTCATATTAACACATTAATTGAATAATTAATTTCCTCACTAGAATGTCAGTGCCCATGTTTTTCTATGTCTGATCCTGATCTTGCTTCCATCAGATTCCCAGGTAGAACACCACTGGGGGACAGCTGTGCTGCCTGTGTGAGCAGCTGGGCTGCCAGAATTGGAGAAGTCCTGTGCACGCAAGAAAGCAGAGTGTGCCATAAGGGCAGCAGGTGGGCAGTAAATGGCAAAACTCCAATGGTTCATTGTCTTGTACCCACATATTCCTCTCTAAGCTCTCTTGGTGATGGGATTTCCTTAAGCAATTTTGTGGATTTAGCATTTATGCATATAGACAAGTACTGAAGGAGGGAAGGACAAGGCAGATGAAAAAGTGTGTGGGTTAGGAATTATTGTCTCACCTTGTTTTGCATCTGCCAGAAAGGCAATATAGACTGAGCTATAACATTCAGTGAAGTGTCTTACATTTAGGCTGCAGAGAAAGTGAGCTTCTGGGTTGCAGTACATGGCCCATCAGTATGGTGGTTCATCAGCAGATGGACATTCAGGCCCCTACTGTGGACTTTTTATCAACCTGGAAATGAAACTCGAGATAATTTTAGTAAGGAGGTAATATAAAAGGGGATCTTTATTTAAAGGCCTTCAGGAGCAGTTATGGAATTGTGTCCACAAAAGCCCACCCTCCTCAGGGATGAGTACATTTTTATAGGTTCTAAGAAATTAGCATAATTGATAAAAAGCACCAATTAGAAGGACAAGGGGCGATGCAATTCCCCTCCAGGTCAAGCCCCTTCTCTGGAGCCCCGCCTTCAGCACTACTAGTTGTACTTTGTCCATGAAAATGTATCTGGAAGAGTTGTTCTCGGCCTTGGTTCCCAGGTAGAACCAAGACAGGATGGGGACCTTGTATCTCCCGGGGCTTGGAGCTCTAGAATTTGTTTTGTCTTTCTGCTTAGTGAAAGGCCATGGAAAAGTACTGGGAAAACTAACCACTAATACGATAGGTGGCAGAGTTAAAAATATATGTGTGAAGAATACAGAGAACTTATAAAAGAAAAAGGGCAAAACCCAAACAACATCACTACTACAGTAAATGTTCAAAGATCTGTCGAGAGAGTATTAATCTTCAAATATATGTTTCTTAATGCTGCACATCCTGATGCAAATATTGGGAGCTTGGACCCAGCTTGCTGGGGATATGTACTTCTCTGTGATGTTACTGCTGTTTCCTACATATTGGAATCAAGAAGCTGCCTTTGAAGGCTAATTCATGGGCAAAGTTCCAATAGTTAGGCCCCTCTCACCATAGAAAGGGTGGTCTGTATCTGATCAGACAGGTTATTTTACACATTCTTCCCTTTGCATTTCACAACTTCCTAATTCAAGATTCAAATTCCCCAACTGTATTGACATTGGTATCACAATTCATATACATATAGTTCTGCCTCAGAGCTGAGAATTCAACCACATGGCAACAGGAGGCATTAGAACACTAAAGTACTTTTAAGGCTATAGATGGAGTGTTTTGGTCAAGGTCACTTGTAAGCTGCAGTGCCTGGAAGACTTTATAAGTCCTAGGCTTGTGCTCTAAATACAGGTACAATCTTTCTCTAGGTAGGAAGTCTGATGAAAGGATTTTACAGAGGTTTCTGTGGGGATCTTTCTTGTGGTCAACAAGAAAACTTGACAAAAATGTATTCACAGGAAGAAAAAGCTCAAATAGGTGAAGTGGTTGAGTAGAAAAGCAGCAAAGAGCATAAGAAGAAAAACTTAGCAGATGTCAGAGATGTTCTTGCATCAGTTACTCTATAAGTAAAATATTTATGGTGTTTGAGGAACTCTCTTTCCAGGTGGGTGCAATTCAGATTCAAATTAATCACAAGGGAAGAAAAAGAATTTAGGTTTCATAAATATGCCTTGAATCTTCAGAATATATTCCCTATATTTATAGTGGCTATGTTGTGAGAATGGTCTTATGCCTTTGCTTTTTATGTGTGTTTGCATCTAATAGATCAGAACAGTTGTACTGACTCAGGAAAGCAACAGCTTTGACATCCAATGCTTGCTTTTGACTGAAATTCCATCTCAATTTCAATACTCTTGACTTTTCTAGTTTTTATATTTGCTGTTTCAGGTTGAGTTGTTCTAATATTTTCATAAGGAAGAGCCCAAACCAGCAACACAGTATATGCAGCCCATGGTAACCCTCAGAGTGAGCTGAGATATTTTGGGGGTTGTACCCCATCTTTACTCTTGCCTTTCAATTCACAGACTGCTGGTTCACAGCTTGTTTTACCACTGGAGTCAGCCACCAGAGATCTGGGGTGGGTATGCCAGATTGTAGTGCTTGTTAGGGAGAGCCTTTACTGCAGCATCCCACTCCCACAAAGGTCAGGGGCCACATTCTCCTGGTAGGAGAGCTTGCTCTGTGGTCAGCAACAGGTGGAAAAGATTAACTCTTTGAGAGTCATGCCCCTTAGCCCATCAGGGGTCACAACATCGAAGGCACGGCCTGTTGTCATCAGCGAACAGTTGAGCTGCAGTGCTGGATTTATTGGGTACATCACAAGGCACTCTGTGAAACAACATTTTCCTCTCTCTGTCTTTGTTTGGCAATTCCCTTGAGCTGATCCAGCCAAATGAATTAGAGAAGTGCAGTTAAACTGATTAGTAACTGAAAGCCCAGTAATTTGTTTATTTACCAGGGCTAAATTTATATGTCTATTTTCTTGAAATGTCTTTGCTCTCCTCATGCTAGATTTTAAAACTCTGGTACTCAAGTGGAATATACTAGCTGAATTAAAACAGTGTTATAAATTCATGTATTCATTATATGTGTTATAAATTTATTCAGATATTAGTCAGGATCATGCTCTTTGGAACATCAGACAAGTTTGCTTCCTTTTTGACTTCTAAAGACTGGCGAGGAGCCAAGGAGTTTGGTGTCATTTTTGGTGGCTCAGCTTTGCAGCATGACCTTGTAATTGAGGTCCTTCCCATTGGGAGCTGCAGTACAGCTCATCTGAAACATGGTGCAATTCAGTGCAGGGTTACATTTCCATCCTTATGGGAGCTCTTACAAAACCACACTGGAACCTTCCACACAGACTTAGTTCACTACCCTGCAATAACCCCCTGTGTGGGGAGAGAATACCTCACACTTTGCTAAGCAAGCTAATTTCCTCTCCCTCATCAACATTTTATTCCTTTTTTTTTTTTCCACAGGGAGTAAAAATGGAAGACTCCAGTTCAAACTCTGTTGAAAATAAGAACGAAATTCTTGATTAAAAGCTGAGTTCAGAAGTGTTAGTATTTCACCCAGGAAGCATAGGGATAAAGCTTGTGCTGCTCAGACACCTCAGTTCATGCTAGAGTATTTCTTATTTGGTAAGACTTCTCTGACATGTGAGAACATTGCAGGTGTGAAAACACCACTAAGCTGATGTGCCTATAGGTCTTACTCATTTATCTCTGAAATATCAGTATTTCAAAACCAGCACACTTTGAATATCAAGTCTTCAAAGACTAAGGGGTGTGTCTGTGCTGGTTTTTGGCATTATGGGAATGCTTTGCTTTCTCTATAGTCACTTGCAACTAAGTGTTTTATAAAAGCATAACTAAACCATAGCACTTAAGGTAGTATTTGGGAAAGCATTTCATTAAAACAGAAAAATCCCTAATATGTACAATTTAAAACATTGGTTAGAAAGGAGGCCCCCCTAACAATAGCTGTCTGTGCCATATTTCTATGAAGAGCACAAGTGCCATGTTACTAAAAATGAAAAACAAAGCCATGGGAAAGCATTATTTCAGCTGTCATCACTTTGTTCATATTAGAGTAATATGTACATAGTTACAACTATTGCTTGGTTTCCTTATTATTTGTTTGGATCTTTTATATAGCAACAATGTAGTAAAAAATACTATGAAAAATAAGGAAAATGTTTTTGATACAAACCCAGATATGAATACCCTGACTTCAGATTATGATTGTATCCATATTATTTCCTTCTTCTAAGCAGAAAAATGCAGATTCACTAACCATAAACTGAAATAATTTAGGCTTGGATTTAGCACATGCTAGTGGAATGCAGGTATTGCCATAAGACATCATAATACAATGAGATTTGAAAACTTCCCTTTTTAATTGTTAACTGTAAATATATTTTCTTATTCCATTCTGCCGACATTACAGATAATGTAAGTTCAGATGCAAATGGAAAGACTCGTTATGGAGAGAAATTTTATGTACAAAATTTAGTCATGGCTGTATCTAGAGTTTTTTTGAGAACAGAAGACTAGGAAGCCAAGAAGATGAGGTTGAAATTTATAGAGTTTATAAATGTATGTCATAGTTCCAGGAGGCATGTTATTGCATCAAATTATTCTTTCAAAACCAACCAAACAAAACCAAAACAAAACAAAAACCAAAACCAACCCAAACCCAAAATAAAACAACAACAACAAAAACAAACAAGAAAAAAACAAATAAACAAAAAAGGAAAACAAAACACAAGCCTCCCAACAAACAGATTTTCAAAGATTTTCAAGGAGGCTTGAAAATATGATACAAAGATTTCTGGGCTGCCTCAGAAATCCTGGAAATAGCTCCATGCATTTCTGGGATATGTTTACCTATACTACATCCTTACCAATGCTCTGGAGACTTTTGAGATGTTTCTAATTGATGTTTCTAATAATGATTGTTCTGTCAATTTACTAGTTTGGATGACTGAATGTTAGTGCATGGGAATGTTATCTGCCATTATTTAATTTACTAGTAGAGCACTGGTACCTAAGATATTTGCTGTCCAACCATGGAAAATTTTCTGTCTGGAAATTTTGTGGGTCTATGGCAGATTCAGCACAATGTCTCATTATGGAATTTTTTTTTTTTTTAGGAAACTGATAGAGAGACATCTCTGACCATATCAACTCCTAAAAGAAGGAAAGAAGGGGAGTTTTAACTCTCACTGCAAAGTGTGGATCCAGATCACACACCTTTTGAGTGTTGTTCAAACACTGTTTCCTCTTAAAATATAAAACTCACAAATGTTCATCAATTGTTAGAGGATATTCTTTAAGGAATAGATGCACTATTTAGAATAATTGTGAAGAGACACAAATCACAGAATCACTGAGTTGGAAGAGACCTTCAAGATCATCAAGTCCAACCCATACCCTAACACCTCAACTAAACCATGGCACTGAGTGCCACATCCAGTCTTTTTTTAAACACATCCAGGGATGGTGACTCCATCACCTCCCTGGGCAGACCGCTCCAGTATTTTACCACTCTTTCTGTAAAAACTCATATTTAAGTTAGCTTAGACTTCTGTGATCTTCTCTTTAGAAGCAGTTGTATAACTTCCCTAAAATGTGTCCTTTCTTATCTAGCAACATGGTTGAAGATATTTCAAACTCTGTTTTTACTGTCTTGAGATCTATTCTCTTCCTGCTTTGATGGACACAGTTGTCTCTCTCATCTATTCATTTACAAGGCTGTTAGAAAGTCATCTTACACAGAACATTGCCTGGGCCCTGTCAGAGCCCTAGCAACTCTCCCTTTCCTGTTGGTTATTTTCTTTTTGTGACTATTCTATTTTCCCCTTATCTATCAAACTGTATGATTCTTCTGCAGTTCAGACAACGACCTCAAGCACCACTTGCTGGACTTTCAAACAAGAGCTCTGCAAGCATCATGCACAAAGACAGATATTCCTATATGATTCTGCTTAGTGGGAGACAGAGGGACATGCCAGCTCCTGCAACATGGACTGCCCCAGACATTTTAAAATATCTAAGTGTTAATATCATTTGACAAACTAAATAATTAATTTTGCATTTCTGTGCTTGACTCAGAGCTAGATGACTCCTTCAGTGAATTTGCTGGTGGCTTCACAACCTGGATCAAATTGTCCAGATCCATGAACTGGCAACTATCTACGTTGACTTAGGTGCCACTTCAAAAAGGAAAGAAGTTGCTTCCATCTGTGATCCTATTGCAAGATCTGAGTTCCTATTAGAATTACTCACTCAGATTGACACATGAAACACCAGCAACTATTCCGAATGGATCTGATTTTTACTTATAGTGTGCAAAAAACACTTAAGAAAAAGAAATTCTGATTGGAATTGAAGCTGTGATGATAACAATCAGGAATTCATTAAAGGAAAAAAACAGGAAGTAAGAAAGAAAGAAAGAATAATAGAAAGTATAAGACAAGTGTTTTAAAAAATCTGTCTGAAGATGACAGTATGTCTTCTGAAAACTAACATTTTCTCCTTGTTATTATTTTGCTGTTATTATATTTGATTAATTATTTACACTGCACTATATTAGTGCATACATTTTTCAAAAGTGAGGTATTATTTACCCAGTAAGTACTATGTAAATCAACTTGCAAGAACTGTTAAATATTTATAGTCTGTCTGGAAGGTTAGAAGAAGTGCAAGTTGTAGGGATTGCAACTGCATACTGATAACAACAGTAAAACCAAAAACATAAACATTGCAGAGGTCAAAAACATTTACTGTTTTCAAATTTTTTTTCTTGTTCCAAATCCCAAGATTTGAAAAAGTACACTCTTTTAAAATGTATCTGTTATATTTCACTGGCCTAGTAAATTGCAGCTTGCCTCTCACAAAGCTTTCATGCCTGAGATTTGGTCTGAATTCTTTAGCACTTCAAAGCTTGACTGAAGAAGAGTGTGTCAGTAATTTACTGTCTCTTTGCATCTGTCACCTTGATTTTCTTTGCCACAAAGCTTTAAATCTTGGACCTGGAAAAGGTGGAAGCAAAATGCTGGTGCAGCTCTCCTTTTCCCACTATACTTGCAGAAAAGAGGGGAGAATATAAAACTCTGAGCATACAACCTTCCTAAATAAGGACTGGTTTTTGTTTCAACATAACTCTTTCAAGAGTTAGCAGATGTTTCAAATTGGATCTTCTAAAATGCTGATAACTGTGCATGTCTCAGACAACAATCCTTTCCAGAAGTCACTTTACTTCCGAAATATTTATAAAAAGACCATATGTTATATTTGTTCTTTGAATTGGGGGAGGGGGAGCACAACATTTGCTTTTATTATTGTTCACTCAATAATCACTTTCCATGAAAACTATAATTTTTCCCTTTCTGGACTAAAATTTTGTTCTTGCATCATTAATTTGAGCAGTTACCAGATCTGTTCCCATTCGTAATCTCAAAAATAATAATAGTAAGGAAACACGCAAGTAAACATGTAGAAGTTGCATAAAATTTTACCTATTTATCCTTCACTTCTCTAATTTACAGCTGTTTGCCTTCCTGCTGCTAGATTGTACCCATGTTTTATGCTTTAACTGAGAAACTGAAGAGAAGAATAGGTTGTCACTCCATCAGATTGGAGGCAATCTTTGCTTAATTACTTGAGAGGTGTTGCTGTCTTTCTTGAGTCCCCTTTTATGTCAGGAAGCCAAGTAAAATGACACTAAATTAAGCTTCCCAAGGAGAGAACTAGGAAGATTCTGCCAAGCCATGCTTACATCACTCCCTGCGTACCAGAACTGCACACACATTATGGAATCTCCTAATGCAAGCTCCGAGGACTGAGACCCCTATGTTTGTGGTGAGCTTCGCACAAGCAACATTGGCTGAGACCTGGCCAATGCGACACTTTATAAGAAACAGGGAGAGGCCAATTAGGCCCATATGCCTGAGACTCCTTTCATCTAATTCTTCAGATAAAAGGGCTGCTTTGTCAAGCAAAGCTCCTTTTCTAGTCAGTGGGAAGAGATAAGCATCTCCAAAGGCAAACCGTTCAACATATTTTACTCACCTAATGTGGTGATCTGAGATGAGCCATCATCCAGGGTGCACATCTCTCCCTGTTGCCTCAAGAAGGTGCTTTGATGGTTAGATATAGACCACGCTTCCAGGTGGCTGAAGGAATAAAAACTTGATTCCAGCCAGTCAGAAATAAGGACAAAATGTAAAGGTAACAGTCTGGCAGGCATACTGAGGAAATACCTATGACTTAAATTGTGTATTACACAGCAGGCCAAGAACTGATGGATGCAGGGTAAAGATCAGACTGCATGGCCAACCTGAACACTGTTTGTGCTGTCCATGGAGCACTGTCTGTCCTCAATTGTTATGTATGTATGTTTTTAGATATAATAGACTAACAGCTGACTCCTTTACCTTGTGTATAAAAAGGCTTTAGGTACTTTTTATGAAAAATGTTAGTGTCTCATCACACTCCTTTGTAACAGATCTTTCACATATTAGTTATTATAAGATAGTCGTATCATCAGGAAGCTGTATTTTTTATCTCTCACCAGGTTTTGTCTTGATGTGGTGATACATTCAGGACACCAATTCAACATGTACATGTTTCTTAGGAAAAGGCTTCTGTTCAGAGTGAAGATGGAATCAAAGTGGTATCATACCATATTTCATGTTATCAACTATGAAAGAAAGAATTTAAACACTGGATCTGTTTCTAAGGCATTCAATTTGAGGAAAAGAATTAGCATTGCAAAGAGAAAAGGGAGAATAGTGACTTTTTTCTTCTGCATTCATTGTCTTGAATCAGCCTATTGTCTGGGGCTGTACGTGTGTGGGAGTGCAATTCATTGGTGGTTGAATTCAACTCTCAGTTCTTTCAGCTGTGTTTTCAGCCTCTGATTTCCTATATTTTTCTCTGTAGTTTTAATAATGAGGGAGATTTTAGGACAATATGTTCTACATTTTCTGCATTATTGAGCTTTCCTCATGGCCTCTCCAGAACAACAAAACAAGACTAAAGCTTCAACAGTGTGAAACCAATGCTAATAGATTATGTGTCAGCACCAAAAAACCCCAAGAGACTCTTGGGAATATAACATATTCCATATCTATATAATGAAAAAATATGATATTCATGTAGTCATGCAATTTGCAATCATTGAGGTGCTTGTTTTAATCACACCCCCACCTAGTTAGTTTTTAGTCCTGGAAGCAATGCTTTGGCCTTTTGCAATGCTTTGGCCTATTTAACTCCTGGATCTGCTGGCACTGACATAAGGTTGGTCTCTTCCCTTCAGTGACACTGTGAATATACACGTGCAGACTTCCCTGCACATATGTATGTATTTATCTGCACAAATTCATGAATATGTGTAGAAGCCCACAATTGGTAGGTCACACCTTGGGACACAAGATTAACAGATTCATTCAGTAGTTACCATAGATGCAAGTGTTACAAGACTGAAAGAGGGAAATGACAGCTAAAGGCAGTGGTGACAAGAACAGTATACAGAACTAGGAAAATCTGATAAAACCTGACAAGGCAAGCAACAGGCCTTTGAAACATGAAAATAGTTAATGATCAGGATATTTACTAAGGAATGTTAAATTTCTCACTTGACTTGAACACCTTATTAATACAGGTTTCAGTGATTGCTGATCTTAAAGTCTATTAATTTAAACAACAGACTTCAAATTAAAGCATTTAGGGAAATAAAGGATATTTTGTTAAAATTAAATGCAAGTGAACAGATGTAGTGTTGCAGCTTGATAACTGAACAATTGTCAGTAAAAATGAACTAAAAAGACAACAGGTAAATACATCAGTATACTGTAGAAAGTGATCAGAGGATTTTTCTCCTTCATTGAAAGCAAAGGTGCTATTGCTATGTTCCCTTATTTTATATTGGCTTGCCTTCACATGGATTGTGTAGTACAAAATGAGAATTTCCTGAAGGGAATAACTTAATATAAATGGCAGAAAGTTTGCCTGCAGATGGAAAGAATAAGGACTTTTCCCACAAGCATTTGTAGAAACATGAATTTATAAGGCAAATAGTCCTTGAGGGCTAAATCATAATCAAATGCAGGGAAACTAGATGTACTTTGTGCTTCTGATAAGCACTGAAAAGAAAATGAGCCTTAGTTTTTGCATAAAACATATGAAATATATTCTGTTCTCTTTTCCTTGCCCTTGCTTCCAGCCAGATATCTTTAATGTCTTATTAGATGATTCTGAAAAAGGGAAATAATTTAACATGGCATAAAACTCTGGAGAGATGATTTCAAAGGGGTCAGTAATAAATAATGCATAGTATCAATAGCTGTACTTAAAAGTGATTCACTGATTCTAACTGGAATATGCATCTAAAGATGTTGTCTAGCCTAACCAGTTCCTGTCTCCACCTCATTCATAGTTTCACATATTCTGGGAACTATAGCGTATCATATTATATAGATATGTTTATGAAAAATCTTCTAACTTCTTATAAATAAAGACCCAAATCCGGTATGTAAGCCAATGAACATCTTTGGATGTTCAAAAACTGAAATGATTTTCTAAATATGTCATAAACTAACAGTTTGCTTGGAGGTCCATCAGTGTGATGTGTGCCTTGAGAAAGGCTGCTCACATGGCTGTAATAATAGATATAATCTTAGTTATCCTGGTATGTCCAGAAGGAGGTTTGCCAGAACTGTCCTGCATTAATGGCATTATAGATATCTCTACATTATAATAAATCAATGATCAGTGAAGAGGTAAATTGTATGTTAGGAATCCCCAGGCCACAGAGATTTAGTTAAACAAACAAAAATATGTGTCAGATGTATGTATGCAAATCACATTACTTTTAAGAAAACAGTGCTTTCAGTATTGACAAGTAAGTGATTTGTTAGTTGGTGTAATGTAAAGATTGTTTAGGAAAAGGGATTATTCCTAGTAACAATGGCTCAATAATGCCAAACTGAAATCAGGCCTAACAAGTCTGTTTTCTGTTAGTAAAGACATTTATTCATCTACTGCTATAATTTCAGGTTTCTCCTTGTCAAGCATTCAATCTGAATATGTGCCTTTGTTACAAGTCTATTTTACCTTCACATGGGCTCTCTTCTGTCTGAGGGTCTTTACACTGTGGTTTTCAGAAGGCAACATGGCCATTCACCTTACTATTCCCAGTTTGTACACAGCTTTGAAACTAATATCTCCCAAAAAAAGAAAAACACAAAATGAAGTATCTGTATCTGTTTCTATAATGATACTGCATGGGACTCGATGCCTGTGGCCAAGGTTGGACCTTGAACAAAATCACTTTTGGATCATGCAAAAGGCATACAGATAGGATGGGCTGTGTAGGTGTGGGAGATGGTCCTGTAACCACAGCAGTTACCCCACAGGAGAGGAGTGACAGCTGCAATAAATCTGAGATCAGGATATATAGACACCATGATAGACACCATGTAAAATTATGCAGTGGAGCTCAGCAGGCATCTTTGCAAGTCAGTAAAATACTGAAGAATAAGGAATATGAAGGTTTAGGATTTGGGAGGCTTTGGTCTTGTGGCATGAACAGAACTGTGGCAAGAAAAATTTATGTTCAGTTCCTGCTCCATTTGTGGGCAGCATTATTTGGCCCAAAGTAAGCTCTTAAACTTACTTTATGCAGTGTTCTCCAGCTATCAAATAGAGATGGGACAACTTAATACTAAAAAAAATTATTACTGAAATGTTCAGTTTTCAGATGTGGCAGCTATAGAATCATGTAAGTACCTTTTATTATAGGGGAGAAAATATAAGAATAAACCATAGAATTTATCAGTTTTAGTTCCCTGCTTCTCAAAGCACAAGCGATGAAACTATCAAATGAACAAATACCTATTTCATTTGTCACCATTTTGAAGTGGAAAATTATATCTCAGTCACAAAATATTCTGAAAGTGGATTTTTTATTTCCTAATTGATTTAAAACACTCGCTTTCTAAATCTGAAAAGTTGCAAACAACATCCACACTCTGATTTTCTTGAAAGAATTCTGCACCATATGTAAGCTGTTAGGCATCTGTTTTGTCCTTGTGTACATGTCAAATCATACTCCAGTTCGGTCTTGATTGTCCTATTGTGGATCAGAGCCATGCTTTGCAAAAATGCATGACACTGGAGCTATGCTCACTTACAGCCTCACTGTTAATGCCACCAAAATAAATTTTATCAACTTCCTTGCTTCAGCAAACAGCTGACATTTCTTTTGGCAAAATGAACCACAAAACTCCTGATCTGACGTCAACAGGCTGACAACGGCTTTGTACCAGATGAAGCTGCTCGTGGCTGAAGTGGGTGCTGTGCACCAAACCACATGTGCCACTGCTGCTCTGAATGCCAGCAGAAGCTTTCACAGTGTCAACAATTTTCTAGAGTTTTTTAAATTCACATAAAAATTTGAAATAAACGGAGTTTTAAAATATCACTGTCTAACATGCTGCATATTTGGTGTGCTGATTCTGATTAAACATGATATTACACTTCTTTGACAAATTTATTTACCAAGAGCTTTCATAGCTTTCTATAATTGAATTATTTGATTTTCATTTTCTTTCCTTAATGAAATATCAGTTGTGATTTTTGCCTTGTTTGGACTACTTTTCTTCCATGAAAACAGTAGAATATTTCAGTTCTGCTAGATAACCAAGTAAGCTTTCATTTCAGAAAAAGTCATATCATCTGCAGTCCTTCAGGTAGCAAAAATTTTAAAGGGTTTTCTTAGAAATGGAGAGTATATGCTTCTGCCTGAAAACTAAGTTCTAAGACTTAAAAAAAAAAAAACTTCAAACAAATTTGTAATTTTTATTAATTATTGAATTCTTATACAGGTCAAAGGAATTCTAGAAAAACAAACAAACAAACAAACAAGAAAGGAGATTATTTTAACTGGAAGGTAAATTTCTAAGTATGCTTGAAAGAACATTTCAAAGTTATTCAGTTCTGTATTCCTGTATCTGACTCAAGGTCCAACTTAGTTGAGATTCCATCAGAGCTTTGTTTGCACTCTTTGCACTCCTTGTTGATCAACAAGTCTTGATGTACTTGTGTAACTTCAATTTCCTCTGTCAGCATTGCAATTACAATGCACAATGAGCCCTTCATGAGGTTGCACAACATAATTTCCATATCATGGGACCCAGCACTCTCTAATGTTTTGTTGCTCCTACTGTTTCATCCAATGCAGCTATACAGCATTTCCCACAAATTTACTCAGACGTCATCATAAATTTTTTAGTCATGATTGCTTTCATCTGCATAATGGACCTTGTTCTAGCTCTTTTTAAGCAATATTGAACTATCAGGAATATATATTGCCCGTCAGGAAACTACCTAAATAATGTTGCAACCAACACTCCTATAGGATATTTGTCTGTTCTCAATAAGAAAGAGGAGTAATAGCTCCACAATGCAAGTTCTGCAGATTAAAATGATATATACATTTGGATCAAGATCTTCCTCTTTTCTGAAAACTTAGGAAATCATCAACAGTCTTTTAATAAAGTATTAACTGCCATATGCAAGCCTGGCAAAACTCAGATTAATTTAAGGTCTTTTTCTGGTCTGGGCACCTATATCTGTAAGAAAGGTTCATCTCTGCATTTGGCCAAAAGTAATATGCAGCTTAAAATTGTAGAACAATAAAAAAATGAGTGTGTGGCCACCACTATCCTTAGGATGCTGAGAATCATAAAACTAGATTAAACCACAAGGTCACAGAGGTATTTCTCTATAAGTATTGGCAGTAAGTAGGAGCTGTCTTATGGTTCTGTGGCAAGTAATACGGATAAAACGTCCAGAAACAAACAGACTTGTTTCAGGAATGATAGTTGTCCACTTTTTAATGATTCAGGTAATTTAATTTTAGTGCCTTTTTAAATAGTCATTTGCCACTTCTCCCTTGGTAGAAATAGAGAACAGAAAATAAGTGTGGCAAACATAAACATTTAACTGCCCTCTAAGCTGCATCACGTGGGACCCTGAATCACACACGATTTCATATCTTGAGTCATTCTCAATTTCAGGGCCTCTGAGGGGTTAAGGATTGCAGTTCAAAAGGCAACTGTGAGGCTTTTGTAATTTTGAGCATTGCCATCCTGTCTAGATACAGAATGTTGAGTTTAATGTTTCTGCCTCCCACTTTCTGGAAAAGTCTCATATTATTTTTTAATTGTTACTTTTGACAGTATTCAAGCAAATATACCTCAGTTTTTCAGAGAACAAAGCAAATACCCAAGCACACCATGTGTGTGCTTGGCCACCAATTAATGACATAGTTGTATAATGGCATAGCTGCATAAACAGTGCAGAGGGAGAAGGTCAGTCTGAGAACAAAAAAAATTATCTAAAGACTATGATCTTGTTTATGAACAGATTGATTCATGTAAATTCTCTCAAAGTTGAGAAATGTTTAACGACTCTGATATGCAAACAAATCTGCTATACACATTGTTTGCAAGAGATGAATGTAAGTACTGAATCTTCATCCTACATGGCTGACTATATAAAGTATGTGGCACGGTTTTGATCCTCGGTTAGTAGATTTCAGCTGCAGAAAGTAGTTTTACTTGAACATCAAGTGACTTTTTATGATTTCACATAAACAAATCACTGCAACAAGTTCTAAATATTCATTAATATTAATGAACAATATTAATATCAAACATAGATTTCCTGCTTTAAGATTGTATTTTAAATGTAATTGAAATGCATTTCTATGGGATACTAATAATGTTTTATTTTTATTTAATGAGGATTCCATATATTTACCATCAGTGTAGTATTGACCTGCCTCACTGAACAGATTTTACCTGTTCCCAGAATTTGCAGTGTAATGTACTTCATGCCTGCTTCTGGTCCTGTCATTGTTTGGGTGTCATTGTTTTGTATGGTTATTGACTGCAACAAGTCGTGACAAGATTCACAGTTACATGAGGAAAAGTCCCCAGCTGAAATCTTGACCAGTTGGACAAAGGAAATGTAAGCATAAGTTGCAAAAAGAACAAGATTTATGGGTCTAGGACAGCTATTGAGTGCTAAAATTTAAGCCTCAATTGCTCATTCAGGTGGAAAGAAGAAGTGGACACAGATAATTCAAGTATTGTCTAAATCTATATAAAATACTTATGACACTGCTTGAGTAGCTGCTTAGCATTTGCTGCTGAAGTCAAGACCATTTATAGCAGTGTCAAACCAAAGGATTTACTCCATCTGAAATAGAAGGAGTAGGTGCCCAGAATTCCTTCTATGTACATAGCTATTCCCTGTCCTACTGGCAAAATAACCCAGTTGGTTCATGGAAAATATCATGGAAGTGGGAATGTACAAATGCACTGAAAGGTGAAGGGCATCACAGACTAAATTGTTATAAATACCTGCTGCTGTGTCTTACAGATAAACTGTACTGTGCCAGGCTGACTGGCAATGCTTTCATTATGTAGTGACTGTATTTAATTGCATGTAAGAAAAGACAGCAGCAACAGATATTCACATAGGGAATGACTGGGCAGAGAGTGAAGGCTACAGAGCATTAGCAATGCTAAGAAGTCTCAAACAGTCCTTAGAGGGATGGGAGTTTCATAACAGAGCCTGAATGTGTCTCAAATATCATGCTGACGTTTGTCACCAATGAATTTCCCACACTGTGGGAGTTTTAAAGAATGACTTATTGGCTTATTGGCCTACTCAACCCATGCATGCAAATCCAAAGAGACAGATTCACTGCATTTTTGCATATCCTTAATATTCCAAAGCCTTAGAGTTCAAGTATTGCTCACATGTTGGTGAGCATACAAATGCAAGAGTGTGGGGAAGGACTGGGAGCACAATCAAAACAGAAATTACAAGGCAGGTCGTTGTAGTCCAGTGTGTTATGAGGCAGCACAGAATAAACAAGTCATTCAGAGGAAAGTGTCTCATTCTGGAAATTGAGACATTTTAAAGGATCAAGTATGATTTTATAGTTGTGAGTTACTTGACTGAGATTTTCATTCTGTAATTTTTAGGCAGTGTCAGAAAGAGCAGCTAAAGCCACTTGCTTTGCCACATTTAATCTTGAATTGTCAAGTAATTTTAGTGTTGGAAAGTTCTTCAAAAGAATATTTCTCTTTCCTTTATGAAAAATACCATTCCCTGTTCATGGTGGATTATCGTGGCCTAGTGACCTGTCCTCTGGAATATCATCCCGGGATGTCTTCAGCTCCCAGCAGCACTGCAGCCACCCAGAGCCAACAGCAAGTTCATGGGCTGTCAGTTATCCAGGATTATTGATTTCAGGGAATGAAATCAGCTGTCAGTCAGCTGTCACCAGGTTGGTCTCTGTTTAGCCCACTCAGCCTTTCCCTCCCTCAGAGCAGTTCTTTGGGCTTCTGGTTGGAAATGCCTACACGTGGGAGACAAGACCCTTGGTCAATAGTGACTATTTAAGCTTTCTCAGGACAGCTGAATGAGGCCTAGGTTTTTTGATCTGTATTAAATGTTTCTATCAAAATGCATTTTTCATTGAAAGTGGCTGACTTTTTTTTTCTGTGATCAATTTTCTAATAATACTTTTAATGTACTAAATAAAAATTTAAACCCACTTCATTTTATAGATGAACATGTAGTAATTTTTTCTTCGTTTCCCACTTGTTTTCCTTTGTCCCATTCTTTCCAAGCTTTTCCAGATTAAAAGA
The DNA here is from genome assembly GCA_013399915.1 of Illadopsis cleaveri. NCBI lineage: Eukaryota > Metazoa > Chordata > Aves > Passeriformes > Timaliidae > Illadopsis > Illadopsis cleaveri. Next base: position 502,611 of record VXBB01010352.1, on the reverse strand, counting down.
TACATAACGAGAAAGACAAAAATAAAAACTAAAAATTTACAGATATGTACTTCTCACATAAAAAACTTCAAAATTCTTTCTGTGGTCTGAATGAAAGGAAAAGAGGCTTTGTATAACATAATATCTACACTTCCACATAAATTAATTTACATTTAAAATAATTATTTCATCTGTTTGGAGAAGGCATGAAACTTTGCAAAAGAACTATCATAAATACTTGAAAATTACATCCCTGATGAAGCTATTGTCTTCAGTTTAAGCATTTGTCATCTCTGTGTAGGTCTGTTACACAAAAATTAGAGTACACACTAGGGGAATTCAGGTGGATTTATTTTTACCTTTTTTCAGGCAAGTTTGTTGCTGCTTAGGTGTTAAGTATTGCCAGCTTTCTGCAAACTTGCAAATGAGTGTAGGAAGCACACACTGAAGGGCTTCCAGGGCAGAGAGGGAGCATCAGGGAAAGATGAACAGGTCACAGACAACTTGAAAGATGAAAGAAAGATAGCAACATTTGTATGGCTCTCCTGGATACTTCCAAAGAGATAAGGAACAAAGCAAAACATAAATCAGTGACAATCAGGAACACAGGTTTCATTATCTACTCCTAGAACTGGGATTCTCAAGGATGGACGTGTTGCAATAACTCTGTTGCCAGTGCACAGGAACACCCTGCTGTTTGGTAGTGCTGTTTTGCTGCTGATGCCAGCATCATTTTTCTTTTGAGGTGCTAGGGGTTAATACTAGGCACGATTTTTTCAACCTATTTAACCATGTGTTGTGAAGTTGGTTGACCTTTGACTGCTAAGTGCTGACAGGGTCCTGCGAGCCCTGGAAATGATAGCGAGATCTACTGGTGAGGTGCAAGCAGATAAAGAACAAAGTAGAACATAAATCAGCAGAAGCCAATTAGGGCACTCCCACATCAAAAAATTTGCAAGGAGGAGAGGAAAAGACATGAGCCATGATTATTATGCACATTGGAAATCTGTCACAGCCATAAATTTGAAATAAATTGCTACAGGAACTGGGCAGCTTGTCAGTAAACACTCCAGAACTGGGCACTGGCAAAAGTGTACATAAGAATTAATGTTTTGGAAGGGTAAATACGTCCAACAAAGACCTGCTTTTACCACATTTGCATTATTTTGGGCATTCAATTTCTAGTGCAAGAAAGTCTCTGCTGGTTTTTTTGCAAGATATGATACTGGGGAGAACTCAGAATAAACAGCACAGAAAAAATGGGAGAAATCTTGATCTATCTCTTTTCAGTTTGAACAGTTCTATACTAGTAGTGAGGATTAGGAAATCCTGGGAGACAGCCTTGAGCCTGAGAAACTGTTGCATACAAAAATTTGTATGAAGAATTAATGCTTAAGGAAAAACTGCTTCAGTTTCAGGTATTTGGGCACCTTGTAGTTTCATTAATTTAAACAAACAATAATCAGCTACTGTTAAATAGCTGCTTCTTGATCCCCCACGCTAGAGATAAAATTATTACATAGCCAAATAGATATTTCTCTCATTTTATAGATGGCAAAACCAAATATGGAAATGCTTTGATGCATTGATAAAAGTCACTAAGAGTATTACCGAAGGGCACCAATAAAAATACCAACACACTGCTAAAAGTCAGTGTTAGCCTGAAGAATGGCCAAGAAGAAACCTTATGTTGAAAACTGCCCTGTTCTTAGTGCAGGGAAGATTTTATTTTCTTCTAAAATTCTGACAGGGTCACAATGACTGACTCAGGATCTTAAAAAACAATTTTCAAAACATCTGAGTGATGTCTAGGAGCATATTACCATCAATACTCAATGAAACTCACTCAATAGTTATTCCATTACCTTGTTGCTGTAGAAAATGCTGTTTTCTCTCAAGGCTGTTCTAGCCCTTGGTATATAGCCATGCCTGTGTTCTAACTTGTTGGGTCATTCACCTGATTGATCTCCAAGAAAGAAAAATGCAAAAATGTTCAGGCAACTCAGGGTCACTGTTTCCAAAGCAAATTGTTTGTTCTTGCCTGATGCTGTTTTTTTGCTTTGGGTTTTGCCTGGAATAAATAATTAGGACTTGTGAATACAGCTATTTGGTATGTTGGTTCCAAGAAGTCCACACATAAAATATACAATTCTTGTGAACAAAAGTTGAATGTATTTTTCTTGACTAAACAAATTTAAAGGTAATGGGGACATTTTCTGATTGTGCAGTCACACAGGTTTTCCACTTCTTTTGGGAACTGAATGACATCTATTTTTTTCAAATTTTCTTCTTCTTACCTTTTCTTCAACTGTGCTTTATCTGACACACCTCTGAAAGGTGTGGTCTCCACATGGATGACTTAATCATTCACCAGATTTTGAAAGTAGAGGTTCCAGCCCCATAACATCAGAAACTGTGTATAATTAATACAAGCAATAATTTTTGTGAATATATTATGTGCATTTTTGTGATATTTATATTACTAGTTTAGGAGTAACTGGGAAAATAGGGGATATATATATTTTTTTTCCATAGATGGTTTTGGTCTTGGATGTGTTTTTGTTCTACAGACTAAGACGAGGAACCTGAGAAAAGTTGAGTTGTTTCATTGATCGAAATATTAATTTCTGAGAAGCCCCTGATATCATAAAATTGTAAAAAGAGGAACAGTATGTAAATCAGACAATCACTTTCTGGTGTCTCATTCTTTTCAAATTTTCTTCTTCTTACCATTAATTAATAAAGATTATTAATTATTCTATTATTAAGAGAAGAAAAAAGGACATGCAAGATACAGAGGTAATACTAAGAATCTGATTATTTTCCTGTCTTCCAGTCTTATAACTTTTCTGCACCTCTTGAATTATGTTATGCTGTATTTCCCACCACCTGTCAACAGCTATTGGATGTGCCACCCAAATGTTGATTCATCAGTGTTTTCAGTAATACTGCTGCTGCAAGAAAAAGGATTGTTAATGACCTTGGAAATAAAAGCAGACTAGTTGAATTAAACTTTTTTGTTTTAATTATACTCCAACCCTTCCTTTCCTTCACTGAAAAAATTAAACTGCTTCTGGCTGAAGTTGCAAACACAAGCATGAAATCCAAAATTTTAGTTGAAAATTATCAATGAAACATGGCGTAACGTAAAGTTTCAACTCTCTTGATTAAGCCATTTCGTATTGATTTCTTTTTAGCAGGGAAATGTTATATGATGGGAAGCTAGTAAAACCTCTAATGTGTTAGTTTCTATTGTAACACTTACTAGGAGCTTCGCTGATGGGCTGGAAGGCACTGGTTACTAGCTCAGTACTTGACATTGAACATGGCAAGAAACAACTTGTGGTGAAGATGGATGACAGAAGACAAAGTTCAAAGATTATGAAAAGCAGCCAGAAGAAATCAGCTGTGCCCGATAAAGTCAGAAGGCTATGTGTGAATGTGAGTATTCCTCACTGATAGACAGTTTTTTAAAGCCTCTCAGGAACCAAACACATCTCACTGTTTTCCATGCACTGGCATGGTTTCTCATCTCCCCTTTGTCACAAGTGACAAAGACATGCCTTGCACAGCTCACAACAGGGATCAGTATCCAAAGTGAGGTTCTGGGACATATGGGTGCTGTCTTATTTTTACACAAACCACAAATATATCATCACTGCACAGGATGCCACTCTTGTTGCTCAGGCTTACTCCTCCATATGAGTTGTGACTCCCCTACAACACTTTGAGCAAGTGCAATAACATCCACCTCTTTCCATTTCCTTGCACTCCCATATCTATTCTTCTTTCTCTGATCGTTTTCAGGGTCAAGTGTGTTTTTTGTGCACAGCTCGAAATGTCAGTTTCTCACTGAAGCTGCTCCATTGTCTGTGGGGTGTTGCTCAGGCTGTGTCTGAATTCTTTGGATTTGGCATTAAAGGGAGGAATCCTGTCTGGCTCCTTCTGGTCAATAACAGCACTCCCAGCCAATAGCTAACTCAGTACCTCCACTTCCAGGCTGTGAAGATGAGTCACTTACCCTGATTCCAAAAATACTTTTTAATAGTTTATGTCCTGTGTACAGATCTTATCAAAGACTCTTCCCAACTTTTCTACTCTTAGAAATACCATTCTTCTCTGAGAAAAATTAAATGAGTATTGTTTTAACATTTACTCATTAAATGGCAAGTTTTTTTCACTAATGAAGAAAGATTTCCAATTTTAGGCTAATATGATTCCCAGGGTGATCTGACAATATTTACAAAAATCCTTTACTCAAATGTGATATTGTTTGGAACTAAGTGAAATAGCTTTTGACAAGGCAAAAAAAAAGAAAAAAAAGGTATGCATTATTATAAAAATTCTATTTTGCACATGAATTTGATTCAGATCACAAAGATAAATGTTAGATATTTTCATTCCTCACTCATGCAAAGTAAGACAGGCAAAAAAAATCCTTGGAAATACATGCATTACACAGAAACTTAGCTACTCTGTGTGTAATGAAATTAGTTCTCCACATTCAAAATGCACCTCAGAAGAGTGCTTCAGGACATAGCGGAGTGTCTAGTGTGAGCCCTATATGTTGTCAGATAAATGAATGCAGGAAATTTTTTTAATGTTATTAAAAATTTTTTTGTCTATACCTCACTACTATGCCCAAATATTATTTTGTTAGTGATGCAAACTTCTGGTGATCTGTTCTAGTTCACCTCAGTTGTGAAACATTCAGTGAAAAACAAACACGCACATGTCTAGATTAAAAAAAGACCCCAGAACTCTCAAGGGATTTTTCTGGTTTACAGAGATACTTTAAATTTCTTGAGAGGTAAGAAGAGATATACAATTCTGTGGCTGGTGTAAATGTTATCATGTTTTCATTCCAGTGTAAGTACAACACAGCTAGGTCACTTTTACAGTAATATGCTGTTCTTAAAATATAAAAATGGAAAAAAACTATAATCTGTTTAGATTGATCTTCAGTAATAAAGGCAAACCCAATACGTTTCAAAGGAGTTTGAAATTTGGCATATTTTCATTGTAATATTCATGCATTCTATTATATTAATGTTAAAGGCCCTTGTTGAAAAATGTATTTCATTACTTTGAGACAGTGACTGAGTTACTGAACATTCAGACACAACCACAGGAAATTGGCATGTGTATCCTACACAGAAATGGGAGAGGACAGAAAAGTTCATTCACAAAATTATATATATATATATATGTATGTATGTATGCGCATTTATACAGGGCATTATGCTTACTTCCCTTGGCACAGAGATACCCCAGTAAATTGAAACACTTGTTTAAAGAATAGTAATGATATTTTTTGATTCTAATTCAATGTGTGAATTAGAAGCACTCTAGGAAGATGCTGGACGATGATGGAGACAATATATCTTTTATTTTCCTGAAATTTCTATTAATTCTAACTGTTCCTTTGGGTCATCCTTATAATTTATTTAATATAATTTGTACAGCAGCAATCATGTAATAGAATTATAGAATGGTTTTGGTGAGAAGGGATCTCAAAGACCATTTAGTTCCAACTGTCCCACCATGGACAGGGATGCCACCCAGTTCACCAGGTTGCTTAGGGCCCCATCCAACCACAAACACTTCCAGAGATGGGGTATCCACAACTCTTGGCAGCCTGTTTCAGTGCCTCACCACCCTCTGAGTAAAGAATTTCCTCCTAACATGTCTTTACATTCTCAAGCTTTTCCAGTTCTCCCCAGATATCATCACTTCCTCCTGTTGTGTCAACTGCACCTCTCAACTTGGTGCCACTGCAGTTACTGGGCCCCTCCCTTGAGAGATAAAATAAATGTGAAGAATGTCTGCAGGATTATTAAAATGTTTGAGATTTAATTTTCCATTAAAAGGAAGTTCATAGCAACCAAACATGGTTTTCAGTCCAGTGCTCCAGACATGCATTATTGGACCTTTCATATACCACCAAGGAAAACTTTATGCTTTTTATGGTTTTAGTTTTATATTGTGAAAGACATTCTGTAGGGTCTAGGACATCTCACACTTTTAATCACTTAGTCAAAAAGCCTTACAGTTTTCTTCTTCATTTAGTGAAGAACAAACATGAATACAAAGAATTTAAGATGATAAAGAATGTTAAGCATAGAAAACTAAAACCAATAGAAAAATTACCAAACATATTATGTTTTGATAATGAGTTGCACCAAGCTCCATTTCAGACAGAACTGTGTCTATGGCTACATTAGTCTGAGTTGTATCACAAGAGTAGTATAGGATGAGAAAGAGTTGATTCCTGGAAGAGTGGGATATAGCTCTTCCCAGAGCTCAGTGCTCAAATCCCTGCTGCTCATACTGCCCATGCTTCATGCTCAGACCACAAAGAGCCTGGGCTCCCATCTGGGCTGTGAAAGCTCTCAGAACTTCCTCCTCCCCCAGTGTTTATTTTCTTCTGTCATGGTCTATTCCCTGGTATACAATGCCTTGGGCTGACCTGGCAGTGAGAGATGGTGCCTTGCGTTGGGCGGGTCAATAAAAACAAGTTTGACAAAGGAAGCACGGAGCACTCTCAGCATGGACAAAGCATTGCTGGCAGTCTCAACCATGGTGGTAAAGTCAGAGAGGTGACAGATTTAGACAACAGTGCTAGGCTTTCATCAGTTAATTCTGATCAAGTGTCTGAAAGTCCCAGATAACCTCCTTGACATCTGAGCAACAGAACAATATGTAAATAAAGCTTTCATCATGCAGCGAAATTTGAAGAAGCAATAATTATATATTAATTACAAATATATAATATTATATGCTAAATATGTTATTGAGCACAACTCACCAAAATATTTCCTTAAAGCCACTTTTGGACATAACCAAGAGCCCCTTTCTGTCTGTGTAAAGATGCTCTACATTTGTACCAAGACTTCCTTGCATTGCTTTGTTAGGAAAAATAGCCTGTAGATATAGGAGAGAGGAAGCCCTCAAGAAAATTGACATTTACAGTGCTGGTGCTTGTTTCTAACAAAAGAGAAATGTTTTATAGCTGTATTCCTAAATATGTTTCTGACACCTCTTCAGTGAGCCTTAGCTTTGATGACATCTCAAGTTGGACCCATCTGCAGCCTTCCCTGTTCCCTGGGTTTCTTACTGCTCTTTGGGAATATCAATAACTTTTCAGTCTCCTGCTGCTCTCTTCCAAACCTCCTAAAAGCTCCCTTAAAAATTGTTTTAAAGAGGGAATAATAAAAAATATCCTATAAAATCCAAAATCATAGCAACAGCCAAGGAGGGGGCAACATCTAATTGTTTTTGTTTGCAGCATATCTGACCCTTTGAGATTTTCAATCAAACTAGGAAGTTCAAAACTGGTTTCAGAATGAGTGTGATAGTAAGGGCAAGAGCACAAGTTTCCTTAAAAGAAAACAGACAATCCTCTCCCTTTGCAATGCCTGTACAGAAATCACCTATGCCAACAACATTGTTCCAAGTCCCAAGCCTTAAATTTTTTTAAACATGAATTTTAGAATTATTTGTAGCTTGTAGAATTATTTGTAGCTCTGTAAGGTCATCCACTGATATCTGATGCTTTTCACAACAGCCAAACTAGCAGCAATCTTTGGGTGATAAAAATTGAAGCGCAGGGAAAGATACCAAATCACGTAAAATACCAATGTCACGTAAAAGTGACATTCTCTTTGGATCTCACTCTCAAATGTTTTGTTGCAAAACCTGAGGTATGTTCTAGGCTTAATCTTAGTTTATATGACACAGAATAAGTACAGAAGACAGTACCTTCATAAGGAATCTTAGGGTTCTAAGCCATTTAGCTAAGACTGAATATGACAAATATAGCAACAGGCATAGGAAAGGCAGCTTTCATCAGCTAACACACACAATATCCTGACACATGACAGCATACAGAGACACACCGAATCACAGAATGGGAATGGCATATGATTGGTACTAATACTTGTAGCCTGCTAAAGGAACTTCTTTTTTTGAGTAATAAAACTCTTTTTCACTGCAGTGAGGAAATGAAATCCACAGCCAATCAGCTGTGCCACCACACATAAAGGAAGATGGTGAAAGGTTGAAGTTTATTATATGTGAAATGCCTTTGGGGCATATGGTTTGTCCCCCTGGTTAATTTTGACAACATTCTCAGGATAGCATTCCAGAGTTTATTTTATATGCTATACATCTTTACTCCTCTCAGATCACACATTCTGAAAGCTCTCCCTCTTCTCTTATCAGGTAGGAGATATTTGTCGTACTCCAGCCCTTCAGCCTAATAACGACCCTTTTCAGCAGGAAGTTTAAGAACTGAATTCATACGAGGAATTTCAAGAACATCTCTCAAAAAGATGAAACCCACTCAGGACGCATTATAGGAAATAATTCATCATTCCACCTCTTGTATACAATCAATAACACTAAAAGACTGTCTTGTCATCTTATCAGGCTACATAGGTTTTAGCAGTTCCTTTATTAAGCCTGGAGAAGAAAGCAAGGAGAGGGGGGTTCTTTGAACATCCAAACACAGTGTCACACTGAGTGTGATCCTGACACTGCCCAGGGAACCTGCTATCCTTTGTTTACAGATGGATCTGTGATAACCCGACAGCTCAGATGGAAGGTCACTCCCCAGGACAGGCAGGGAGTTCTTTTCCATCATCCCTGAATCCTGTAAATGGCTGAGTTGACCACCCTGGGTACCCAGGCTCTCTGTTAAATTCAACTTTTCCTGCTGACAGAAGTATGTGGAATGTGATCAGGAGATATTTGGGCAATTTGTCTTCTCTTACAAATAGAAGGGAGAGGGAAGAGTGGACAAACCCTTATGAGCTATCTGGAGGGAATTTTATTTCAATAGATAAAATAATACAGCCATGAAATTTTACAGCTTTTTGACTGTTGAGATAGCAATTGTGCAAGGCTGTTTTGGATACCCATGTGCATCCATGCTAGCAGGTGTACACAATCATTAACCACGTGTGATATCAGATCTGCAGTAGAGGCAGTAAATGTTATCCCATAGACTGACCTGAGCACGTCCAGGCCAACATTTCACCCTCAGTTGCCGAGTTCATGGGTGTCATCACACACCACAAAGGTTTGCACTTCCCTATTCATAAAAGCACAGCTTGAGCAGCAGGCTAGAAATGCACTACAGCTACTCCAGCTGTGGTAAACCCTTACAGTCCTCCTCAGAAAGATCATCAGAGACGCATTCACTTCTGGTAGACCAATAGTCCATCTTGGTTATCCTGATTCATTCTTCAGATGACAGTGACATAAACTGTTGTCTCAGAGGAAGGTATAAAAACTTCTTCAACAGCAGTCATTGAATAAGGTTTCCTCTTTTTTTCCCCAATACTTAAAATATGGATTTTATTACAATATTATTTATTACAAATTTTCCTCTTTTTTCCCCCAATACTTAAAATATGGATTTTATTACAATATTATTTATTACAAATTTTCCTCTTTTTTCCCCCAATACTTAAAATATGGATTTAGTTTCTTGTATAATCTTCAGGGCTTTCAGCCTTGCCAAAAGCCCAATAATCCTTAGCTATTATTGATTTTTCTGAATAATTTAACCCTTTCTTCAGCCTGGATTTCAGATATATTTTAGATCTATAAGCTGTCCAGACTTCTGACTTGTTGCAAAAGTGAATGATTGCCTTTCATTATTTCTAAATTGTTGTCTACCCAAAGCTTAAAATAAAAAATGTAGTCAGTTTGTTTCAAGTTTCCTAGTAATTAACTTTAGATTTATTTATTCTTTGACATTTATCTGCAAATGGTTTTTATGATTGTTTTTGGCATACATCTAAAGCATATCATCTATGATTACATTGCCTTGCCCAACTACCAACAAACTGACACTTGACACAATTTTGTGAAGTCACTATTGGTTTAAGATTGATTTTTTTTTCTTAATCATATTTAATCTGTCCTAGAGGCAATGTTCCCCTCAGGGTGATTCTTTCTTTCTGTAGCCAGAGAAGTAACTGCTAAAAGAATTAATTTAGCAAGGGAAAGAATTATACTTTGAAAATTAACGTGAATAATAAAAGCCACAATTTAATGCATAAGGACAGGTTTGTTAACAGCAGCACACAGGTTTCATTACTGACATGTGACTGTCAATATTTTTTATGCATGTCTTAGTTCACAGAGAAATGTTGATGAAGAACAAGTGTCTTACTCAAGTTGTAGATAAACCCAAGACTGGGATACTACTACATCTTTGAATTCAGCGAAGTGCCACGTATTTTTTTGGAACAGCCATATAGTTAATTTTGTGCTTGACATAAGGAAATGGCAATAGATTTATTAATTATTTCATGTTAAGATGATTTTAAATTAAAGAAACAACAAAGTACTTCAAACTTTCCTCCTCAAGCAAATTAGAAACAAAAATCAAGAAATAAGATTTACTTCATTACATTTAGTGCTAAGGGATTTATTTTTATAGAAAAGTTTCAAGTTTATTTTTAGAAAGCACACAAATTTAGAGATATCTAAAGATTTTTAATATCTTTGATTAAAAAAAGGAAAATCTGAGTTACAGGTGGGGAACTGGGCATTCCACCTCTACAGTGGCCCGTGTCTCTTTTATTTCAGATTATTTATCCTATGTTTGTATATAGTAACATCTAATGGCAGATCCAGCATCCATGACCAAACACATACAATGAGGATAAAATCACACAAAAGCAATACACCTCAATATCCATGTCTTTGGCAAACACTCTACTTGACATTGTGCAAGAGTCTGTGCTTATTTTGTTGTTACACAGCTGTGCACCTTTCCCCAGAGTTTCCCACTCAGATGATAAACATCCCACTGAGATACACCAAAGAGGCTACTGTGAACATGGTCTTAGAAGCTCACATCTTTATTCCAAGATATTCACTTTAAAGGTGATGGGGCGGGGGGGAATAATGTTTTATATGTCAGGTTCTTGTTTATCTAGTTCACTTACTGCCTACATTTCCTGCTATTTTATCATCTCTGTGTGTTAGGGCATTTTTTTAGGGCATTAGATTTTTCTGTAAACTTCAAAATGAACAAAAATTACTCAATGGGCATAACTCTAGGACAGAAATGTAAGTTCAAAATACCCAGGGAGTAGACAGTGGTTAAGAGGATGGCTTGTTGTCCTGATCAATGCCACTGCACTCACCTTCCGTTCTGCAGCCTATCTGGAGCTCTTCCATTGAGCCACCCTTTGATAGAGCACGTGAAGTGCCTCTGGGGATGATCAAGGTCTCTGTACAAAGCAGTAGTAAATGTACATTATCCACCATTTTAGTAATTTCCCATTCAATTCCAGTAACCACAGTTTACCTACCAAGATGTATGTGGCGCAGACAGCACGCTGAGAGGTGATTTACTCAGACTCTTGCTTTCACCCATCATTATCTCTACATTCCCATAACATGTAAACTGATTGTAAAATAAATTTAATCTGTGGACCTAATCCTGAATCTATTGCTAAAGTATCCAGACTAAGCTTAATCCATGTCTCCTCAAAGTTTCTTCAAAACTATAGCTTGAGAGTTTAATTTAAGTAGCATTTCCCCATGCATGAAGAAAGTTCATTAAATTCAGCATAAAAAAGAGATCAGGCAGCTAGAATGGAGTGCCAGATGTAAAGAAGATAACTGAGTATAGCACATATAAACATTTTTCTGATTACTTGCTTGCATTTTGTCTGACAAACATTTAATGCCTTAAGTTTCTAATTACTACTCCAGTCGTAAGAAAGTATTTATTGCAAGAAATCTTGGGAACATACACAAAGCTTTTCATGCACTAGACTTGATAGTGTTTCCTCTGATAAAATGTCATTGGTTTAACCCGTCTTTCTTCTATTTAATCACTTTCAGAGGCTCATTAGACCAAAAGGAAATAAGCTTTAAAACTCAAACCACATGCTACATATAAAGAACAAAACAACAACAAGAAAAAATACAGACTGTGTCATTAGCTTCAACATTATATGCTATGTCAGTAATAAAAGAGTTAAAAAGGTGTTAGAAATACCCCTTTCAAATGGGAAAATGCATATGATTTCAAGGTTATGGTTCCTATTAGCCCACACATAATGGGAGTTTTCAAGGACACTGCACAAGTGAATTCTTGGTGCACAAGGACTTCCACTTCACTAAAAATAATGAGTTCCTGCTACTTGTAATCTTTTGAAATTAATATAAAACCTACAAATACTTTCCACAATAAACAAAATCATGTATCATTCATTCTACATAGCTAAATAGGTGGGTAGACTGGCATAAAACTAATTTTAAAAGTTTAGAGAGCTGAGTAGGCCTTAGATTACAGGGACATGCAAGACCCACCAATATGATGCATGAATAAACTTTCTTCTTACAGAAATATATAGACAACTCATAGAACACCACACCTTAAGCCATATACCCAGGAAAAAACGTACAAAATTCAGAGGAACATTTAAATGAGTGCCCAGATTTGAGGCATGCCTAAGGCCATGCAATTTTACAGAGGTCTCCACTGCCTTGCAGTTCCTTTAATACATTTTCCCTTGGTTGACTTTTATTTTTCACATCTCTTTTTTATGGAACTGTAATGAACAACCATAAGGCATCTTGAGCCTACTCAATTACTAGAAAAAAATCCTGACTGCTTACCTGACTGCCAGAGAGCTGATGTCAGAGACGGTGTATTTGGGCACCACCAGATGTAGATCCATGTTCTATTTGCTTACATACTGAGAGGAAAACACAACAGCAGAAGACACTGGAATTGTCCCATTTCCAGGTATTTTCCTGATCTTCAGTGTTCTACTCTCCTTTATCCCTGTTTTTCCACACTTGCATTGAGATTAACCATCCTCTCAAATTTTATATTCACTTAATTTCTGGAGGAGGTGAACTTTTCTTTAGGTCTCCATTAACTATTAGGCAAAGTGCCTTTGAATGTGCCTAACTTGTGAAGTTATTTCTCATCCATAAAAAGATCTGGCAAATCAGAGCCCAAATGATGTCAAATATCAATGACACATTAATCCTTCTACTTTTTTTTTAATTTAGGCACTNTCTGCTTTTTTTTTTAATTTAGGCACTATAACGTGTTAGTTTTTATATATATTTTAAATATAAATTTTAATAAAAATTACTAAATAAAAAGACTAGCTCTAGATGAGTTCATGCTTCAGCTGGGAGTGAAAAACAAACACACTGATTTTTGGTATATTGATTTTTGTTATCAAGACCTAGATTACTGCACCTCTTAAATAATTTTAAATGTAACAAAAATAAAAGTGTTAATTTTTTTGTTCTGGGCACTTAGGAAAAAAAATCAGATGTGTGAGAGTTGTTGCAATTATGAAAAGAAGTTAAAGCTATGTGTCAAACAATTCTTTTGTTTTAAGGTGTAAAAAATAAAATAGTGCCCAGCAGATCATACCCTCAGCCACTATTCCCCACTCCTTGGAAAGACTTAATACTCTTTTCCAAGTGTCTCTCAGCCAGCTTTCCTCATCACCTACTTACACACTGACCTTGCAACTTTTTCTGTATTGACTTTTTTTTGCTTTGGTCTGTCAGATTCTCAACTCTATTCTAAACATTTCCTTCTTGCAGAGCTTGTTCACCCAGTATGTCTTCACTGGATTGTGACTGATGCCTGCATTTTAGGGTTGAGTTGTTTCATGAGACACCTTCTGCAGGAGCCTTTAGCTGATTTAGGAAGGACAAACTGATCAGGTTTTGTAACATTTTCCTTGTTGGGCAGCCTTCGAAACCCTGAAGATTTGACAGTTAAAGGAACAGAAAAAACGGCTTTACAAAAAATTTTAAAAAAAGAAATATTACATATGGGCAGATAGAACAACGTCATTCACAGATTCATTATGTGCTTGGGGTTTGTTAACTAGAAAAAAATCACAGTCTCTACACCCATACATGTTTTGGTGTATGTGACCTCATGGGCAAGGGAGACAAGTATTAACTTTTTTCCAACAGGTGCTCATATGGCCACTTTCAGTTGGCAATTTCAATACTATGGCATTTAGCAGCATGATTTGACCCATGAGAAGAATGCTCAGAGTATTTCTCAACAATGGTTTTGCTCTAAAAAAACATGTACTGAAAAAAAATATATACACTCAGCTACTGTCCTAGTGTGCTCTACTGAAAATATTGCTTCTTTGGTAAAGCTTCAAGACAGGATTTAACAAGGTGAGAGAGGAGGCAGGATATACCACTGCTTGTTCTCTAGGGTAGGCATCATTTAATGTAAAAGGCAAAATGTCAATAGAAACATGCTACTACACCACATTGCAGAGGAGATCTAAGAGGTTTAGTGCCCCAGAATGTTTGGTATTCCTTTTAAGCCTGCAACTCAAAAAAAAAAACAAAAAAAAACAAAAAAACAAGTTCTAAACCCCTCATGTTTATTTGAATAGATGTTGGCAGGATAATTAAATGCTCCCTTCAAACATCCTGGTGGAAATATTAAATAGTAATTACCTTACTCAAGTCGTTCCTTTTGTGAGAAGGGGAACCACCTGACTACCAGCTTTCGTTTGCCCTGACACAGATGCAAAGGCTCTGCTGCCTTTCTGAGCTGTTCACACACTTTCTTCCCATGAGAAAGTAAGCATTGATTGAAACGCGGCATTTTCTCCCAACTTGCACACACAACTGCTGCTTGTTTCAGAGAGATGTCAACTAATTTGAGCAACCTCTCCAAAGGACTCTCCAAACAGAAATGTCTTTCATAAATTTCCGGGTCAGCAGCCCTTGGTAACCCAGGATGACTATTCCAGTCCTGGAGGCACTGAAATAGTTCCATATAAATAGAAACAGCTTCTGTATCACATTGTTGCCTGAAGCACAGCATTCAACACCTCCTTGCACATTAAAATATCTCTCCATGACACAACTTTACACAAAAGAGTGTCTTTGACCATATGGTCTCTCTTTGATCTGTTGATTTTCTTTACTCTGATCCTGTCATTTACTGAAATATTTATGTCTTCTGGTCTGAAGCTTTAAATGGTCAGCACGAATAATGCATGCAGGATCCTTCTCCTCTTCTACTCTATTTGAATGTCAGCAGATGTTGAAGTACCCTAGTGCTTCATGAAGTATTTCTATTGTGTGGGATTATTTGTAAAAGAAAACCAGCATCTCAAGCTCTGTACAACCACCTTTTTTCTTTTCCTTCCCTTTCCTCTTTCCCGCTTTTACCATGATAACAAAAATGTACTGAATCTCCTTCAATAATACTTTCCCTTAAGTATTCTGAGTTTATTCCAATGTTTTTGGAGGTCAGCATAATTGCTTTCAGTGACTTCTATGGATGTCGATACCCTGTATGTGTTAATCTGCTGATCCTAAAGTGTTTAATAACTACAGTTGGCTGCAGTAGTTAAAAAGGAAAGGCAGACGATGAATGGGAAAGAGATTTTGTATTTTCAGATTAAGATAACTGTATTTAATCAGTCCAACATTTCTGTCCTCTCCTAGTCTCCTCTCCTTTTCCTTCACATCTAACTCACTAGACAGGGGATTACCCAATTGAAACTGAAGGCAGTTTTTCCATTCTGTTCAATACTAAATCTGATGTTAATTCATCATCTAAATGTAAGGATTGTAAACAATTTATAAACCAAAAATGTAAATTGCTCATAAAGAAGGCTATTAATATGCTTTTGTTTCCTGGCTATACTGGGGTTTGAGAGCTCCTATCCAAAGCCTGCATTTATTAAGAATAAAACAAGTCAGGTAGGCTGCTCAAACCAGATTGTGTGAGTGCAATCTGGAAGAGAACCTTCAGACTGAAACTGTCTTTCTGCAACATATTTCCAGAATAGTTTTTAAAAAATAGGATTTTCTAAAGCACCTAAGAAAAACAAATGGATCATCTGATCATTTCTTTAATGGGCATTTGGAAAATCTTTTTCTTTTAGAGGAGAGTAGTGATAATTATTTCCATTTTGTGTATAACCAAACAGAATCCCTGTCCTGAACATTCATAACAGAGGACAACAGATCCAGTATCACTCAAACTGTGCCTTACTGAAGTAGGTAAAGCATACTTCTCAGTTTTCTGGAGTAACAAAATTCATGTGGTAAAATACAGAGCACTGTTGTTGGTTTCATGTCATGATCATCACGCTGGCGTACAAACACTGCCATGCTAAACTTGTGGACAGGCTCTTTGGAGTTTTTAAAAACCAATAATTTTCTCCTTGATCACATTGAATACTCAGGAAACTTAGTAACAAGAGTTTAGGCTGAAGTTGTAGGCCTTTTAGTTGTGCCCAGCTGTTTGGATCCTGACCATATTTTGGTTTTATAATCTTGATATGGAATGCTGTGAACTGAATAGTCTTCATCATATGAAGTTCACCAGTTAGCTGAAGAGCATATCAAAATCAAAGAGATATTCCCCTTGCTTGTGTAAGGACATCTTCTCGCTGCCCTGAAAATATTCTCCAAGAGACTGTGCACACATGAATGATTCCAAAGTGGATAATTTCCCATAGACAACTTGCAATAAAATTGTGCTTGAAGAAAATAAACAGTGGTTGTTTTCAGAAGCAAAGAAAACCCAAGGCTTTGACATTTCAGAGATTAAGCTTCTCATTTAATTTGTATGTCAGACCTATGAAAGAGGAATTGGGAGGATAAGTGGTCAAGTCTCTAAGCAGTATATTTCAAGGTGAACCCATCTGTAAAAAAAACCCACTCAATATTTATGTTTTTAATTATTCTGAAAAAAATTGAACTATACAGATTAAACCAAAGATATTTTAAAATTTCTTTTTACAAAAAGGAAACACTAAACATACATTCTTTCATGTCATATAGAATGCTTCACTCTCATCCAGTGAAATATTTGTGGGGAAAAAAAATCTAAGGAAAGGGGATGGATTTCTGAGAGAGCCTCTTTATCCCTCTTATCTCATGGATGAGCAGTTAGAGCATTTGCTGGGGTGTGTGACATCCTTCCATCATGCAAACTACAAGTTTTACAGCTTCAATTCCTTTTGTTGGACATGCTACTTTTTGCATGGAACAGCAAAACATTATTGCCAGGCATCAAAGAGATAATAATCACTCCATAGCCTGACTGGCTTCCCACAAAACAGGTTGGTGCTTGTTCAAATTCCTGTTAAGGATGAAAGCTGGTCTTGTCCAAAAAATCTTCAGCTATATGAACAAGAACTCTAACAAAGAAGGAATGAGAGCTCACCTGAGAAACTCTGAGCCAATGTGGCTAAATCAACCTTTAGTGGGACAGAGGATGAGGGGTCAAATCCTTTCCAAAAAAGACACAGCTGAACATGCTTTTCCTGTTTTTTTAGGAAAATGCTCTTTCTCTAACTGTTTACCCAGAGGGGGATTATCAACAACAACAAAAAATATTGGTTTAATTTCGACAAATTTTAAAAATAGTTCCAGGTACATAACATTAATATTCCAGGTTAATTTAAATTTGGCAAAAACTAGCTTTTCCGACGTGAAATATTTCTGTTGTTCAAGAAAGTCAGATTTATCACTTATCAATATATAATATTTACACAAATACAATACCTTAAAGCAGAACTTACAGAAAAATCTAACTCATGTAACAACCAAGAAATAATTAGCAAGCTGTTGCTCATAATTTATCTGTTGCAGTTGCTATTGTTGAAGTAGCTATTACAACTAAAACAATGAGATTTTCTCTGCTCTGGCAAGTATTTAGAAGCCTTGTGGGTTTTGAGATAGGATGCAGGTTCATAAGTATGTGACTAACATAATAAAATTATTTGTTTCAAAATACAGAAATACTCAAGAAAGTATTAGCATGACTTCTGAAATGCCTTCACACACTTTTGCAAACTCAAATTACATTTTGTTAGAAAAGAAAAAAATCATGTACTATAAAAAGTAACAAAAGAACAAGAAGGAAATGGAAATGTGTTCGTATTCAATAAAGAGATGACAATGACTATGATTATATTACTAGGACTATCTAAAAGTTTTATTTTACGTCAGAAACTCTCACAGCAGATAGATTTTCTAATGTGTAAAACTTGAAGACATAACCTGAACAATGCAATTTGAAAAACTGCAAACAACATGAAAATTAATTTCAAATTTTTACTTTTTTAAATGAAACATTTAGGCAAGTAGTTTATTGTTTGCCCTAGGAAATCAAAACAAATACTAATGCTGAAATATCTATGTTTTTTAGAAATACCTCCAGAATTTAATTATCCATTGTATGATTTGTATTTTCATATACACTACAAGATAACAATGAAGACAAAGCAATATTGTTCTTGTGGCTTAAACTGATTGTTAATAGACAAGGAATATTTTGCTTGTGGTGGTATGTAATATAATTATATTTCTCTTGCTCCTCTGAGACACTTGGGGTGGGATACTACTAATTCAAGGAAAAAAAAAAGTGGCTTCCTTCCTCACACATATAGTTATCTTTACTTCAGTGAGAGTATTTATATTATTTGTTTAAATACAGGCTTAGATCCCAAACTATTTCCTAAGGATTTCCTTTGCTCTTATCGTGACTTTGGAGGCACTGCCAGCATTTGGCAGAATCAGCTGTGTGCACCTAAAGAAATAATTCCCACAGCAAGATACATCTCACCTGACATTAGAAATTTAAAATTTGAAACGGAGGCAGCTTTTCATAGTTGGTTGTTTAAGCTTCTCCTATAATCAGTGGTGAGGAGCAGCCAGTTCAGAGGCTGATGCTGCCCATCCGAAGTCGGAGCGTGAGATGTTCGGGACACGCTGCCCTCCGGGCAAGGCTCACTCCTCTCCAGATGCCCCACATGCCAGCGCATAGAAACTCCCTAATGGCTCAACATCAGCAAATCTCCCTGGCCGCCAGCTGTGCCTGCAGCTGGGGGTCAGCAAAGACAATGCCCACCCTGCACTCGGTGGTGTGACACACGCATAAACACCTGGTAGATGGCTAAAAGAGCTTTATTCAAGTGTTACTGTAGTAATTAATACAGATGGTCCTTATCTCCACTTTGCTGAATCGAAAGTATGAATTTCAAAAGGAACGTTTATCTCCCCGGTTTTATCTCCCGCATAAAACAGAGACTTAGGGCTGAGGAGCAGAAGGCGGGAATGGACTCTTTCCTTCTCTCCACAGACAGGAACAACTTATCGGAACCAGCGGAGTCCACATAGTTTCCATTTCATCTTCCTTCTAAACCACAAAATACCCCAGCATCATTTAATAAATTTAAGACCACTTAAACCACAAATTTGGTCACAAGTCAGCTATCCTGGCTAAATCTAAATTGAGAAGACTATCCAAGCTCAGGCTAAAAACTTCAAAAGTTACAGAATGTAATTCTTCCCCTGGAAGTCTTCTAACTGTTCCCGCTGCTAGGAAAATGGTCTTCATTTGAATTTAACAACATTCAATTTCCAGCTGTTAACTTCCAGAAAGGCCATTGTGGTTTCTCCCCTAGGGACAAACAGCCTTTCAAGCTTAG
The DNA here is from genome assembly GCA_013399915.1 of Illadopsis cleaveri. Lineage (NCBI taxonomy): Eukaryota > Metazoa > Chordata > Aves > Passeriformes > Timaliidae > Illadopsis > Illadopsis cleaveri. The sequence continues at coordinate 483,136 of VXBB01010352.1, read as the reverse complement.
TTTTTTTGGCTTTCCATTGTGATCAAACTACAACTTAGTCTTCTTTTTTATAATGGGTGTGTCGATACTGACTTTAATGGAAACAGGATTGATTTCGTAATTTCAAACTAGACACCGAAAATACTTTTCTTATCAGCAGTTTTGCTCCATCACATGCACATTTTACGTTATTATTGTTGAGCTGCTCACATGCTGGGCTGTGGGTTGACACTGTCTGTTTTTGTTTTGTAGAAGAAGGAAACTCTGAATAATTTCTTTTTGGGAAAAACATGCAAAGAATAACACAAATTTCTTAAGCAGAGAGGAAGAAAAAGTCAACAGAAATTAAATCTTGGTACTGTGTACAGCACAAGCTTCTTTTTAATGTCTACATCTGCCTTAATCTGAGCCAAGCCTTTTAGAATGGTGGAGCAATATTTATCTTTGAGAATCACTAATGAAGTAATCTATTTAAAAATAAGCCTGTTCTGCTATTTCTAAGCTTGTAACACTGACTCAGATTGTGCCCATGTTGCACATGAGGGATAACCAGAATGAAAGATTATCATATACTAAAAATAACTGAGACTCGAAAAAAGTATTTTTAATACCTTTTGCTGCAATCGTGATGGATTTCTCCTAGCAAAGAAGACTGCAGTGACCCAAGGAGATATAGGCTGGCACATATTTGTGGTAGAAATATAAGTCACAAAAGCAGGGGGAAAGCTGTGTTACTCTCAAAACAGAACAAGAGAACTGAGGGTGACAGAAAATTATTCCAAGTGCAAGCTCGGCAGAGCTCACTATGGAAAAAGATGCTGAAAGACAATTTTTATCGTGCCACCTCGCTTTCTTCCTGAAGGATGAAAGATCTATGTAGCAAGAAAAGAGGTCCCAGAACATCTCTGAGTCTTTATACAGCCAAGAGAAAGACTTGTGCATGACTACCACTACCTCTGACTCCAGTTACCAGATAAATGGCAAAGTTTAAAATATGTTCATCCTAAAAAGGCGCTAATGCCTCCCAGGAAAGGAACTAGACACATACTTAGAGCTCAGGAGTTCCATTCTCTTATGCTTGAATTGAGTTGGCAATTAATAAAATGTTATCTTTGCACACATTATAACAAATCACTTTCTTCCAAGCTAAATTAAAGGTAATATTTCTGCTAATGAAACTTTACAGGTGGCTAATTTAGCCAGTGTGAGAATAATGACCTTAAAACACTCGTGCAGAGGTTTAAATAGGAGAAAATGAGACTGTTGTAATACTTAATTACTTTCCAGTCTATTCTGCTGCTACACGTGGCCCAAATCACTCAAATACTTTCTAACCTGTAGGGCTGCTACAGTTTTGGGTTAGGTTTTTGCTTTTGTTGTTTTGGCTTGGTTTGGTTTAGTATTTTTTCAGGGAGAGGAAATATCTCTTTTCTTCCTTTTATCTGCTTTTCCTATAGAACTTAGTCTATACTGATTTCCCTAGGGTAGGATGAGCACCTATTCCTACACAACAAGAGGAGAAGGTGAGGGGGCTGGACATCCTGTTGATTCAGCTCTAAGCTCACAAACTGCAATCTACAGAGACCATCTGGGTGAGTTTGCAAAACAAAATGTTACCTTACAAAACATGCATTCCCCATTCCTGGCAATTCTACCATCTGACTCCTTCAAGATGGGTCATTCTGAGGAGGCTCACCAGTCTCTTAGCTGTGCTGACAGCTCTGCATGAGACAGCTGTCCTTCAGGGTTTGGACAGAGTACACACAGAGAAATAAAAACAGGTGACATTTTGGCAACTCCATGACACATAGAGTATCATGACATTGTGCTCAAGAGCATGCATAGAACTGTAGCATGATCTCAGTGCATTTATCAGTGTGATTAAAGAGTTACCTTCCAAAACAGTTCAATGACAATTAATTTGATGGGATAAAGCATACGATTTGATTTGATTTTTCTGTTTTATATTTTAAATTACTATCTCACTGCAAAGTACTTTTATTTACTTACAATACCTTTGTAATAAATCCAGGCAGGACTGCGTCACAAAAGCAGGGGGAAACACATCCCTTCATTTTACTTAACTGGGATATGATCAGGTGAGAAAAGACAAACAAAGGGAATATGGGTCCACACGAGACTAATGACACATTTGCAGAAAAGATTCTCTTGGCCAGCTGAAAGGAAAGGGAAGTAGTTTATTCTGTTCCTTTTATATCCTCAGTGGACATAAACTTTAATCCAAATATTTGTTATGCTTTTTCCTCTCCAAGAATACTTGTTCGGTGTTCCATTCCTATGTTTGCACTATTGTAACTGGTGTTTCAAGATTCTATGGCTTTTATTGAATTAATATTTGCACGTCCATAAGTAAATGTGGGCCAAAAAAAATGCTGGGCTCTAACTGTGAAAATAATATTTAGTGAAAAGGCATATGTTGAACCTACTCTCTTCTGCATTTATCCTGCTACGGATTATTTTGAAAACAGGCAAAGAATTTTTCTCTTTTATCTTCCTTTCAGTGATAAGGGCTACAGCCTAGCAAAGTGCACAATTCTGGAATGTGACATAAAGGAAGATTAAAGGGAAACTCCTTGATTTAATCAAGGATTTGAACTGGGCCTATGTTTCTAGAAGAAATCAATATTCATCACAGTTTTGAGATTTCCCTTCCCTTCCTTATTTTTTGTAGGGGGAATTGGGAAGTCAGAAAAAGAAGGGAAAAGGGAGAACACCCCCTCTCTGTTCTAGAGCAGACTGCAGTGCCCCAGGCTTGTTCAATCCCTAAACATCAAAGACTTTCTGAGCAATGGACCCCACACATGGGACAAAGTGAGCAGTCTGTTTTTAATATAATCTTGAAAGATGTCCCATAGCTCTGAAACATTGATAGGAGAATAGCAGCTGACACAAACTTTTCATAAGGTCTTGAATATTTGCATCTTGGATTTTGGATTGATCTGTCCCATTGGGAATCAATGGTACAGTCCAGACCATGGAGATACTCTTATAGAAAAGCCATGGATTTATGTTGCATTTAATCTGCAATGCTAAAAACAGCCCTGTAAAGACCCTGTTTTGCTTTGGATTTCTGAGACATATAAAATAGATATTTTTCTCACATTTCTTAGAGATTAGTCAATTCTACATATTTTAGCCCTTCTTCTTTAGGAATTTGAAACTTGTTTACCTATGGAACAAACCTTAGATAATGCCATGGGCTATGTGTGCCTGCCTGTCTATCATTTTCTTTATCTCCCATTATTCCCCTAAGCATTTAAACTCGAAGGTGATTTTGAAGCAAACCTATCAACTAAGAAAAGATCTAAAAATTCTAAAGTTCCCATAAAAATAATAAAAATGTGTACCTGGATAGACATCTAACTAATTCCACCTTGAGGGAAGGAAGTTAGTGGTTGGTGAAAGATTTAACTCTAAGAAAATTTCCATTTTGAGTTTGTCCCCTATCACATGTCACAATTGTCATTCCTGAGTCAATATTTCTTTCCTCAGGCACATAACAAGGTGTGAGCTCCACTAATGCTTTTCCTGCTGTCAGGAAAAACATTCTCTCTACTTTTTCATCCCTCATTTCTTGATTATCCTTGAGCTAATTTCATTTCTCCTTACTCAAGGAGTAAGCTAAAGCTTTAGTGCAGTTCTTTCAAAACCACTTCATCATGTGACATAAAATAACTAGAACCGAAAGTTCATTATTTTCAGTATTCAGGAAACTGTTGTGCTTTGGAACTATTTATCAGAATAAACTGTGATCAAAACGATGATGAAAACGTGATCAATTGCATTCTCAATATTCCACGTTGTGTAAAAATTGCATACCACCACTACTTCAAAAGTATTTTGCAGGGAAAGAAGAATTTTAAAATTGTTCTAATTAAGATTCCACAATCTCTGTGCAAATGGTGGGATTCCATTTCACCTCACCTATTTGTAAGCACCTCCTGTATAGATGTCCATATATATGCAAGATCAACATTTTGACATTTACTAAGAAAAATAAGCATGTGGTGTGATTCCTATTTCTAATTTAGAAATCAGAGGTCTTTGTTAAAATCTATTTTTCAATGTCTGTGTCTTATCAATGGCTAAGCAGGGAGGCCAGATGATCTTCTCAGATGTGAATGTCATACACCAGGCAGTTTTACATTCAAACAAACAAGTGTCCTCTCGAGACACACATCTGTCTAAGTGTTGGGCTCTGCCTTACAAACATGAAAATTAGGAGTAGCTGTTTCACAGCCTTGCTGATCCACCTCTTGTCTGCAGCATCTGTGGAAGTTCTCTGTGGATATAAGGACTCCTAAGGACAAAGGAGAAATTACTCTTTAATGTTTCTTAATGTAGGGCTGGGCAGGATGTCATTGGTTCCCTCCTTTCCACAAAGATTTTGATGGAAATATGATGTCTCCTACCTGAAAAATATGGTGTCTCCTGCGGGTATATTAAATTCCATCAGACTTGGTGTGTAGTCATGAAGGATATCTTATATTAGTCACAGCTTTCAGAGACACTGCCTGAGCAGCTTTAAAAGCCAAACTGCTAAGAATGTGAGAGTCTAAGAAGATCCTAGTAGACATTACTAATAACAGAAAATGTTTTCTCTCACCTTGGAAAAGACTATTTTCTTAAATTCACTCCCTTTGAACAGGGAGACCTGGGATTTTGGGGTTTGTGCATACAAGATCCTCATTCATTAGATTAAACCCACTGATTGCAGAAAGCATCTGAAGAAACATCCTCTCCTTTAATATATTTACTAGACTTTATTTTTCTCCCCCAAAGTATCATGTGTTAAATTGTCACCTATTCCATCTTATGAATATATGAAGTTAAAGACCAGCTATGGAGGTCAGCTTTGGAAACTTTGCTTACACAAGAATTCACAGAAAAGTATTTTTGTAACTAAATACTACTGTAATAAGTCATCTGGTTCAGGTCTAGAAAGTGCATTTGGAACTGTCAGCTAATGCTACTTAAGAGCACTTGAAGGTTTAATAGATTACTCAAAGAGGCACTGAGCAGTCTTTTCTGGAAGTGTATAGCTGACACTGAAAAAATTAGAAATGTAATTTGAGAAGTTTTTCCTTGAGAGGATACTCAAATGTGTACTTAGGCTGTGTTGTGGGCCCAAAGCACAGACAGTCTCAGATGTTCAAATGCATTCCTGGCATAACACAGGCAATTGAGAACATTTAGTGATTGCTAAGGAATACTCACTTGAGTAGGTCTATGAATTTCAGAATCTGCTAAAACAATTCAAAGGTTCAGCCTTCAAAGGGACTGAAAGTACATCTAGGCAAGCAAATTCAATGCCTGGCACCACTCTCTGGTCCTGAGGCCAAATGCCACAGAATGGGCTATGCCCAGAGGATTAACACCTCCTGCCCTTTTAAATACCGTTGTGAGACCTGTCATACCTACTGCATACCTTCTTTGGGCCTATTCCAACTCTCAGAACATGCCTAGTCTGCCCAAGAAAAACCTCTGATTGTTCTTACATGGGCTACAACACATTTCAGTGTCCACAGACCCACCTGTAAGTGTTCAACTTTCTGCTGAAGACATAACTAGAGACCCCTCTTGGGAAGAGCTGGGGACAACTTGACCTTATTTGCTAACTGCACAGGTTCATATCGAAAGGGAGGTTTGAAATCTTCCTTACAAGCAGGGATAATATCTGTGGATTTAACAAGACTATAAGTACACTGAGTAAATTAAGACACAACATGTTCACAGTGTATCAGTAATGGATCACATCTTCCAGAGAAAATGAAGGCTATGGAGATATAATAAAAGGGAGCCTTTGACTCAGCTAAATATATGAAAAAGGTTATAAGCATTTCAATAAAAGCTTCTAATAGCAGTTAAATTGCCAATGAAAAATGTTCTACTTCTTTCTCTTATTTTCTTTGGAGATGGGAGATGTATCCTTAGAAAAATCTACCTATGCAAAGAAAAATTCGTATCATAGTGTTTTAGAAAAAAAAAATCTCTTAAGTCTCACAAAAGTGGTTGGCTTCCTTAATTTGTTATATTACTCTCATAAAAGGCAGAATTATTTCATGCTGTGACAGATGAAGGCAAAAAGTATGGGCAAAATGGAACCCTAGATGTACAGCACAGGAACAGAGAGGTTCTGCTCTGTCTGCTGCCTGTGCAAACCTGCAAGGCTGCTCCTTCCAGTTCTCTTGAACTTACAGTTCAAAATGGATGTTGATGAACCGTGTAGAATTAAAAAAAAAAACCCTGAGACTGAGAGCTATGTATTATTGTCGAAAACCTTTATAAATTCCAAAGGTTAAGTGATGCCTTGTTGGGACACTTCAAATCATGGAAGGCACCCAGCTGATAATGAGAGCTATAAACAGAATCTGAAAACAACACAGAGGTTTGAAGCTGATGCAGGGTCCATTCAGAGTAGAAATATTTCTTTTTAACAATAAAGAATGCTTTAATTAGATGGAATAATCCACCAATGGCAGGAGTGACCATCACTAGAATTTCTTCACTGAGCATTCATCTATTTTTTCTGAAGTTTCTCACAGAATGTATTTAAGAATGCCTTGTACTGTTTTTTTCTGATTTCATAATTCATAACTTTATGAAGAATCACTTAACAGCCAAACAAAACTCATTCATCTCATTTTTTTAAAGATCTAAAAGTTCATTCAGTGATGTAATACCTGCATCTTTTGCTGAGAATGTTCTTTAAATCTCCTTTTCCTTTTTTTTTTTTTTTTTTTTTTCCTTAACAATCTGAATATAGCAAAAACACACGTTAAAGGGCTGGAATTTGTTTGACCTGAAAACTGGCCAAAAATTCTCCTAACAATTAAAATGACTTTCATTAATATTTGCCAAACTGTTGAACCACACTTGCTACTGTTTGACGCAAATTATTAGTAACTGACAAGCACTCTAGCAAGGTTTTCTGGCAAGAATGAAACAAAGGAAATGAGCCAGAACAAGTGTAATCACGAAATGTAAATAAACTTTAGGATGAAAACATGGTATGTTTGAACTTTGTATGAAATATAGACAGTTTCCTCCAGGAACTCTGCAGGTGGAGGAAGAGACTTGGAGATCTTGTGTGGGGAAGAGGGAAAAGGAAAGTCTCCACGGGGAAACAATGGGATTGCCTCACCCACTCTATCAAGCTCAGGTCATTGCAAGTGGCTTAGCAATGTTCTGGCATTTCAGAGCTACAGACTCTCTTCTGTGCTTGCAATTAAAACGATTTCAAAGGACAGCACATGTAGTTCTGCAGACAGTGTTTTGCAGTTATTTCATTTGAATGTCCCTGTCATGAGACTGGAACTCTGTCATTAGTGACTGCATTTTAAAGGCAAAGACTTTTCAAGAGGGCTGGGTCTCTAACCCAAGGCATGAATTGTTGCTATTCACCATGATTTGGTCCAGATTTACCAGGTGTTCCAAATGGTCTCAGACATCTTGTGGCTGCCATACTCACTCTGACCTAAGCTTCTGGAAGAAACTGTAAGTTCTGCAAGCGTAAAAATTCTGATTTTTTTTTTTTTTAAATCTTGCCTGAATACACAGTGAGCTTTGTAGCTGGTAACTATACCTAGTAGTAGTAATTCTTTTGGATTTAGTAGTCTGCAACTTGCTTAATTTTGTAACTTTTCCCCAGGACTGGATGATCTTGCTCTATAGTCCTCCTCTGCCTGTGGCTCACATCTCTGACTCCGTTTTGATCTGGCAGGCTGGGTTGAGATATACAACCTGGTAACAGCCAGCCCAAAATATCACCCCATCTGGAGTTTTGTGCTTGTGATGAACTGACTGACACAAGGCCTGTTTGTAAACCCCCAGTTTTGAGTGCTCAGGCCATCAGCAGCCCTAGCTGCAGTGGCACTCTCTGTGGCTAGCTCAACAAGGAAAAGGGTCCCAATGAGGTTTAACAGCACACATGTTGTAGGGGAGCATGTCGAAAAACTGTCTAATGGTCTTTAACCTCCTCTGTGGTCAGGTTCTTCATATTGCTAAACAAAATGGGCAAGGTCCCATTCTCTGTAGCCAACTGACATAGCATACCACAAATTCTTTCATCCTCTCAGCAACAAGGAGCCACATCCAAAGTGTCTGTTGGGGCAGGCAAGCCACAAATCAAGGCATCCTTCCTGGTTTACTCCAAACTCTGCCACAAGTTCTCTGGTGTGAGTTGGTCAAACATGGATAAGCTTACATCACTCTCAGCCCTAACAGGCAGCAGACAGAGCTAATGCAGCTCTTGTGAGTGTACCGGCACTGCCCTAAGCCTGCCCTCCAGCCTGAAACATGGGAAGGGATTCCCTGGGTCTGAGGGACTGATGTGAATTAGTCCACTCTCAACGTTGCTTTTCCCCTAGAAATGCCTCCACTCGTTTCAGTGGAGACACAGTAAGGATTAGTATCTTCAAATAAATTCACATCCATTCACATTCTTACACAAAAATTTCCTTGCTGGTAACCCAACTCTGACTCTGGAGAATTTAAAATGTACAGGAAATTTATCAAGTTCACTTTGGTTATTGGAGTGGTGTAGAGAGGTAGTATTGAATGTGGGTACCTGTTCAAAAGTGTTCCAGGCAGACAGTCAAATAGTGATACCAAGGTGAGTCCTATATCATGTGTTATTTTAGCTTCTTCACTATAAAAATTTTGCAGGATAAAATGACAACAAATTAAAAAAAAAAAACCCAAACAACCAAACCCCAAAACACTGAAGTTGAAACATGCACTCTTACAACAGATTAATATTAAGATTAGAATTAAGCAATTTGGAAACTATGATCATTTAATCACAACTTATAAGACTAATTTCCTGCATGTCACTCCCAGATAATAAATACTTTTCTTTAGGCTTTGAAAAGCTGTGGAAAAAAAAAGTTAATTTAAGGCTCATTAGTTTATTTTTAGTAGCTTAAGATCTGAGGGATTTGAAAACATTTCCCTTTTCTAATAGAACATGCCTTCCTGTATACCAAGGATATCCACTGACCTCACTCCCTCCTGGAAGGTGCCACTGATCCATGACAGAAATCCTGTGAGGGCTTTGAAAGCTAAATAGGAACCAGAAAAAAAGTATTATCATGCATAGCTGGTTATAACATTGGAAATAAAGTTCAACTGTGAGTTTGGGGGGAGAAGGAGTAGTGCCTGAAACAAACAAGCACTTCCCGTGTTTGACTGGAAGAAGCCAATCTTCCCTGTGCTTGTATAATAAGAACATTAGTCGCTAATTTGCAGTAGCTGAAAGGGATTTCTGTTTTTAGCTCTGGGTCTGTGGCAACTGTTTTGTTTTAAGTGAAAATTAAATGGGAACATACAGCTAAAAAACCGTTGAGCCATAATTGAAGTGCATTAATGGTAATTACGTCTTTCTTTCACTCATCATTCTGACAGAGGAATCCATTACTCCTCCATCTCCATGTTTCCACAAATTATTCTTCCCTGTGGATGTGCAGCGACTGAAGGATATCATGGCTTTGTTCTATACGTTTTTCTTTAGTGTAAGACTGTTCTCTCTGAACTTCCCTGGGGATACAAATGAAAATATCAATAAAATATATAAACAGTTTACTGTTTTAATAGGGATAAGACGAAAAAGGCATCAAGTATCAAAGTGAAACTGTGAATGGTAGTTATTGGGAGGTGTAACATGTTTGATATTGCTTATAGTCATAAATTGCACTGATTTATTTTAAGATGCTTATCTCACCAGTCAGAGACACTTCCCTGAGACAGTAATTTCATTAGGTAAGATTATTTTAAGAGTTCTGTTTCTCTGAGCATATTTTCATCTCTTGACTTGGATCTTTTCAAATGTGCTCTGGTAGTTAAGGACACTGAATTATCCCCATAGATCCATGGCACCATCCTTGGTTGACGAACTTTTGTGAACTAATGTAAGGAAATATTTATAAAAGATGTAGAAAAGGTCTCTGTTGCTATTCAGGAAGTTATTTTATAGCTGGAAGAAATCTGTAACCAAAGTAATTTTCCTTGCACTATGGATTGACATGAGGTGAACTTCATCTGGGCAATAACCAAAGAACAACTCTTTTCCTTTGAGAACAGTCTCAGGCACTTTTCATCAACATACTTCCACTCCTGTGGAGAGACTGAATAGGGCAGAATCCAACAGCTATTTCTTCATTTGCATTTGAAGTTTGCAAAAAGTTTTGTATTGAAGTAGCAATAAAATATCAACTATTTCTGAAGACACCATATAACAAATAACCATAAAAATAATAAATAACCATAAAATGAATTATGGGTATTCATGTAATTAAAATTAAACATGCAATTAAGTAGGGCTTTTTTTTTACTTTATTCACTTATTTAAAAATAGTGATGAATCTTTAAAATTAATAATTTTTCTACAATAATATCACCTCATACCCTAAGAGTCCATTGCTATAGGTTTTTCCAGGCCTATACTGAAGCGTTCCAGAAGGAAGTCTTTCCTTTGCCACAGATTTTCCACTGTTTTGCAACTTCCATCAATGACAATTCCACAAAGATAAATAGGAAGTGTTCAGATGATATCACCACAGGTATACTTTATTTGTTTCTGTAGCTACATTTTATTCATATAGTTACATCATTTCTCACATGGATATTAGCTTTAGATAAAAGATGGGAAATAGATTCATAGAGAGGAAAAAATAGAATGAAATGAGTGGGAATGAGGCTTTTGGATGCCTAATCAACTAATCTTATTTAATTTCAATAGGGGATAAATGTTTTAAGTCTGGTACAAAATTTGTTGCTTAGTTACTGAGATACAATATATATGCATTGCAATCAGTCTTACTTGTTTAAGAGACAAGTCTTTCACTTTCTTAGTCTCAGAACCTGAGATTTTGCAGAATCTATTTTATTATGCATTTTCCTGTGAGATCCTGAGAAGATTGTCATTATATGTTACTGATAAAGTAATACTGGCAAATTTCTTAGATGTTCTAGAATTTCATCCTCTTACAGGATAAAGTTACTCAGCGGGATTCTTTTTTT
>VXBB01010352.1:445068-464476 GCA_013399915.1 Illadopsis cleaveri | reverse complement strand
GGAAAAAAAAAAAGGAAAAAAAAAAAAAAGAAAGTACTTTAAACTGCTAAAAGGTAAAATCTTATAGTTATACAGCCCTGAATTTGCATCCGGTTTTATAATTTTACTTTGTCCTTATAAATCAATCCACAACAAGAATCTCAGGCTGCAGGAATCTGCAGAAAATTCATAGAAATATTCATGTCTGTGTGTACAAAAATGTTTTAAGTCACATGAGTAATCCAGAGCCTTTTCCTGTGCTGCCTTGTACCCAAACATACCCTTTGGTGTAAGGGTTTCTACCACCAGACTACACTGCTTATCTAAAGTAACCAAAGCAGCTATGTCCCATGTACCCACTTCCTCTCCACCAAAGCTGGCAAAGCCAGTTCCAAGTCTCACTTCCATCAAGCAAGGGCAAAACTTCCTATGACGGGCTTCACCTCCAGTTTCCTGTATATTCTCTACAGTGGTGCTCATCCAGAGAAATCTATGTGCAAAGCAAGATTAACATTAAATGTCAAACATACATGCTGGGATACACAATTGAAAACAAACCATTAAATTGCTAGAAAAGTATGTATCAATGCTTAAATGTGAGACAAAGAGTCCACGCAGCAGTCTTCATATCAAGCCCACTGGATCACAGGCAGCACTCTGCACCTTTGTAAACCCTCTGTACTTCAGCAAGATTTACCTCAAATGAACTCAGCTACAGTACAAAAAAAAGCTATCATAAAATCACACTGTACTGCCTGCTGAAAAAATGATTCAAAGTACAGCTCAATCTGTTCTTAGCTGGAACAAATTGTTCAAAGAACCAGACTGGTTCAAAATTAAATGCACCATTAATGTGGAGTTAACAATTCCCCAATAAAATGCTTGTTTCTGTCATTCACTGCACTGATTTTACTTGTGCATAAATGACAAACTCCATATTAGACATCTAATCACCAAAGTGATGCCTCTCAATAAGCAAAAGAAACATTTTCTCAGATATTTTCTACTGCAAGCTTATAACAGACACAGTGGTTGCATGCAACTTAAGAAGGGGAGACGATGTACTGTTCTGCCTGTTGGACCCCTAAATGTTTGTGCTTGGGTTTGAATGTGTCAGAGGGTGTTTCTCTGTGTTTCACATTATTTCCACTCCATTTGCAGTTTGCAGTTAGAGAGGAGGGAGTTTAAAATGGAAAATGACAAAACCCCAAGTCAAATAGAATTAGAAACAATTGTCCGTTTACACATAAAAGTTACTCTTAAAATTGCATTAATTGAATACAAATCTAGCTCAGTTTTGTTTACAAATCACGGTGTATCATTTTAACTTAGCTATGCAGCTGGATTAATAGAATTTGTGGCAATTAAGATAAAAGTTTGATAACTTTGTTTATTTAAGACACTGAAATATAGGCTATAGTTTATTGTGGTTTGGAAAGGTGGCTTGGTGAACCTATTGATTTCTAGGTAAATTTGTCTATTTGTTTGTTTTTTCTTCTCAGTTTGAGAAAAGAAGAGAAAATTCAACAGTATACAAGTGCCCAGCACTTGTAGATGGTCTAGAGGAAAATTGATTAATTAGTTATTTAATTATGAGAAAGACATTTTCTGTGATCTTACCATTCTTTTAGACATTTGAATTCAAGTAACTGTAAGGAACAGAACACCCAACACAGTTTCATCTCTTAATTCTAATGAAAATTGAACCAAGAATTAGACAGACAATTGAAATTCTATCACAAATTGTCTTTTCATAGCAAACAAACAAATCCAACAAAATCACTTAGGAAAGGAAGGTATTGATTTTGCTCTATTTTTTTCACAAAAGAACTCCTCTAAGGACAAAGTGTACTGATGTTGAAATATTATGTTCCCACTTTCTGAAAATAATATTTTGACTTTTCATTTGGGACATTTTTTTATTAAGAGATTTATTAGATTTTACATATGATACAGAAATATTGCACATAAAGCTACACCAAAATATCTAAATGTATACTTAAAATCAAAACTAAATATGCAAATCAAAATATTTTGAAGTTTTTCTTTGTGGAAAATCTTGGATTTTATTTCAAGTGCAAATAAATTCCTGAGTAACCATATTTGCTATTAATAAACCTCATTTAATCTGTCTCTGAAAGGCAGATATCTGCTGAAAACTCAGCTACTCAAGTTCTTAAAACCATGATAACAATAGGATGTTAGTTTACAACTGGTTTTGGAAGCAATCATCAGAGAATCAGTTGAATACATTAACAGAAATCTTCTGCTTTAATACTAAGTTCTAAATTTTAGGACAGCGAATTCTGCCTTAAAACAGAGACAAACTGGGCATCACAACTGTGAAAACCAAGTCAAAGAAAGCATTTTTGTCAGATTGAAGTAAAAATATACTTATGAGATACGTGGGCAGCAGCAGCCTTATGCCATTTAGTTCTGTGGCTTTGGTCAAGGCCACCACTGTAGATGGAAACATTTTCTTAAAGAAAGTGTTTCATGCTTAACTCTGACATGTGCAAACATTTGCCTGCTCTCGTAGTGATGTGCATAAATACTCGTGTGCATGAGCCTGTGTACTCCCTCCAAAACATGTTCATTCTACTATTTCTGCATCAGCTGTGGGCTGTGGTGAAACCCGTGCTGTGACATCATGACTATTCTGCCTCCACTTGAGACGTCAAATAATCATCATACTGAAGTCAAACTCAGAGATTAAATTAACCAATTTCATGGGATAATTACTGAATTAATACTATGGTCTTCTCAAAACAAGTAAAAGCCCATTCATAATTAAAGATGCAAGTAAACAAAGCTATTTCAATATTGCTATTGTCAGTAGTGTGGGAGCAATGAAGCAATTGACTGCCAGACATAAGAACATAATGACTCTGGGCAGGAGCAAGGCGTGTGACCTCTCTGCCTTCACAGTGCCACATGCGTAGCAAAACCTATGCCAAGGGCTTCTCATTAAACACGTGGTTCTGGCACCTCTGTGAATGTCAGTGCCAGTTTGCTAACTTGGAGTGAGTGTGAACTCCAGTGTGATTGTTTCTGAAATTTCAGTGGCATCTTCAGAAAAGAGGACTCATTTGAGGGGGAAAAATAACAGAGTTTTTTATCTTCTGTGCCCAAGGGGGACGAAAGAGGTGATTCTGCATGACCACAAACATTCTCTCTAGCTTCAATAATAGTGGCTTTTGACATGTCTGAATGAAAAGTTCTCATTGTAATCACACTGTAACTAATAGAAATTCATATTTCCTGCTTGATCCTTTTCCTACATGACACTGCGGTCTCTTTCCTTTTTCAGGCTCCTTGTTGCTTAAAAATGTCAGATTCCCAAGAAAAGCCCACAGTGATAGGATCACACTTACAAACCATGTGCCTCTGCACATGTCTGTACTGAGGCTGAATTCAGTGGGGATTTTACTAGTGCTTATTCCTGGAAACATTGGGCAGGATTTTATTTTCATTTTGAAAAGCAGTCTTTATGAAAGGCATCAACCTCTTTGCCTTAACTTCAGTATAAAATTGCAGTTTCCTCATGTGGGAAAATTAAGAATTCTTTTCCTACCAGTTATATATTTAGGGCAACATTTTCATAGCAGATCTGTGGAGATGACACAGAGGTCAATGGGAGCTATGTGCAACCAAGGATAGAATTAGTTTCCTGATGCAAAATTATAATGGGCTATTTTATTTTTCTTCCTTTAACTTTGAACATTATGAAGTTAAAAAAGAGATCTCCTTTACCTTTTGTCAGGACAAGCATCTCACATTTCCTTGATGAGCTCTTAGTTTTATTGGCATAACACCATTACATGGAATAATCATTCAGAAAGAAATCTTCAATTAAGTGACCTTCCTTCGTATGTTTTTACATGAGCCAGTGATATATCTCCCTTCCACTGTTCACTTCAGCTGTGTATTTGTCTAGACCAACTCAGAACACTCTTGATTGTTTGTACAACAGAAGTCCATTTTTTCAATAACAAGAGAGGTGAAGCATGGGAGAAACTAGATGATAAAGCTAACCATGCATGCAGGACACTAAAAGGAGATTTCTTCAAAGTAGACCAAAGTTCCCAGTTCAATTCTGCAGACATATTCCTTGCACAGGAGTCAAATAGAAAAAAAAAAGAAAAAAAAAGTAAAGAAATGTAGGACATTGCAAGACATCAACAGATAAAACAAGTGAATACTTACACAACATCTGCCCTGTACAGGCACACGTTCCAATACAGAATTTCTTGGCTTTAACATTTAAAGCTCCAGCTAACACTAGAAAGCAGTAAAAATTCTAGAATGATTTAGGAAAGTTAAGAAATAAGGATTTCTATGTGACGACTGAAAAGAAAGAGAAGACTGTCACCAGAGCTGAACTTTCATCCTACTAGCTTTGAAAAATGAGTCCTAACCTCTAATTGGACTCAGTCCTCCAGACTGTTTTTTTTTTTCAGGATTATTTTCTATTTTATGTAACATAAAATGCATAAGCAGTACGCACTACTAGACTTTTCTTCTTGAATGACAGTAAGACCATCACAAAGACTGAGACTGTTCTCTTTCTTATACCAGGTTCACTTTTGTGGAAAAATTACCCAACCTCCTAAATAGGGAGGTTGATGTTCCAGCAGAACTGGGTTGTAACTTCCGTAACCGGAGAGTTTTTCTACAGAGGGAAGAAGGTGACTTTGAATCCATTCAGACTGAGGAAGAAGCAGAATCTGAGTCTTCCATTCTGATGTCAGTCTTTCAGTCTTTTGTAACTATCAGCTACTCCACGAGGAACAGAGTTCTATGTAGCCTGCATATATAATTGCCCAGATGAGGTGCACAGTGACCAATTATTTCACCCTCCAAATCTCAACTTGATAGGGAACAGCTCAGGGTTGCATTTACAAACCCAGACTAATGAATGAGGCAAAATTTTAGATAATGTCGATTTGATGTTTCTGACTGACTGTGGTGTGTCCCTTTTTTCAGGCTTTCAACTTGCTTCTCCCAGACCTATGAGTCCTGAATTAAGTCAAGAAACTGGAAGATAATTAATGGTGTAATTTAAAGCACGGCGCTGCTGAGATACAGTGCTGGTGGAGAACACAGGTCTGCCTATGACAGAAAGGCATGCTGCTCTCTTAAATACTTCTAGTCCTCCTTGTTCCATAATATATTGTGTCGTACTCCATCACCCTCATAGATGATGCAAACTGAAATCATTTGCTGTGTTATTAAGAGCAGTACTTTTACTGGACTGCTCTGTGGTAATCCAGGAGCACGGAGCTGTAGCCCGACAGACAAGGTAAAATGCTGAATTAGCTGCAAGTAGGTTTATCCAGACCTATAATAACCTAGACCTCTGTCTGTCTGCTTGAAAATTCATTGCTATAAAATTACATACATTTATGAAAATCATTTCTGGGGACATAAATAGATTAAGAGATTATTCCCCAGTATTCTTTAACATGTGCTCTTCAGTATTTATTAGATTAAATTATTTATATTTAGTATCATAAGAAGCTTAAATACATTTAGTATTCTTTAGATTTCATTGACTTTTTTTAAAATTTTAGGAGCATTTATATGATGGGCTTTTTCAAAAAAAGAAAGTTGTTGATCAGTTTCATTTGATGTTGACTAATTTTATTTTCAGCTTTTTACTGATGGAGCACATTTTGGAGAGGTTTTGATGCTTTAGCTTATTATTTCCTTTGTGTGTCCTAGACTATATAAAAGATTTATTCACTGACTACTCTTTAGTCCACTGGGGATTCTGCCCTGCTGTGATATATGTGATTTTATACCTGGAGGGTACAAAACCCATGCTTAACTTCTGAGCTGTGGTGGTATGGGTCTTGGTATGACATTCTTTGCATTTCCAGAGACAGAATGTCTCTCCCAGCTTGCTCTCCTTGCTGAGAGAACATCACCTGGTGATGCTGTGCTCTGGTCTCCAGCAACGCTGCTTTTATGAGCCTCAGGAAGTAGATGGGGTATTGCCTTGTCATCCATATCCCAGAGTTATGCCCTGTCATTCATATTCCAGACTCTCAGAGTCTCTGTGCTGAGAGTTAAGTCTGTTCAGCCTGCAGAAGGGAAGGCTCCAGGAAGACCTTAGAATAACCTTCTAACACCTGAAAGTTGCAAGAGAACTGAAGAGGGACTTACAAGGGTGTTCAGTGATAGGACACAGGGGAATGGCTTTAAGCTGAAGGAGGGCAGGTTTAAATCAGATACTAGGAAGAAATTCTTCACTGTGAAGACAGTGAGACACTGAAAGAGGTCACCCAGAGAAACTGTTGATGCCTCCTCCTTAGAAGTGCTTAAAGCCAGGTTGGATAGGCTTTGAGCAACCTGGCCTGTTGAATGGTGTCCCTGTCCTTGGCAGGGGGATTGGAACTAGATGACCTTTAGGCTCCTTCCGACCCAAACCATTCTGTGATTCTGTGTGTTCGATGGTGACTGGGACAGAAGGAAGGAACTATATCTTCTATCTGTGTAAATGTGAAGTTTCTGAGTGAGATTTCTCTGTTTTCTGCTTGATGATTTACACAAATTCACTATACGTTTTGTGGCATCCATAGTATGTCATGGAAATTAAAATACTTTTCAAGAATAGTTGTTTTGCCTCCTCAGTGAACATGTCAGGTGGAGGGCTGAAGCGTAGCATCTTCATGGACGAAATCATTGCATAAGGTTTTGAGATGAACCTCACTCCCTCTTACTGACCATAAAAAAAGTGTATGGTAATGAGTCCAGACCTAGAAAAATTACTTTTAATTACTTCAGTTAGGGCAGTAATTATAAAGTGAATTTAAATAAATTTGCTTCATAATTTATAAAGTGAATAGAGCACAGATGATGACTTCACTGGGCTGAGAAGCAGCCTTGCAGCAATTTACATTGCTAGTAAAAAAGATGGTTATTTTTTAACTGTGAGCTACCTACTGTGATCTAAAGGATTAGTTTTCAAATAGAATTAGAAAGATGCTACCATGACTATTAATTTGATACAACTCACATCTTCTGCCCTTGGCTGTCAAAGGTCTGAACTAACAGGGTTTCATCCAACTAAAACAGAGACTAACTAACTCCTGGGGTTGTTAGTAGAACACTCTGCCTTGTAGTCACTCTTGGGAAAAGGCAGTGCTATCACCATTTTTGCACATGCACTAAACTGTAACACAGCCATTCTTAAAATGCAAAGGCCTTCTACAACTTGTGGATCCTTACACAGCCACGGAAGCATTAAAGTCAGACTGTCAGCCTTCAGCACTCCAAATGTGCTAGAACAAATACACAGCAACATAGCAAGGGCACACACACATCAGGTAGCTCGTTGTCACAGTGCTCCTTTGCTGGTTTGCATTCACACTGAAGGGATATAGACAGGCAACTCTGATCTGGAAGGAAATTAATGTTTCTTAGACCTATGCAATTATGAAAGTGTCAGAGTTATGGAAGAGGGCAGACCTTTCCCTAATAGTCACACCCAAAATAGTTTAACCCCCACATCAAATAAAACGTTTCCTGTTAAGTAGTAAGTAAAGGAATATTAATGGGCCCACCTGTGAAATTAAGAACGGTATCTGAAGAGGACTTTGAAATGTTAAATTAAATTAACAATCTTTTCAGGACATGGTTTTTCACTACAAGAATTTTTAAGATCATGTTTCAGTGAGACAATAAGGTGGCTTGAAGAAAAACAAGCTAGCAGCTTTGAAAGAGCTAATCTTTACATTTCTGTTTCCTAGTGGGTAGGTTAGGACTGGAAAGACAGTTCCCTAGTTTCACATGTTGGTTTTTAGAACTTCTTGTTACAACTCTAGCAATAATTCCTGGTAATTTTTGGTTGTAAAAATAAGTGTTTCTAATGTTTCTAAGTTAAGTATCAGTTTACATTTACTGGGAGTAATGGTGATTCTGTCATGTCAGGACACTAGATTAATGACAGCTGATACTCAGTCTTCCACATCTATTTCTGTGAAAACAACTTGAAGGTGAAGCTGACACTTCAGTTTTAAACTAAGAGGAACTAGGAACAAGCTCTGCAAGGATTATGATTTTCAACTGGTGGGATTTTTTTGTCTTCTAGGACTTATGTCTGCTTTGAAAAATAACTACACACAGTTGGGTTCCTTATATAGCAAATATTTTGTAAGACGTGTGTAATGTCTTTATATATGTTCCACACATGTATCTCATTAGAATTTATAAAACCTACTGGTCTTAACAAGATTTCATAAAAGACCTGAAATAAGCACCTCTAAACATGGAACACAGCACAGGTCTTGCTTTTTCAAATGTTCCTGGTTCCTCTTATTTGCATGGGGGGGAAAATAGCGTTGAGTGAATTACATCTTCGAGATGTAACTTTCCATGGAAAGTAATGGCACTGCACCTGATTTATTACTGTTCAGCAAAAGCACTAAATGAACTAATATTAACCCTAAATATTTCAAAATCAGACATTGGGCTTCACATCCTGAGCCCTAAAAATGATACAACTTATTTTAAAAAAGAAGCAATAATATTCACAGGTTTTGTTCTTTGTTTTCTATCCCAGCTTCTGAGTCCCTCATTAGTCATATTTCCACAGCGATCCTGGCCAGGAGGGAAGACAATCTCTCAATATGATAGGTGTGCTCAGAGTCATGTGGTGGGAAATCAGTTGTGCCTTCCCCTTCATTCACACACTCCACCCCCACTCTCCATACATTGCCACTGAAACTGGCTCTGGCTAAAAATATACTTTATTTTAACGAATGAAAGCTCTGATTGTCCTAAAATAACATGAATTCCCATCAGGATGAGGGAACCATTGTGCTAAGTGCTGTACAAACACGAGGAGATAATGGACCTGATTCATCCCTGAATTACTCCGGTTTCCATGGATTTACAGCTGTGCAAGTCAAAGGCAAATGTGATAATGAGCATGCTGCAAGAATGCACAGCTTAAGGCAAGTTTCCTTCTGGCCTAAATCCTTTAAAATTTGTGGAATTAAGGCAACAGATGACTTGATGTATATTTTAAGGTTACATCTATCCTGAACTAAATAGGACCAGATCTGATTCAGTATTGCCCATAATTGCCCAGCGCTCTCTCCAAGCACTTTAGGAGAAAGCTGAGGCTGTGGACCTGCCCAGCAGCCAGTCTGGATGAAACCAGGATGCTTGGAAAACTCGGATAGTTTAACAGAGTAAAATCTGGGCAGACCATGCCAACTGGCCTCAGGGGCAGAGGTTCAGGTCCTGGTGCAGATTATTTACTGGTAGACCTACAGTCTGAAAGTCTTGTTTCTATTTGTAAGAGCTCCTGTTCACATTTAATATCAGTCTATCATACAAGTTTTACCAGAGCATATTATTAAAAAAAACCCCCAAACCACCCAACAAGAAAAAACTTATGCCTGTTCCTCGTACATTTTTCCTTAAGTCACTGCTTGTGTCTCTGGTTCCTTTTGAAGAGGTGTTTTGCTGTGGACCAGAGCAGCTACAGCCTGGCAAAGGAGCTGCAGGGCTGCCCAGCTGTGCTGCTGCTGGCAGGTATGGCTCAAAGCATGGAGCAGCACTGGGCAGCACCAAGGCACCAGACACCCACCTGCTGCTGCAGTCCCCTCAGAAAATCCAGGCTTGGTTTGCCATGGTTTTGGGATCCATTTCTGTTGTTTACCCTGCTGCCTTTACAACACCTGCCCAACATTTCATAATCACTGTCAGGTTCTTGCCCTGCCCCAATCCTATGATTTTTTTGCCTTAAAGATCATTTCCTGGTACAGTCAGATTATCACTTAGCACAGGTTTACAGGGCATTTAAACAGCTAAGCCCTGGCACAGGATGCAGTGATATTACATAGTAACTTCAATTTCAACACCTATTTGTGCAGTTTCTTTTCCATCTCTCCTTCTCTCTTATAACCAAGTCCTCATGCTCTTCAGACAACTGTAACTCATCAGTGGAATGAGTTTGTCAAGATCAGTCTGATGCAGGTTTCCTTAATAGCTTCACGCAAGTGGAACTTGTACTTTTCTCCATCCAGAAAAGGTGAATGGGAAGACACCCTCCATGCACCAGAAAAATGCTCAACTTGTCCATGGCACTGTTCATTTTACAGCAGGAGGAATAGAGAAAAGGAAAGTCCTAAATCTGATTTTGTTTTGACAATTCGATTATTAATATTACATTTCAGAATTAGGACATCTATAATCATTTAGAATGCATTTTAGAAATTATTTCTAGTAAAAGCAAAAGCCTTTTGGCAATTAATGCTGTTTAGGTGCTTTGAAACTATCTTATACTTTGAAAAATACCTAAGTTCATTCCAGTTGTTCTCTGGGACTACATAATAAATAAAATGCACTAATTTCTGATAGAGACAATGGATATAACACATGCACATCTGCATGGCTTAATGCCCCCAAAAGAGGCTGGTTGAACACATACTGCCTGATGTGAATGTCTTGTGTCCTGTGCCACGTCTGGGTAATTTCTGGGAACACCAGGGCAAAATTGCTTCAGCGAATGTGCCAACTATTTAACAGCATGGATAATAATGTGCCAGTGCTGTTCTATTTAATTTACTAATATAATACAGCCAGTGAAAGCAGAACTGAGCCAACACAGGCCTTTGTGAAAACCCCTGATAAACTGGGGAGAGGCTTCTGAGTGTGAACGATCTGGTCAGACACTGCTCACAATTCTCTTCCTCAGGCTGGAAAGCAGATCTCCATAGGCATCTGAAAATTTTTCTTTTTAGTCATTTGAGACTTTTTCTGTAGTTTTTTTGCAGGAATTTTGTGCTGTTTCCGAAATTCATATCCAGTTTTTATCCTGCTGTTATTCCTACAACAGAGAGCAAAGTGGCAGGGGTCCAGGCAGCAGGTTCATGCAACACGAGTAAATTCTTCCCATGTAAAAGGGTACTTGGAAAATGTAGATGAACAAATAAAGAAAGGAGATGTAAATCTATGCCATTATTTCTTTCAAAGTTCTTTGGTGCCATACCTTTACCACTAACCCCCAAGAATCAACACTCACCCCCTATTTGACCTTCTAATGTCTTTGCTGCCAGTGTAAGTTTGTCTTGGTTCATGGTGGTTACAAAAAAAAATTCTGACATAAAGGTTTGGTTCATTTTCTGACATAAAAAAAAAAGAAAGAGATAGTTCAGACTAAAAGAGGATACTGGTTTTTCCTGTGGCAAAATGAAAAAGACCTGTTACTACAGTCAGTTTGGAGTACCCTGTTTGGTCCAAACAGTTTTGTTTTGCTATATTATTAATTTTAAAATATCTTCCTAGCAGTATTCAAAAATAAAGATTTAGTGTTTAAACGTCTTTAATTTCTCTTTCATTAAAAAATTAGCTAATTGAAATTGAGTATGTAAATAAAAATATATTTTTGAGCACACTGATGGTTGCTGAAGAACTCAAGAACTCTGGGCCTGACTACATACTTGTCAGACGCCTGGTCTATTTTACAGGCTTAGAATTTTGTTGAAAGAACAGTACCAGTGTGTCCCTCTTAGCATAACTTGCTGCTGAGTTCAAACCCCAAGGAACAAGTCTTGGTTTTGAGTGCAATTTTCACAGTTGGTGCTTTACAACAGGTCCACTTGTTGATAATTCAGGACCTCTTCATGGCACTTGTATTTACTGGGCCTGTGCTGATAGAGTATATTCTCTTTAATGACTAATTTGTTCAAGGCGTTGAAAAACTCTATGCAATAAGGATGGACAGAACAAATTCCTGTTTCTCCTAACTCTCTGGTCTAGCCTTTTCCTTTTCATTGGCTCCACTGAATCCGGATAATTTTGCTTTCAGATATCAGGCTAAAGAAATGCATGCTTTTGACATATTAGATAATGTTTACAAATTCCAGCAGTTCTATTACAATTAACTATTGCCTATATATATAATCAGTTTTACTAAAACAGTGTAAACTCCTCAAGCTTATTTTTAATTGAATTATTCTGAACCAAAGGCATTTGGTGGAAGAATTTATTCAGCTAAATTAGCCTTCAGGCCATGTTTTCATTAAATTTTAGTCCACTCCTAGATTGAACAAGCGTCCATATTTAAAATATTTATGGATAGATTGGATTTATCTGCATTCACATCACAGCAAATTTTCTTGAAATGATCAGAACAAAACAGAGTTTGATAGGGGCTACATCTATTACGACTACATTCCTCCTCTAGGCAGAGATTTGCAAAATCAAATAAATAAAATCATTCTGAGAAAGCAGGAAGTATTAACACTGAATTTTGTACAAACCTCAGGCTGAGGTAGTAGAATGGGGTTTTCCACGTATTCCCTGGCAACTGGGTATTTTTTATTCCAACCATAAGCACAGAACTAGAAAAGCTATGTAGAGAAGATTCACCTCATTTATCCTTCTATTGGATGGACCTGTACTCAGCACTTTCCTCATTTATTTTGCACAATCAATAAAAAGCAGTATCTGAACTTGATTTTCTTTGTATTCTTAGAACCATCTTTACCCTTTGTGCAGAATTACTGCAACTGGAGGAAAAATGCTTTTGTCTTTCACTTAAATTGTCTAAAATAAATAAAAATATCCTTAGGAGGGAAGAAGAAGGTGTTTAGATGACAGGCAAAATAAAGCAACAAAACCCCGCCTGTTCTTAATTGAAAACAAACCCCAGCTAAATTAGATCAGCACCTTGGGTGGTTTGCAATTTGCATTACTGATTTCAGTGCTTATGGGCTATTCCCCATGGAGAAATGCTGCTTGTGAAGGTGAATCCACCAGCAGAGGAATCCACATCTGGAAAAAACACATGTGAAGAGCAGAAATTCACCACTCAAATTGTGTGGGGAGTTTTTCAGAGATTAGTTTGTCCTGTAGATTCAAAACTAGAAGAGTGAAATTTGTCTTCCTTTATTTCATGATTTAGCTTTATTTTTCTTAGACACTTTACACAATAGCAGGACCAGATATTACTTATTCTGGTGAGTTGTCTGTGGACAACTGGAACTGGCTATGCACAAGGTTGTGTTCTCCAGTGTTCAAAGAAAAATGCTACTGTGAAAACTTGTCATGTGAGTAACATTGTGTACCAGAGTACTCCCATTAAGAACAAAAAAAGATCATTAAAATGCAGGAATTTTAAGATCTGGAACTGCTTCATATCATTGTATGTTCTTATGAAACATCTAAGGACAAAAACCAACAGTTTATCTGTGACCTGTAACACATAATGTAATACATGTTTTACACTTCCGCGTGTATTTCTGAATTTGTTAAAATTAGTTGCAAGAGACAGCTATTTGTCAATGCAGGACAGGTATTGCAAAATGAATAATCCTTTCATGAAAGTGATGTAGATTAGGTCTACTGTTAAATATTTGTAAAAAAAAATATAGGCTTTTATTAAAGAATGTGTCCATCCTAACAAAAATAGCTATTTTCCTTTTTCCAACAAGTACCAAATTAACACAAACCAAATCCTCTGTTGGAGTCAATGTATTCTCCTGAGATTCAACCTTCCTATTTTATGTTATAAATAATATAACACTCTAAATAAAAAGAATGAAATTAAAAAAAAATCTATTCAAATAAACCAAATATCTCAGTGGTTTTTCTCTTGTTCAGATCGTACAAAGTCACTGCATGTTGTACAAATGGATAGAATTCACTAGCCTTTTTAGTAAATGCAGGAGTGCTTCTGTTATTCCTAATGCAATATAAGTCATGAGTGAGCCCAGAGAGTCCCAACAGGGCCAGGCAACAGGAACCAAGAAGATAAATCATCATCCAGTAACTGGAAAGGACCAAAGGGTTACTTTGACATAAGCAGAGATGATTGAATTAATTTTGCCAGTTACAAGTTAATCGATGTAATTTGGCCTTCCTGATCTTCCTGTGGAGTGGAGAGAAACAGACACCTCCTGAAGGCACCTCATTGTACTCTCTGCTTCCATTGACTCCTTAGGAATGAGGATGACTAATTGAATCTAGATAACCGAATTGCATGCTGCTAAATTTAGATGAGATCAGTTGCGTATTTTGTTCCTTCCCTGTAAGATGCTGAGCACATGATTCCAAGGATGATTTGA
This sequence comes from Illadopsis cleaveri, assembly GCA_013399915.1. Lineage (NCBI taxonomy): Eukaryota > Metazoa > Chordata > Aves > Passeriformes > Timaliidae > Illadopsis > Illadopsis cleaveri. The sequence continues at coordinate 450,413 of VXBB01010352.1, read as the reverse complement.
AAGGCCTGCTCTGGCCTCCTGCATGACTCATTGCACGCATCCTCAACCAACGACACCTCTGTTACACCACAATTTCATCCTGATTCACATAATCTTTTTGGATTGCCGGAAGTACAGCTAGACTAAGAATATGCCACAATCTTAGGCCTCCAATGGTTCAATAACTCTAAGTGCTGCCTTCCCCCCCACACTTTCTCCAAGTAACCCCCAAAGTCTCTCTAATTTGAACTTTTTAATTCAGTAGGAGTATTGAGTGCCTTCAGCCTTACAGAAATTGTCCCTTTGAGATTTGATGATCTTTTCTCTCTTTCAGAAAATTTCATTATGATCATAGTGCTCTTTAAAGCTGGCAGATTTCTGTATCCCACCATGCATACTTAAGAATATAATTTAATATCTCCAGATTCCATGAGTGTCTTTATTCTGCAGTCTGATTTAGGCCTTTTCAGTTGGAGTGAAGGTAGTAAAAACCTTAGAGCTGATACAGTGAAACACAAGCCCCACCAAAACTGAGGAAGGTCATCTATAAAGTTAATTTCATCTGTCATTTCTTTTATTTTTTTTCTTTCTTTCCTTTGGATTACTGCCCCATCACATGCAGTATCTTTCTTCATAGTTCCTACTTACTTCACAGAAATAAAAAACCTATCAAAATAATGTTTAGGGAGGTGCCTTCCTGAATTCTACATATATATTGTGGAAAGATGAAGACATACTAAATTAAACATGAGTAATTAAGTTAACATAGACAATTTCGTATCTCATTTTCATGTCCTGAAATCTCTCTCACATTTCCATGCTCCATCTTGGCCATTCCCTTTCTATGGAGGGGAAATGAGGAGAAAATTTAATTGCTCAGCAAGTGGAAGAAAGATTCAAATAATTTTATTATTGTTTTTCTTTTTTAGATTATTCAGTTAGGAATAACTAGGATAACTAGTATTACTAGACAGTATCTTCAGGTTTTTTATAGCTACATATTATAACCCAATATATACAGCATTGGTCCTTCTGCATTACAAAATTCAATTACATCAGAAATTAAACACAGGCAGTCAACCAAAAGGGGGAAAAAAAAGAGAGCAGTGCAAAAGGAAGAAAAATCCTTAAAAATAGTAAAAGTAAATAATATAAAACTAAAACTAAAAATAGTAATGCCAAAATAGTTCTCCCCTTGTCATAAGTGATGTACTTTATATCTTCCATTGGCAATCTGATAATTCATTTTGCAAATTAAATTTAGAACTAAGACTACTCTCACTGTTAGTGCCAAAGTATTCCAAAGGCTCCAAGCTGGATTCTGAGATAATTCTGCTAACTGATGTTGAAATACACAACAGTGTACAGACTAGGAATCCACACTTGTGGAGCAGTATTATCTCCTATGAGAGATGGAGGATGACTGTAGACTTCAGGTACAATTCCTATCTGGGCTATCCCAGTGGTATTAGAAGTTTTCACAGCTCAGTTCACATAATTGCTCAAGTTGGAGTATAAGAGTTTTAATAATTTTCATGTGAAGCAGGATAAAGCCCATAGCTCCAATTTCGATTTGACATCTGGTGCAAAATGCATCTGAAACTGCTTACCCAAAACCAGAGAAGAAGCTGGTGCCAGAGCAGAAAACATCTCAAATCTTATCAGTCCAACTCTACCACTGAAAGACTGTTTTTAACAGCATGATACAAGACTACTTTGTCACTGAAGCTCTTTTATTGTTTTAATCTAGGAGTTTTCACCTTGTGTTTTGCAGTGGATTGCTTCTGCCATGGAGGAAGGTCATACTCACCAGTAGAAAGGAAGCCAACTGTGCAGTTATGCAACACCTCTGATTCATTTCACAGCTGAAACAACCTACAGTGACACTTACTGGATGTAGCACAGCCACCATTACACTTAAAGTAAGCGATTCATGTTATTTGTAAAGGAATTTTAAACCTCTTGTCCTCCTTCTGACCCTCCTTCCAATATTAACACTTCTGTGGTTTTACAGATTTTTCTCTCCAATCAGCAAAGATGAGATGTGTTCCTTTCTACTGCTTCTCAACAGATTAAGGGATGTTTTGTTTTATATTCAATTAAACTTACAATTTTTTTTTTAACTAAAGAGAAGTGGGCACAATAATGTGTTTACAGTAAAGCAATGATTCAATGGCAGAGGAGAGATTAGCAGTTTTACAAGAGGATCTTTCATGTCCTTTATCCTTGGTTCATATCATTATCTTCAAAAGAAATCCCAATTGCTTCTCAAATCCTCCTGGCTGAAGATTTGTTCCCTTGAATTAAATAGAACAATACTTATATACCTCAGTTGATGGTTTGTTGTAAATGATAACAAACAAATTAAGTCATCAATCTTTTCTTTTGCTTTACAAAAAAGCAACCAAACAAATCAAAAAACCCTCACCAAGATTGAGAAGATTCTATACTGAAGACATTGCTATGCTTGTGGCACAGGGAGTAATACCTGAACTGCATCATCTGTGGGTGCAGCAGGCAGGGTAGCTGCAACAGCTCCCCATTTAGAGGGGCTGCAAAAGTAGTTGTGGAAATGTCAGTGCCATGCACCCAGACAACATCCTGAGTGTCTGCAGCTGCTCATTGATGATGATTTGGGCAGCTTAAAACCTGTGTCTGCATGACTCTCCTGGCAGAGGACCCAAGATCTGCTCAGACACTTATGAACTTTCTTTAAAGTAGGAAATCTCAGGATCTATCATAAATCCAATGGTTATTACTGAAGAAGTGAGGTTCCTAGGCAATCTGTCTCCATAAAACAATTAAAGTCAGACAGAGGAAGTCACTTTCATGTAAGCTGTAGTTCTTATTACCCATATGTAATTTACAACTGGGTCAAGAGAGTCTGGGAGCCACAATTGCATTCCTGCCCTTCCCGTGCTCTGCAAGGCGTTGTTAGAGGGTGTTCCTCAAAAGCTCTGTTTAGGGTGGCTGAGCACTATGGATCACAGTTTATGGTTGGATCTATGAATAGACCTCAGACATGCAGGGTTCCAGTTTCCAATGCCTGCTGTCTGCTGGAATTTATACCTCTGAATTTGTGGGACTACACAACCTACTGCATAAGGTGATGATGCACATGTGTGACGGATGGAGCTCACAGACTTGCAGTCTAGAGCATAGAAGGCCAAAGACAACTTTTCACCTTTCCAATATGACATGATTCTGGCAAAAGATTGCCTTTAACACACTTGTCTACACTGCCTGCAGTGTCTTGCTGGACATGAAATCAGGACTCCTGTGATGGAGACTGGTAGATATATCTGTGTGGTGGTTATGCTGGGACATCCCTGTCTGTCTCAAAAGAATCAGGGCCAGGCTTGGTTCCAATGTAAAGGTTTTTACCTTCTTGTTATCTGGAGCTTGTCTTAAACCCATGTCTTCAAACAGCTTGAAGTGAAGTGAATCTGGGCACCCAGGGGGACACTTGAGGCACAATATATATTCACTCCCCAGAAGGCAGCATACTGAGCAGGGGAAATGCCATAAACATAAAGAGAGTCTGAGTCTCAGCACAAGAGAATTCGTTCAGTGGGGGCCAGATGGAGGAAGACAACTCAGTCCTCATGAGAAGTCCAGGTGTCTGTCAGCTTCTGATTCTGAGTTCATCTGTGAAGGAACTCCTACTAAACCTATGGAGAAGGAATTTAAATCCACTACGGTATCTATGTAGATACCTTTTCCCTGTGCTTTAGGATATTCCAAGAGAAAGATTGGCACTTTGGCTGTTTCTTCCCTGCCATTTTATATGAAGTATTTAGGACAGAATGTAACACCTTGGCTTATCTCAACTGAATGTGTTAAGAAAAATTTTTCATTCTTCCATTAAAGAAATGTGATTGCTTTGATATTTAAAACGGGGTACATAGAGTATATAGGTAATATTTTGTATCTGGCACTGATATGATGGCTGCTGAAATACTGTGTTCAGTTCTAGTTCATGAATAATACCGAGATTCAGGATTTTCCCTGTTGAATAGCTTAAGGGAGCATTCAAAGAATAATGAAAGGATTAGGAAAAATGGCACATAATAAGGAGCTTAACCTGTTTTCATATATTTGGTAGAAGATGGAAGGGGACCTGAAGTACCTGCTTCAAGGATAAAAATGTGTTCATAGAGTTCTCCAGCCTAACAGGTCTAAAGGCTGAAAGACAAAGCTTGAAAAAATTGACTAAAATTAAATGTCCACTTCTCACTTTGAAGGTATAGAAAAAGAATTGCAGATAAATAATGGGTTCTAAACCAATAGAAATTTGAAAATGGGGATCATTCCAAAGACAGTGCTCTATTTGGTTTGATCTAGAAATTAGTAAAGAGGTCCTGTGGCTTCCATTATAGGCAGGATTACACCAGGTGATGTGCATGGCCTCTTTTGAATGTTCTGTGAAGTGGTATCCTTGGTAGCACCATTTAATCTGACAGTTACACTTAGCAATAATTTAAGAAGTACTAAATAATTATCAATTAAGTGAGAACTAGAGAAGAGAATAACCAAAACATGCTTTTGGTTTTGAGTTATCTGAACTCCTGCTTATGAAGTAAAAATTAAGATTTTCTGTAGATCTGGTTCAATGGCTATGGAAAATGACCTGAGTAAATTTGCTTTGGCTCCTTAGATAGAAAGATAGAAGTTATCCCTGAAAAACTCCCCAGAACTCACTAGATTCAAAGCTCAAATTTGCTTTTCACATGGTGCCTTTTTGTGCCTTCAGTTGGAGGGGGAGGGGAAGCAGCAGCATGAGAATACTAAGATGGAGAATCCTAAACCATAACACAATCAAACCCATTTTATGATTGCATGAAACTGTTGGATGTGTCCTGCTTTCAGAGAAAATTAATCCCTTCTCTACATCTCAGATTTGGACTTTTCACTTTCAGTCACTGCTTGCTTCATCCAATGTATAACTATTGCTGCATATTATTAAACATTCTATCCTGTATTTAGGTATAATTGTATTTCAGTACTTTGGAATTCCAGCTGAGGAGTAGACCCCTATTTTTTTGAACTATAAAGGATCAGTTTTGCCCTGAGCAGACTGAGTGAAATGTATCTCAGTGAGGAAGTTGGTCTGGCCTTCTTTGCACAAGGAAGCTGTGATTGCTCATCTGATTTTGTGATTTGCTGTTAAGGTCCTAATGTAAGAATTACAGCATAATTTGTTAGAATTGTCTCCTGAAGGTCATTGAGTCCAATTCTCCAATCCAAACAATACCAAGCAGAGTAGGTTATCTTGTTCAGTCAATTTTCGAGTATCTCCAATGCTGCAGTTTCCACATTTTTCCTGGACAATCCATTCACTACCCTAAAGAGAAAAAAAAAAAAAA
>VXBB01010352.1:406287-444992 GCA_013399915.1 Illadopsis cleaveri | reverse complement strand
AAAAAAACAAAACAAAACACCCAAACCAACCAAACTAAAAACCCCAAACAAACCAAAACACCAGAAAGCTCAAAACAACCACCAAAACCCCCAAAGGTACTCCTCTGGTCATTTACTGTATTTATTCACCAGACCAAGTAAAGCCAAGTAGATGTGAGAACAAGCTTTCATCCTTGTATCAAGATGGAGATAGATGATGTTCCATAGCATCAGAATAAAAGGAATTTGACTTTGAAACTACACTTCATGTTTTAAAGAGCAGAAAAAACTAGCTTTGGGCCACTTGATGCCAATGTGATGACTAAAGCCTCTGCAACACTTGCTTTATTTCTAACTAAAAGTTTACATATTGATTTTAGTAGACTTTTTATTACTGGGGATTTGCTTTTACTCTGAAAAATCAGCTTCTTCTGAAAATGCCACAGGGTTTTTTTTTGTTGTTGTTGTTTTGGTTTTGGTTTTTTGGTTTTTTTTGGATTTTTTGGTGTTTTTTTGTTTGTTTGTTTGGGTTTTTTGTTTGTTTTGTTTGTTTGTTTTGTTTGGTTGGGTTTTTTTAAATTTTTTTATTAATATAAGGAGCCTGAAATAACAGTTCAGCAGTGCAAAGTCCAGTAAAAAAATCTCAGCAAGAAATTCTACTCTGATACCACCTTACACCCAAATAGCCAAACTAAAGTCCAAGCAGGTGGAGACACAAGAAATAACGTAATTTGTTCATAATAGATTATTGTCCAAGACTGAGAGATGGAACTCACCATCTTCTTCCAGCCCAACCTCATGCCCATGAAAGACTCTCAGAGGAATCCCATGGACCTCTGAAATTCATTCCTCTGCTCCTAAGTGGACAAAAATTCTGCTGATAAAAAAGGAGAGAAAATGGAAGTAATGCAATTAGGTCTCAGACAGACTAGGATATTGATCTGCTTTTCAATTGCATACTTATTAAAGAAATTTTATTAAGATTTGCTAATGACCAGAATGTTTTACTGTAAACTCTATTCAGTGGATGGTTATACATGGTGGCACAGCATCCCAACACCTTTTTATTTTTTTTTTTTAATGCAAATAAATAAATAAAGTGTCTCTTGAGAACTGCTTTGTGTTTCTTAAAAGCTCTGGCTGAGAAAGGGGGATCATAAGGAGGTGTGAAAATTTAGCACTATGGTCTTAATTCTGCAGTCATTCCCAGAGCTGCTCCAGCTGTTCCAGGCAGCAGGAACTGCACCCTGGAGAACAGGGCAGGGCAGGAATTAATGGAACAGTGTGGCTTTGCACCAACCAAGGAGCACATCCGATGTGCCTCCCACACTAATGGCACCACATAAATAAATAACGACCCCTTCTCCTCAGGGATGGGGGTGGTGTGATAAAGAGTGAAATCCTGGCCTTTTACAGCTCATGCCAGACTTTTCCTTGACATCAGCCAGACCTGAATTTCACCACAAAGGGATTTATTTCAGACTTTCTTCTCAGCAACTTTGTGCTATTCTGAGAAAGCATCCCTGGTAGTCAGGGCAGTGAACATTTACACAACTGCAGAGACTCACTGATTTAATGCCACAGATTGCCACCAGGTGAGTCACTTCAGAGGCAGGTCTGTGGCTTTAAATTGCAGTAGTCTATTTCAACAGGTTTCAAGGGGCTGAACCCAACATTTCCAAAGATAAATAACAACTTTTTTTGGTGATATAATTTCACCATGGGGATCTCCACATTAAATGCACTATGAATATGGAAAGGAGGGAATCTTAAGTGTAGTTTTAAATGCAGTTGCACATGGGTCTTGAAGCTATTCCCTCATTATAAATGAATGGTTTGGGTCTTGCCTTGGCTATCTTCCTGAATAAAGCCAGAGCAAAAATGATCCATCAAAATTATCAGACTTGAAGAAAATATAATTTCTTAAGCAGGACTAGTTAAAAGAGAGATGGTTAATCTCATACACATCTGCCTTTTATTTCCCTACTAAATGAGTTATTTTCTGCTGAACTAAGCTATCTAGGAATTTTCTGGATCTATAATGAGATGCTTTAACCAACGGTCTGCCATAAGGGTGGGAGCTGAATGTCAGAAAATATCCGTATTATAATTTTGGAGAAGGCATAATGAATGATACTAATGCCTGTAATACACTTATTGTACTAATGCATTATACTAATTTCTTGCTTGAAATTATTGCAATATAAATTAAAGTAATGTCCTAAAGTTCCTGGGAAGTAGAAAGTTCTCTATTACTGAAAAGAACTGCTTATTATTCCATAGTGAGTTTCATTTGTGCAATCTATCCACACCAGAAGCTGCAACTGTTTAGGGTCCAGTTTGGGATTTTGGGAGGTTCTGGCCATTCAAAAGACTTTGAGAAGGCACAGATCTATCTACAGTAAGGAGCTGCTTCCAGTCCTGTTGGAGGGTCCCCCATTGGTCCCAGTTTGCTCCAGTGGCAATGACCCAAAGGTGGGGTTCACAGGGCTCCAAGGGCAGGACTGGAGCTGAGAACTGCCAATCATCTGTGTGACAAACTGTCCAAGGGAACAGATCTGCAGATCTGCAGAGCAGCAGGGACAGAATGGTGCAGCTCATGCATTAAATGCACGGCTGCCATGGCACTGCACAGGAGGTACAGTGATTTTGTGTACAGTGATTCTGTGATCCCAGTTTGATTCTTTACTTCATACACCTTGTGCTGGTCTGCTTTCCTGGGTTCATAAGTGCTCCTTCTCCTGATGAAAGATTTCTGTGTTCAAGTACAGTCTCAGACAGCTGGTGACAGGAGGAAGCTCAGCTTTTAAGGGAACTTAGTGACTTTATGTTTTAGTTTTCCCAGTTTCTAGCTGATGTCTGAGACCAACAAAATTTTCCCTTATAAGGGGCAGTGTGTACATTGATTCCCCTTTAGTCACTGTTAACTACCAGACAATTGGGTTACATTTATGAACAAGTAAGAATTACTGATTTGTAACCAACCTGTAAACCATACATATTTCTATTGAACAATTTTAGAGTCTTAGTTTTCAAATTTCTGTGTAAAAAAATTATTATAATTTTATTATGAGGGGCACATTCAAGAGAGAAATAAATCAATGTCACATTTTTGTGTAATTTATTATGCATAAAGAAAACCAGAAAGAAAACCTATTATAGTTATAAACAAATGTTGATAAAAATTTATTTTATGTTGAAGGTCTTGGTTCTGTTGAAGATCTCTGCCTGTGCAATACCAAATTCCAGATAGACATAAAACTTCTAAGACCTTGAATATTTTCTATGGTGTCCATATTACATATATTATGCAGTAAGTTATAATGTAAAAATAGCAATATTCACAATCTATCACAGGCTTTTTCAAGACAGGATTAAGAATTAAAGGAAAGTACTTCAAAGCTAAATTAGGAATAGTATGTGAAGACATGACTCTTAGATTCTTTAATTTTTTTTCTATAATAGAATATCCCATTCCCCAGAATAGGTTTTTCTTCTTAAAATCCATCTTTTTCTTAGATTTTACAGCTTCACACTTCTTGAATTACTCTGTTGAAAGAATGATTTGTTTCAAAATACTGCATTTCTGAGTACATCATAAAAATATATGTCCCATTCCTAATGAAGTAACTTTACTTAAAGCATGGAAAGCAAGCAGTAAATTTTAATGCATTGGAGTATAAAATAAGCATGGCCATAGTTTTTGATTCAAAAGTTTGTCAGTTTCCAACAGCAACTGCCTTAGGCAGCACTGCAATTTAAGTGAGAAGCCAATAAAATATCTGACCAAATCGTTATTGCTGTGAAGTAAATCTCATATATGAAGAATATCTAACTGGTACTATTTTTATTTATAACAATACAAGTAAGTGTTTGCATTAATATCAAAAGCAAAAAATTAATTTTATGAAACTTTTACTTATTCTAAAATACTACACTATGCCTTTGAAATGGCTAAAACTGGGAGACCCCCAGGAGACTCTGGGTCAGCCTTGTATGCAGCTGGGATGGAGAATTCAACACAGCTCTTTTCTTAACACTTTCCCAGATGGGTCTATTTTTCTTCAGTTGTTTAAACTTCACACCTTCACTGCATAGGAGTTAACAAATTTTTTGCTAGACTTAGGTATGTTTTACAGATATGCATGATATTTCTGATTTCCTTTCCCCCAAAATGTATGCACTTTTAATTATTTTTTATACAAAGCCCTCCAGTTTACATCTTTATCTTTCCTTAATGTTGACTTCTGAGAAACATTTCAGTGTCAACCACATAAAGTATCAGTAAGTTCATGTGTTAACACCAACTGAAATGAAAAGGGCTAGACTTTGTCTTTTAAAATATAACATACTTTGTGTTCTGTAGTTTAAAAAACACAACTATGCATGAGCTTTCACCAGCTTCTACTCAGTGCATATGCAGAAGCTCTTTTTCAGAAGCATAAAAACTTGAAACATGTATTTTAAAAAATGAAAGCATGTGTGGTGCAAAATCTGAATCTGTCACAGGAATTAGATAAATAGCTCAAATGGGCCAGATCTAGCCAATGAACAGAGTGTTTAACATCAGTGATTTATACTATTTCCCTTTCATGTTATAATAATTGTCAGGAATTGAATTTATGTTGTGTCATTTCCTGTTCTAGCTGCAATCTTTGCTTCAAGAAAAAAGGTTTTTGAACGTTAATGCCTTCACTGTTCTTGGAAAGATAACAGTAAACGGGACTATTTTATGATTTCATTGCTTGGTAATTCGTGTTCTTTCTTTCTATAGCCTTCAGGGAGAACTAGAAGGAAAGGGTGAGACAAAGAATTGTCTTCCTGTTGAAAACACAAAGAATTGGATTGTTGTTGCTGAAGGCAAAAAGTGATCAGGGAAAAATGATGCTCTCCAAATTACTCCGTAACAGGAAGCCCTATAAATGTCTCCCATCCTTCTGCTAGATCTGCATCAATTTGCAGAGTGAGCAGCAGAAAGGGCAGATGTTGGATCAAAGAGGAAACATTTACCTAAACAATGAAAAAACATTCCCCCAAATTCTCTATGCCCAATGCAAGCCAGATTGCACAGAGCCATTACTTACTTAGAGAGGCAGAAGATTTCTATTAAGCATGGTGTTGCTTGATAGCATCAGAAGCAAAGAGACAGCGAGCATGAGGAGAGACATGAATGCCTGATAGGAATTCGGTCCAGAAGCCAGCAAGAAATCATTAAGTATGCACATGTTTCATCACAATATCTAATGTGATAATATTGTCTTTATTGACATGATACATGCCTTTCAGCTCTTAAGTGGAGCTCTCTCTACTGAAGTGCGCATATCTGAAAATGAAGTGTATTGACTCATAAAATTTAGCAATAGCTGAAACAAACAGTAAACAAACTGTCCTAGAAGTTCTTTTGTCACCACGGTAGGAAAGAAATATCAAAGAGTGAATTTAGTCTATATTCTGCAGAGTTGAATTAAAACAGAGGCCTACTCCAGCTAAAATAATATTTCAATTCTCAATTAACATAACCATAATATCCCAGCAAGAAATGCAATTAATATTCCTCCAAACAGGAGTGGGGCTACTGTGTCTCCTGTCCCATCTAAGTCCTCCTCTTCCTGGGAAACACACATTTCTCCATCATCAGAAATGAGTCACAAAGGCATCTCCAGCAGCTTGTTTAGCTAGACAGAATATGCCAGACTAGGGAAGGGAGGCAATCCCCCAGAGCCTTTAAGCAGCACATTCCCATGGAAGGCAGGGTTGGAACTAGATGATCTTTAAAGGTCCCTTCCAACACAAACAATTCTATGATTCTGTGATTTTGCTGCATCTCTCCCTTTCCCATGTTGAGAGCAGGAGCTGGGCACTCAATGACTATGATGACAATGTGCTCCTCAGGCTGTTGATGGTGGGGCAGAGCCAGCTGTCGGGAGACACCTGTGCAGAAGATCTGGAGCCATGTGCCTGCAAGGCACTCCCGGGCACAGACTCCTCACACAGGGTGCTAGAGGACAAAATGATTTAGGGAAGAGGTGGTTGGAGGGAAGTGGGGCTGGATGAGCATCCAGCCTGCTCCCACCTGCAGGGCCAAGGGAGAGCCAGGAGCAATGTAAGCAGTGTTACCACCTCCTCTGCTCTTTCAACTGCTCTCATTGCCTGCCTCCACAGGATAAATATTTAACAAATTGCTGTCTACCCTCCATTACCTGAATGAAAGGAGAAGGGAATCGGCTGGGTTTTTGGCAGGGATTGCTGAGATGGTGGCATGTCTCACAAGCACTGATCACCCCAGAAGCACTGGCCCCAGCAGCTGTGCTCTGCAGAGCTTCTCTGCACGTGGGTAGTAAATCTGATGGATCAAGAGGACTCCAAATTTACTGTGAGGAGAAGGCTGTCTGCTCAGTCCACACATTGTATGTGCATTGTGCCCCAGACACTCACATATAGCTGGTCAGCCCAGAGTCACAGTTTCCCTGGGATTTGGGGACTACTCAGGAAGAAACTCAGTTAGATCTTCTGCTCCAGGGCAACAACTGCACGTCTGGAAATTTGGGATGGATGGGCAAAGTTAAATGCCACAAACAGAAAATTTCTGGGGAGAATATATTCTAGTATATTTATACATATATACTTAATATTTTGGTACCCATAAAACCTCATTTCTTTCCTCTTGACTTCTTTCAGTTTGTCTAGGAAATAGACATGAGTGATTCATAAACCCTGTGATCTTCTACCTGTGAAAATGACAGTGATACTGAAAACGCTGAAGGAAATTTGGATAGCTTAGACTTCCTACCTCATCCAGTTTCAAGAGGGCCACATTGTGCCTCTGGTGTTGGACATTGTTTCAAATGTCTGTAATGATACAGCTTACCCCTAAAGCTGCTGCACTGTATTTATGTGACTTCTTTCACATACCTTATTATTTTGATCCTAATATAGTGTATAAGGTTTCCTAACTCTACTTCAGAAATGCTCTCAGCTTCTGTTCTCCTTTTTTTAATCTCAGCTGCATTGAGAATAGTAAGTGCAGAAACAGAGAATCTGTCCTGGCCAGATTCTGACCACATATCCCAGATTCACACACTGATAAATCTAGTCACTTCTAGTGGAATTACTTCAAAATTTTACTGGAACAGACTCAGGATACAAAGGCCAGAAGTTTAAAACTCAGCTCCCACTCCAGCAGCTGAGCTAACGTCCCGTTTGCAGTGAGAGGACATGGAAGCTGACACTGCTGAGGGTTGCTTTTGTCAGGCTTCTTTAGCACAATTTGCATGCTCCTAACACTGCTCTGAGGGAGTATCCCTGAACAGAAAGTCTTTTGCTCTTGCAGAGACTAAAAAACTTCCCTCAATTCTGAATCCACAGCCAAATAAAATAACATGATTTTCAGGCACATTTTGTATTAGCAGCTCACATTCAGGGGAATGAAACCTACTTGCTGGATCCTTTTCCAGGCATAGTTCATTTTTCTAGCTGCTTAAGATTTTCATGCAGGGCAGAGTTGTAAAGGATCTATTTTGCTCTGCTCTTCCTTCAAACCTAAACTGATCAAAACTAAATTGGTAGTACTCATCTCAAGATGCAAAGCCAAGTTAAGAAAATAAAGGGTATTTGGGATTATGATCACTTGGAGCATGGTGACTGGCACAACCTTTTACCTGTGTTGTGTTTCCTAGTATGGACAAATAACTTGATTTATTTAGAGCTTGCAGCATAACCTCCTCATTATCACATTTGTCGAAACAGATGGGAAAGCATTTGGAAGGGCTGCTTAGAAAGTGGTGCTTTCTACAAAAAGAAAGTTGTATTTAAACACTGTTATTCAAGTTGTTGGGGAGGCAACAAATTCAGCTTCCCAAATCTGATCCATTTGCATAATTCATCTTTTGTTCTTCAGTTTTCTGCTTGCTGTTCACATTCCCTTCTTGCCCTTTACAATTCCACTGTGTAGGATATGTGCAAAATAATAGGACCAACATAAGCACATGTATTTCATAATCCCAACCACCACTTTGCAAGCTATTTTTATGGGTTTTTTGGTGGCTTCATTTGGGCTGGATTTCCATTTTCTGAAAGACCTCTGTTTGGTTGAAAAACCTCTCGAGTTTTACAATTATCCCATACTATTCCATGTTCTTTAGCTTTCCTCTTTTTTTCTTTTTTTTACTTTTTTCTTTTTACATGCCTTCTGTGACTGCTAACAGATATTCTAAGATTTATAATTTTGCTTCTTTTGATTTAAAGCTTTTTTTATTATTATTTGAATGGGTAGGCAGCTGGTGTTCTGCGACAAGAGCAGTAATTTTCTTTCTGATGAATAGTTTATTTGAGAAAAAAAGCAATTCTGGTTGTCCCAAAACTATTAACAAATTTAGGTCAAATTCATGAAATAGTTTTGGCTGGAAAAACAACAACTTTGAGATGTTACATTAGCAAAACTGCTGGATAAGGAATCAGCTACCTTTCATCTAAAGGTTTTGAAGCTCTCTCAACTTTTTTTCTCTGAATTCCCTCTTTTAGAGAATTCTGAATGTAAATCTCAGCAGAAAGCTTTAGGTACCATCTTGCATTCTGGGGCAGCACCTCTGATGTGTCTCCAGACCCACCCTTGAGCACAGAGTGTCTGTATTGATTCTGAGCATATTTAAATACTTAATGGAAAATTAATCTGATCCAACAGGTGGCATTGAGGAAGACCCAGATCAAAATTAAGTACAGCCAGGTGGTAGAAAGCTCCATATTGAAGGGGGAAATGTGAGGTCAAGATTTCTCAGTGAGGATAGGATTCCATCCTGTTTATCACCCCAAAATCATTCCATAAAAACTCTTCCTGTGACAGTTCTGAGACTTTAATCTCCGTCATTTACTTGCTTTTCTGGACTAATTAATTGACAAAATCCAGTTCAATAATTCTGCTGTATATCAGATTATTTTAAGATTGTTTATTGTTCATTAACCTCATTTGGGAACATTTTCTGCAGCATATAGGAATAGTTACAAATTAATTTTTATGTGAGGAGTGATTTTAATGATTGGTCAGCAGCCCATATCTATCAAAGGATCAGACTGAAAATTACCTGCGTAGTCTTGGATGTGAAATTCATACAACATACTGATTTAAAATAACCTAATTTGGCCTCAGACTGAAAAATGACGGCCTGTTTGGACTGCTTTGGTGCATTACCTTGTCATTTCTTGGGGTTTTAGATTTCCTTAATCCAACAAAAAAACCCAAAAAATCTATTTAATCTGATATAGTTCAGCATCACCATTGGACAAGGTAGAATTTTCTTTGCTGCTTACTTGTTCATACCCAGACAAGAGCATCACTATTATTACTGCTAAGATATAATGTATTACAGGAAATTAATATCTTCTTCAGCATAGGATTCTAAGGTTCCATGTTTTATTATTATAATATTGGTTAAGTTGTAGGTTGGTTCTCATAAATGGTTAACATATTACACCAGTTTGACAAGAGCTTGGTATCTTCTGCTCCCTGGTTCTGTGAATATTTGTTTCTTTATATATGAATACTAAACTTTAACTACAGTTAACTTCATAATGATAATTGTTTTCTTGGAAAATGATATTATTTTTTCATGTAAAAGCCTCCCTCTTGGACAGTGGTTTGTATTCAACTTCACTGGAGCAGCTGACCTGAGTGTTTACCATGACAAAGGCCACACATGCTGCTGTGGAGCCAGGAGCCCACACTAGCATGATTCCTTGCCCTCCACATCCCAGCTGATCCAGCAAAGAGAATAAATGGGCATGCAGATGAGTGTACATGGGCACCAGGCAGGGCAGCTGTTCTGCTGCAGCTTACAGGGAAACTCATGTGCTTAAAATGCACATGGAGTGTATGTTTAGTGAACCATGTCACATTCTTGTTACGGGCTAAAAATTCCAAAGTAAAATGTGTAGACAAGCCTGGTGTGAGAGCCTATTTAAGGAAATTGTCTCTGAGTCCTGAAGCCATCTGTGATATAAAAGTATACTGCACGGACTCCTTGAATAAAAGGATTCACTGGCAGGGCTTGCTGGAAAACTCAGTCAGAGATGCTTCTCCTACAGCAGGCATATAGATCTTCCACATGATGAATCAGATTTACTCAGAACCGTCTGCTGTTTGTAAGTGATTTCAGCCTTGAATAATGTCTGACTGGAGGCCTGGTTTGATCTGGGGAAGGGAATGGGGGTCACGTGCTGCTGGAGTAGGCCTGATGTTCTTTTGGAATGACCTCTAGAAAAAATAATCATAAGGGAGAACCAGTTTGAGGGCAGTAGGCTAGAACCACTGGGAAACTAATGACAGCTCTACTTGCACACTGAAGTTTCCCTCACAGGCTGCAGCACTGATTTAGATGGTATGTTAATATGGAAGTTTAAATTAAATCAGGCTTGTGTCAGTACTATCGAAGAGGCACATTCACTTAGCCCTGTAGTTTTATAAAATGCAAAGAAAGAAAACCATATGGCAGATTAGGGCAAATTACTCTAAAATTGTGGCTGAGAGCCAAGGGAGAGTGAGCTTGAGAGAGTGTTCACGTCTGTTTGAAATATGCCCGCTTTCACTGTGCTGCTTTACACACTTGTAAGTGGAAGGCTCATTTCCCTGTGAGCTGAAATGTATTAAATACTCCACGTCTTAAAGAAAGAAACGTGTCCAGTATTTGTGGAAGTTACAATAAAAGCATATATATTATTTTCTTTTTTAAATTGGGATTGGATTTACTACCAAAGACTGAATAAAAGAGCTTAGTGCAAGCCCAGGAGCATCAAGGAGGGAATGAACACATGTAATAAGCAATACTTAGTAGACAGTCCTGGCTATTATTACTGCATGTATAGCACAACAGTGACTATAAGATTTATGCAGGAACTGAGATCATGCAGCACTGAAAATAACTATAATAATGATCCCTGCTCCAAAGAGCTTTCAGTGTAGTTTTATTTTCTGAGCTGTGAGAAGCTGCAATAAGGAAATGAAGCAGAAAGGATAATAAATAAATGGCACTTTGAAAACTTCTTTAGTTTTAATAACCTAGAAAGGTGTCTTAGCACTTTGTCACTCAGAATAAGGAGAAAAAATGAAATACTATGTTTTCTTGGTACTAATTTGGCTTTGCTCCACAGTTCCTCTGAGTAATTGTACACATTTGCTGTGGACACTCCATAGATGGGTGGGACCAGGATGAGGCAGGGTTCTGAGGAGCAAATATTCTGCAGTTCATTCAGAATGAGTACTGAAATGCATAGTGATGGCAGAGACCACCAGCAGTTTCTCAGCAGAAGTACCCTCTATATTGCCAGAAGGGCTTTTCTCACATTATGAGGATCCTTTGTATGACAAGGCTTCTCTATCCTGCAGGTCCTAAACTCTTCATCTTAGAAGAGTGTCAGAAAGCCAGAAAACTCAGAAGTTGCAGCTCCAGGGGATTACAAGTCCAGAACTACTGCGTAGTACCTCTGAATTTTTTTTTTTTTCTGGAGCCTCATCTCTTCGAACTGCAGTCAGGACTGTCCAGCCTGTGACCAAGAGACAATTGCATCTGCCTTTCAGTAGTGAGGGCTCTCCTGTGTGTTATGGAAATTATGCAAGCCAGCCACCATGCCAGGTTCAATTCTACATGTCAATTGATAAGCTGAAATGTAGATTCCTCTCCAATAGCTCTTACATCAGTAGTGCTACAGCTCAAGCTGGGTGCCTCTGAAGAGGGACCTCAAATAGAGAAATCGCTAGACAACTAGCACTTGCACTCTAAATTCTTCACCCTTCATGTGACAGATGGGACCTTTGGTAATATTTGGGTCTGGAGTCTTCCCATCCCTCACTGGGTACCTTTGTGTTTTCCTTTCCTCTGTCTGAGGGTGCAGCTTCTGTTAATGAATGCAGCTTCCTTATCTTCCGGCTTGAATGAGCTCTGGGATTCCGTGGTGTGCTTGACTATGTAAAAGTTCATCATATCTGGGTGAAAATTCACAGCTTGTGGCCAAAGGTTTCAGCAAATTTGGCTCCTAATGGTGCACAAGTTCTGCTAAAGAAGCTGTAGAGAAGTAGCTACCAAATCACACAGTGCCTGCCAGATCAGCAGGTGACTGTACCAGCTGCCACTCTACCATGATGACACTGGCCAGTCTACAAGCTGCCACCAAAACAGCACCCAGCTCTCTGCTCCAAGCCTTGAAAATCTTTGTTGGGACAACTGAAAACGTTTTGGAGAGTTTCTGCCTTGCACCAGGGCAGTGCTGCACTGTGCTGCCAGTGTGGGGTACCTGGCAGAGACTGCTCTGGTTTCCATGGTAACTCTCTCTGTGCATTTATAGTCTCTCACTTACAGCCTTCATTAGATTTAACATTCAGAGAGACACTGATTAAAACATGACATTCCTAACACACCAAAAAACTATTTTGTACAAAACCCTATTATGTGGCATAGACAAACTGGGTGATGGCCAAATTAGTTAATAGAAATTTCAGATGACATTGGAACAGACCACAAAAGGATGAATTCATATAAAGTTAAATGTTTAAGTGTGTCTCTCAAGCTTAGTGATGCAGACTGGAGAAATGTGGTGCATGGCTATACCAGGGATGTCTCATGTGACATATGTCTGCAGAATCCAAACCTAACCTGAGGTGACACCTCATTCACATATTTCTCAGTAGTGAGCTTTAAAAGTATTGAGTTACTATCAAACCAAGATGTTTGCTTAGACAGGGATGCAGCAGGAGGACAACAGGAGTTTTTTTCACTAGCTCCCATTCCTCTGCCAGCTGAATGTTGCTGGAGAACTTGTGTGGTGCTCTGTGATGGAAACAGCAGTGCACAAAGGCTGTGAGCTTCCAGCTATGATCCCTCCACTCCCTGAAAATATCCTTGACCACCAGCTCCTGTCCCAGGATTTTCTGCTCTTCATTTTCAGAACTATATGAGAATGATCTTCCTTTCTCACTCCTACCTTTGGGCTGAAGATCTCCAGGGCAGACTTCGCTCCACAGCAGAACTTGACTGGGGAGGGGGAGAGGAGCAGCAGAGACCTCACAGTGGTAACAGTGCCTGAGTGTGGGAGGGGGACAGAGATGTGAATCAGAAACTCAGGGTGCTCTGAGCACAGGAGGAACATGGTTAGCATCAAGAGTAGCACAACTGAAACAGTAGCTAATAAAACAATGTGGGAGGTGATGGAATAGACACTCAGAACAGCAAAACTATCATGGTTTCAGTGCACTGTTCATTACCAGTTCAACCTCCTAATGAGACTCATTTCCATCTACCTCCTGCTTCTGCCTCATTCGACACCTAAGCACAGGAAAGAAATACCTGGATTTCATGGAAACCACTTCCCACACAAGGTGATGCATCTGCAAATCCTTTCAAACCATCATAGGGCTGCATGGACACCCAGGGGTCATCTCGCCTGCTGTTCCTCAGCTCTTTTAAAACTTACTTCCAGGCAATCTTTTTGAAATGATGCCAAGATCATCTAGTAGTACAGTGCTGCCATGATGGTTTTCATTAAAAAATAAATAAATAATAAAATTCAGCTGCCCCAGAGAAAATCAACAGTGACATTTATTTTCCTCCATTTTGTTTTCCTTCTTGCATGACTCAATATATATATATGTATGCATTTATATTTAAATTTTGTTTATATTTAAACAATTTAAATTTATATTTAAACAATTTAATTTTATATTTAAAATTGAATTTTCTTCAAAACAATTGTGAAATCACCTTACAGATCACCAAGCACATCACAGATCACAGTCTGAGAAACATTCATCTACATTTGATATCTGTATTGGGAGAAGATGAATTGCACCTTAAGGCTATCTGTACACTAAGAAATTAAACATAACCAGGAAGATGTGCTGGGCACTGGGATTCAAGCATCCCTACCAAAAAATTGTTAAAGCTTTACCAAATAACTGCTGGGGACTCAGAGGTCAGCACATGTGACCTACATAACTTTTCTGCATGGTCTCTGTTTAAGAGGGCTTCTTTGAGAGAAACTGCAGGCAGACACTCAGTCAAAATAACCCACTTTGGCCCCACTGAAAGAGAATAAACATGATACCATTTGTTTTACTCATATATTTTAGTTGATGCAATAGACACTTAAATGTGGTCAGTCTGTCCTCTGTATCAAAAGGTTTTTATCCTGTCACCTGTCACTATAGAATCAGAATATTTCTGAATAGCTCAGTAGAAGTGATCAGTCTCCACCAGATTTCACAGTCTCTAGGATTAAATTGTTTGGCATAGTGTTTTCATTAGGCATTTCTTTCCTTTTAATGAGTTTTATTAGGCATTTATTTAATGATATTTAGCAGTTGAAAGGTGTACCAGGAAAGCCAGTATTGCTTTTATGAAAATCAATTTGGTTTGATTTCAGGTCTCTAGAAATAAATGGTACAGCCCAGGCTAGTGATAGAGGCTTTTGCTTTACTTATGGACCATGACAGCCTCCTCCAGAGGGTGATTCCTCCCAGAAAAAGCAGACATTTGAGAGATGCAGAACTACTCCAGGGAGGATTTACAGACACTTCTTGTGGTCATAAAGAGACATGAGACAAAATTTTCAGGTGAAATATATTTCAATCCTATACCATACATTTCAAACAAAAATAATGAAAAAGATTTTCAGAAAGGAAATGAATAACTGAAACAGAACAGGTTATTTAGGAAGGCAAAGTTATCAATGCTAGAGTGATTTCCCCCATATCTTGCTTTGAATTAAGGTTAAAAACTGTACAGTTTTATCTCCATAGCAATGAAAGATAAACTTACATAAAAGATTGAGAAACAATGAGTTTGAATCTTGACTGTTCTTTAGCATTCTACATAAAGTTTGAATTTGTGTACTTCTATATTTTGTCTGCTTCATTCTTTCAAACATTACTTGTTTACAGTAAGGAATTTGTCTATGTATTTGTCCAATGAACAGTGCAATAGTGTCTCTGTGGTCAGTTCTTCCTCAAGGTACTACCACAGATGGTAACAAATAAATAATAACCTGTGTCTTTCTCCTTGTGTTTTGCTCAGCTAACGATGCAGTCATTCCTTAACTTGGATTTTTCATCGGAAGGATTTTCTATGATCATGCAAGACACATGGAGAAAAAAAAGAAAGTTTGCAACTCAGTACTTGCCCAGATTTCTATCTCTTCCCAAATCACTGCTTTATATCTTGAACATATTTCCTTTGTCACCTTTATTTTGCAATTGGGTAGAAAATGAGATTTATCCTGCTGCCAGATTTGCCCTATGTATAGCATGAACATAGTTCAAGAGCTCTTAACAAGTTTTGGAGCATATTATTTCAGAAAGTTCAAATGGTTGCCATGAATTGCACTGTATTCTTCCAGAATACAAAGGACTCATAAGTTATAGTACAAACCAACATATGATTTTTCTTGGTAAAGAAAACCCCACTTTCTGTTGATATTTTCCAATGGAGCTGAATGAGGAAAACAGGACTTGGGCAGATGGTGAGGACAGGCTGAATGCTGCTTATTCTGCTTCAGAACATCTATCAGACTCACTGCCAGAAGCAGTGCTCACTGAAAAAATAGAGTTTCTGTGCTATTTTTCAAACCTTAGAATTCTTGAGCTTGTCTGTGAAAATCCAAACCACAGGCTACACCTGGATCCATTGTCAGCCCTCTCACCCACAGCTACCCTCTGGCTGGAGGCTGGGCTGCCCTGTGGAGGAGAAGGGGAGCAGAGACCACCACGGCCAAGAACAGGTGCTCCCATTGGCAGATCCGAAGACCTGCCAAGGGCCCTGTTGAGTTCAGGGGGAGTCAAGGTCATTCAGCATCTCAGCTGATCAAGTCCTAGGAATTTGCAGCCTTTGTTCTGCACACCACCCAAGAGCAGTTGGTTTTGTTCCCTTGCGCTTGAGCAAGCGCTGCTCCAGTCGGGAGCGCTCTGGGTACGGCCACAGCTGGGAAGCGCTGACTCCGTGTTATTGCAGTGAATGTCACCGGTGGGAAATCACTGTTCTAGGAGTCTGTAAGGCATGGCCCTCAACTATAGGTGGTTTAATATATTAGAATAAATTTAGGAAACAATTCATTTCAGCAGTAGACAGCAAACATAGACAATAAACAATAACACTCCGCTTTTCAGACATACAAATTGTACTCAAAGACTGAAGTGAAACGTGAGGATTTCCAGTTTTAGCAGTGCCATTTCCATTTTCACAGGCCCAGCCCATGGGTGTGGAGGTGATGGACATGCTGTGTTGAACCCAGCCCACATCTCTTTTCCCTCAGTCTCTTTCTGAACTCAGTTGCTCATTGTTTCTTTTTGCCTTCCCACTCTTTCTTTGCTGCCTGCTGGAGGCCTTCAATGAGGTACCTGGCCTCCCTCTGAGGGTCCAGGTATACTCTATTTCCTGTGCAGCTGGTGCCAATGCTGCTTCATGGACCACTTGACAGGAGAAAACCTGAGAACTGGACAGCTGACACCATCTTTGCCAAAACCTAAAAATGTTGCTGTCTCAAATTTTTAAGCCCCTATCTGGAGGCTTACAAATCCCCCACTCTTGCCCAGACTAGGACAGCATATGCTGTGTAACAACATGCAACATGCTTAGCAGTGCTGGCGAGTTGAAGGGGCAAACTCTTTCCAGAGAAGTGTGCCATGGATGCAAGAGGCCATGCACAATATACTTTCATTGAAGCAACTTGAAGTTACCAGTAACATTTGTGTCTGAACTGTTTTTCCATATGGTTGCTAGGAGAGAAGATTTACTTTAAGAGATTTGCGAAAAGTAAATGTTGTTTTTCTGTTTATTTCAGCCTGTTTACTTCCTGAATTTGGCAGCATTTTCTCTGCAGTCAGCAGAGTAGTTTCCTAAATCCTGGCAGAAATATTTTACCCTATTGTCTGTTTCAGTCTTTCACACAGACACAGGAAAAAGAATATTTCTTTTTAAAAGTTTTTCAAAGCCTGTGAAATGCAAACAACAAATTATTGTTGTTATTCTTGTCCTTCCTCTCCATCCTTTATCTTATTACATTTTTATCACAGTACATCTGCAGATTTTCTACATTTTATCCTTCATGCTGATATAGCTGTCTAGGAAAAGCCATGCTGGTGTAATCCCTAGCATAAACAGTTTTTCTCTGCTTTAAGTATAGCTTTTCAATTTAACTTAAACCTCTTCTTAAGAGGTATAAACAGACCAAAAAATCTACTCTGATACTGGATTAAGACTGATCAGTTTGAGGTTTATTTGGATCCTATCCTCAAAACCTTTTGCATATAGACCAGACCATATCTGAAGCTGTTTTGAGTGAAAGTGTGTAAGCTTATACCATTTTCTTTGGGCAAGTGTAATCTTGCCTTTGTCCACTTTCAGACTGAGAAGAAACTATCTGACCTTATTATGTGATGTTTAGCCCCAGGTAATAAACCTTGTTGAGGCCCAGCTCTTAATTTGTTTTAAATGTGGGAGCAGATATGTCTTTTTGTTATTCCACTCAGAGTAGACACAATGGATGAATGCACACTATAAAATGTAGGCCTACCTAAAATATCTTTAATTGTATCATAGGGAGCTATAACAATCCTTTACACGTTCTTTAAAGGAACATCATCAGACCAGACAACTCCATTAGTAATGGCAGAAGGTTCTGATGTCTAGCAGTAATTTATAGCTACAGCTCTTTGGATGATGGCCAAGTAGAACTCATGGACAAAAAGCCATTGCATACAAGTACAGTACCTGATTTGAGCTCAGTGCAGAGTGGATACTTCTGACTTCTTGGATTTGCTGTGCTCAAGTGCAAGTAAGTCCAGCACCAAATACAACACATCTGATACTTCTGAAGTAGCTAGTGCTGTAATTCATGCTGCCAAGACCTGCTTCTGGGATTCTGGCAATTTTGGATAACTGAGTGAAACACATCAGCTCTGACATCTGTTCACTCTTGCTTCACTGAAATGTAAATCATAGAATCATAGAATATCCTGAGTTGGAAGGGATCCAAAAGGATCATCAAGTCCAACTCCTGGCCTTGCCCAGGACACCCCAATTATCACACCATGTGCCTGAGAGCATTGTCCAAATGCTTCCTGAACTCTGTCAGGACTGGTTCTGTGACTGCTTACCTGGGGAGCCTGTTCAGTGCCCAATCACCCTCTAGAGGAAGAACCTTATCCTAATGAAAATATAAACATAAAACCAGATTTGTTAACCAGATTCACCAGCAAACTGCACCTACTTTGTGCTGTTCTGGAATAAAACTGTGTGGCACACACCCATGAATATTGAGGTACAGATCTGTGAAGTGGTGAAAAAAGATCTGTAAAACAAGGCAGAAGTCTTTTGTATCCTAGTAGCATTAATTCCTCATTTCTTTCTCTTTGATAACTTCTGAAGCTACCACATATTTTTCTCTTTTTTTTTTTTTCTGCAAGTGGCAGGGCACTGTGTCAGTAACTATGTAGCAGTTAACCACAGGTCTCCCTGATAGACCTGCAAGGAATAGCTACTGATTGTTTTCTGCCTCCTGCAAACCTACTTAGTTGCTAAGGACTTACCTCTGGCTTTGCTTTGACACCTCTGTTAGATGGTATAACTTTGCAAGAGAAGTGGACCACTGAAAATATTCCAAACATTAAAGCTGGAAACATTTCTATTTCTCATCACTCAAGCCTAGCAGCGATTTGAACACATAAATTAAAATGTATTTGAGATCACAGTTTATCTGCATGTGTCAAAGATTGGAAATTGAAACACAAACAGTGCCTAGCTGTAAAGATATATATTCATATATGTCCTATGCTTCATAATCTTTATATATGTATGTCTACATAAATGTGTGCATGAATATGGCTGGTAGTTAGAAATGAGCCTGGCTTTCATAGTTGGGCTTGGAGCTTGCTGAATAACTCAGTGTATGTTAATTCAGTGGCTAGTTAATGGTTAATTCAATGGCTAATTCAATGGCTGGTTAATTCAATGTGTACCATACTTCTACAAAAGGTCTTTTCTCTGACAGTGCTATCCTGCTAGTGTGCAGACTGTTTAACCTTGATGCCTTAGAAGAAATATGTCCTCATGTGGATTCCTTGTCCTGTCCAGAGCTAAGGAAGCATTTTTTGGTTAATTCAAGACTATTTCCTCAGCTGGGATTTAACAAACAGCTGCATTCACCCCAAGCCTATGTGACTAACCTGGTTTTCAACATATACATTGTTTTGTATGTCAGGAGAATTCTCATTCAAGAGACCTGCTTATGCTTTCGTTGATAGGAAACTTTCATTAGTTTCAAAAAGCCTGGATTCTAGTTTCAGTCCTGTGTTATGATTGAATTAAAGCAGCTTTAATTTTCATATCTATGACAAACTTTTCTTAGCTTATGACATGGCATGCCATATTTTGGGCCTTGAAACAAAACAAGTGATCATTGCTTTATAATGGGCTATCCATCAGGGAATAGAGATATGATGGATTTTACACACCAATGGTGTGGAGAGGTAACAACCTTTAATCAAATTTTCCTTTGTTCACCTCATGTCTAATGAAGAAGAAAATTCACAGTTCAGTAGCAAATGAGAGCTAATCAAAAGAAAAATATTAATTTGTTTAACTTGTGCTCATGTCTTTTTCAGATTAAAATCTTCTGTTATTATTTTCTTTCCACTTTTTTCTCAGGAAGAAAAATACACCTTGTGGATAAAAACACCCCTAAACCACTATTCAGAACTGGCAGCCTATTAAAACTTTCAGACTGAGAAAACCTCATATAAAATCTTGTAACGTTTGGACGTCAGTTTCTCAGAGAGAAACAAAGGCTCATGACTTTCTCCCAATATATATCAACTGCTGGATTCCCATAACAGAACTGGGTTGTGTGCCATATCCAGTGCAAGGGGAGGGAACACCACTTCCATGGCCAAGTATAATCTCTGCATGTAGGAGCCCAGCAGAGAGACAGTCAAGCACTGGCACTGCTAGGAGAGAGAGTCATCCTGTTTTCCTCCAGGAAAATCAGCCTTCCTGTATCCTGGAAACATCCAGATGCTTTTAATGCCCTTTAAAAACCATTCTGGAGATTTTTTGGCATTCAGATGGCACTAAACTAAGCTGAAAACCAATCTTTTCACTATTCTGAGACTGCCTCTAACTATAACTCCATGTTTGGATGAAGGCATGTCATGACTTTGCACATGTTTCAGCAACCTGTTCTTTCAATTACCAATTCTTACAAAATATAATCATTCAGCTTCTCTGTAAGAAGTCAAAATAATGTATAATAATAGAATATTACTATGTAGAGTTTCAATTTCCCCAATAGCTTAAGTAGCTAAAACTCACATTGTTTTTCAGCTTTAGAATGCTGTACATAACTCTCTTGATGTTTGCCAAATGGCCTGCCAAACTGTGTCTCTGTGGATGCAATACCATGGTAAATCACCCCAAATATGCAGAGTTTATGAAGGTACAACTGAAACCAAAATCTAGTCTTTTGTATGTATATAACTAATGGTTTTTTTTAAAAAAAGTCCCATAGAAATTGCTTTCTAGCTCAAAATATCGATTATAGAGTTCCTTCTTGCTCACTAATGAAAGGTTCAGGGTGTAATAGAAATTAATGGGAAGAAAACAAAGATCAGAAGAGTGGTATTTGTCTTCCAGGAGCTGCTTTCAAAATAGCTCTGACTATGTGCATTGCCAGTGCAAATTGTTGCTTTGAGCCAGCTCTGAAGACTTTTAAGTGATGATTGTATATTTTCTGAGCTCCATAGGTATCTTTGTGCATAAATATTCTCTTCTTGGCTCACTAGGCTTAGTTCCTGACTGGGGAAAAATATTCAGTGATGGCATAATTTAAATACTGTAGGCTGTAAAGCTTCAAAAAAAGAGAATTCATTCACAGTAGATGACACGTATTTGTAGCCTTTCTTGTGCCCTTTTTATGGAAATGAAATGCAAGACTGACTGACTTATAATAATTAACACTAGAAAATGAGGGTTGATTTCCAGTTAAGAATATGGTGCTTTAGTCCTGGGTTGGTTTTTTGTTTGTTTGTTTGCTTTGTTTTTGGGGGGCATTTTGTTTTGTTTTGGGGCTCTGTGGGGTTTTTTTGGTGGATTAATATTTTTTGTTGGCTTTTTTGTTGCTGTTGTTTTTTCGTTTTTTGTTTTGTTTTCGGTTTTTTGGTTTGTTTTGTTTGTTGGTTTGGTGTGTTTTTGTTTGGTTTGGTTTTTTGTTTGTTTGGGGTTTTTGTTTGGTTTTGGTTTGGTTTTACTACTTTATGATCTCTTAGATTCACATTTACATTGTTATCACCCACATGAGTTTGGGCAGGCCATATTATCTTCAAATATTGGTTAAGCTAAGTCTTTAAAAAAAAAAAAAAAGCTTAAGATAATACACATACCACAAGGAAATTTCTTGCTCCAACAACAGTAGTTGATTTAATTTGTTTTCATGCCAGAGTCTAAAAGTAAACACTCACCACCTATACCACCTTCTATCAAACACAAACAGAGCTCATCTTTCTGTTGCATTTTATGTCCTTTGGGCAGGCTTTCATTTTTCTTTTTTGGTACGAAACTAGTGAAACAATATGTTGAAACAATATGTTTGCAGATAGTAACTTCTCATTGCTGCAACCTGCCTGACCCAAGGAGTAGGATGAGCAGCGCAGAGCTCCTGCTGCTGTTCAGAGACACAAAAAAGACACTTGATCGGTGCAATGCAAAATGGAGGGTCCATAGCTGATGTTCTTACATCTCTTTTGCACAATGGAGCCACTGTTCGAAATGTGGTGAACATAAAAACTGGAATAAATAGGATCCATCTTATTTACAAAATATTCAAGGATACTCTAAAGTCAAAGTGTAACATAAGGACAAAGAGCAGGGACAGCTTCATCTCCTACACATGCATAAATGTGAAAGTAATTCTGGGGACAGGCAGTGTTGTTTTTTATCAACATTAGATTAGACTAGAGTATAAAAATTTCTTTATTCTGTGCAGGAGAAGAACCAGTGAAGACAGGAAAAGGCAATGATAGAGGGCTGTGTTAACCCCTCATGAACACACTCCTGCATCCAGGCACTTCTGTGGAATGCCTTTTCCCCATCCACAAAATCAGTTTCAGTAGTTCCTCTTACCATCATTACTCTGTTAGAGCAGCAGTATAAAAACACAACCTTGCCCAAAATAGCACTGCTCGCCCACCTTACTGTAGATGATAACAAAATCATTTAGTCCTAGACAAGGAATTACAGTGGACTGATTTTCCTGGCCCGTACACCCAAACTTCACCCTTTCCCCCCTAGATCTGACACAAAACTGCTTTGAAACAGCAGTATGACTTGGAAGGGTTAGCTGCTTCATCGACTGCATCTCACTTTGTCACACCTCCACCTTCGCAATAGGATCATCATACCAGGCACTGTCATAACAATTAGAGTTTGAAACGTGAGGTTTCTTCTAGGCCAGGTGTGTAGCTGAAGAGATGTTTGCCTTGGAGGCAAATCTGAAGAAGGAAAGTGAAAAAGTCAACAAAGCAGATCAATTTTCTTAAGAATAAGCAATTAAAAAAGTAATTTATTAATGAATGCAATAAAAATGTAAGAAAAATGAAAAATTAATTTTTAAATCTGTTTTTTCTTGTTTCAACTTTTTTTACAATTAAAAAGGTAAAAATAGTAATTATATGGATATTTCATTCCTTAACTAAAAATATGCAGCTGATGCCAATCATCTATCTCTCCTTAACTCTTGATAGTGCAAGCCATGTCTGACAGCCATTTGTAACCAAGCTGGCTCTATTTGCAATTCCACAAATACCGTCATGGAATTTGCTAAACTGCAGAATTTCCAGATTTAAATTTCAGTAATTAAAGACACAGGCTTCACCTGAACCTACTTAGCCTCTGAATTTAAAAGGTATTGTCTTTTATAGGAGAAATCATAAATGATTGAATCCATCAAATGATTGAATCCATCAATACAATTTTTTTGCTTAGAAACTTCTTGTTCTAATCCTGGCCCGGTGCAACCCCAGCTTGCTCACAGATTTTCAGAACACCATCCACAGAGTCTAGCACTGGCACAGGGGTCACTATAAAATGCTGTCAGACTCTTTCAGAGAGCGATTCATACAAATCACTGTTATATTATTCTGCATCCAAAAGCAGTATGTGGTGGTGGTAACTACACAAGTAACGTTTTTCCTGAAACAAAACCTTCAAAAAGATGATAGCAGTTTCTACAAATTAAGCTCCAAGGAAAACCTCTTGGTGGATTCATTTCATGAAACCTGCTCACACTGAAAGGACATTGATCATGTCTCCCCAAGCCAAGGTGCATGTTTCCACATAAGATTTTACCATATCAAAAGTACATCATGCTACATAAACATGGGTCACGTGTTCAACCACTGACTTAATGGAGTTAGAGAGATATGAGTCAGTTCACAAGAGAAATGCCTTTGCTTACATAACCACTAATGTTATAACACAACTACCCACTTTTTTAGTACAGAAAAGAAAAAAAACCCCAAAACCACACATTGCGCATTCGAGGCACCAGGAAATGATTTGCCTCATAAAATATTTAATCTCCACACATCAAAGTATTACATGCATGCATTGCACTGCCTGTCTTCTCCAGTCATTTACACTCTGCTAAAACAGACATTTAGAAAATAACTAACCTTTGTTAGCCAGCTACAGACACTTCACTAATCATGAAAGAAGAAAGTTCACTAAGCTTGAAATTATTGAGCCCAGAAGTGATAGATGTGACAGGAAGTTTATTAAAGGCCAAGAACAAAGTTTCCTTCACTCGCTTGCAATGCAGATCTCTTATCTGTGGTAAAAATTGTCACAACGTTTGTATGATGTGGAGATGCTTTGCCTTTTAATACCCTAGTGACATCAGCAGGGATCCCATGAACACAACTTAACCATGACACGAGTTTCAAATTGGAAAAAATTCGTACCACTTCTTTTGAGTGACTCTTAGTTGAGTAAGAAAAGCAATAAAATGCATGCTGTTCCTTTGCATTTTTACCTATTTTGAAGTGGCAAGCTTTATGTCATAAATAACACCTCAGTCTTTCCAATGGACACTGTGGTATTACATTTTGTTTACTTGGGTAATGCAAAGAAATCCCATCTGCAGCATTATTCACGCTTGGATTCTTTCTCTATGGCTTAGCATATATTTTGAAATAAATGCATTTCAGTTCCTCTGCTGCTTTTTAACAACTTCATTGGAGAAAAGTGTTTTCACTAGACTTGTCCTTTGCAGAGATAGGTCTAACTGTCACAATAAGGTTTCTTTGGCTTCATTCAGTTTGAAAAGCTCAATCTTTAACTATGGAGTTGTCGGTGCTTTAGTTCTTAAGATCCAGCTTTATTATTTCTTTTCCTAAAAGGAGTTGTCATTTTCAGGTTAACAGCTTAAGAATTTTTTTCCTACACTTGGTTCATCTTTCTACTTTTACTCTCCCTAGAATGGACCATGCACCTGCAGGTCTGACATAAGAGAGAGAGTAATATTGTTTTGTGTCACCATTTGATTACAAAACACTTGGAAAGCATTGTAATAATACAAAAAGTAAATTTAGAAACCTAAATAAATTGAAGGTAATAAAAGAAAAGAGGAAAAAAGATTATTTGACACACTTGAAGTCAGCTGGCACTTTATAAAGCAATGTTGCTGTTCTGTTTAGGAATATACTTTTTTAAAAAAATCATATTTCTTTTTGGTTTTCCTGTTATTTGTGGGTAAAACACATGGTAAGAAGTCTGCCAGTGATCATATATCTGATTTTCAGAATTTCATTCTCACAGATTGAAGGATAAGAATTTGCAGACAGGTACTTTACTGTAATAATGTCCATAGACCACCCTACAGTTTATCTAGTGTGAAGATTGCTGCCTGCCTGAATTCATTCCTGACTAGCTGCACATTATTCTGTGCTCTTCTGTTACGCTAAAGCAGAAGAGCTATCTAATTTCCCTCCTTCTTTCCCTCCACAGTTGTCCTATCTATGTAAAAATGATGACCCACTTGTCGTTTTCACATGCTGTGACCAGCAATGCTGGTAAGAAAGAAAATCCAGAACATGGAACCTTGGGATAGGGAACACTTTGTTTTGTAATAAGGCCAATTTGCTGACAGTTTTTTCATTAGGAATCTGTTTATGAATATCTGGGTATAGTTGCCTGCTTGATGGAAACTAAAAATAATCACTTTAAGACTGAGGACGGAATTTGCAAATATTTCTCTTTGACATCTCTGGTCTCAGATCCTACACTAGCCAAATGGGGATTGTCAATCACTATTTGAAAAGAACCAGAAAACAGAGGAGTTAAAACAATTCCTTCTTTCTCTTGTGAAAAGCAGTATCATAGCTGGCTAAATAAGGTCTATACTTGAGGAATGGGGAGGGGAAGGGGGTGCATGTGCTTGTGTTGTAACATGACTCCTTACTCATCAGATGGCACCCATCATCATCACAACCGCAGCCTTTCAGTGTGCTGGAATAAACTAATTATCTCACTGACAGCTCAGGTTTTAATCTCCATTTGTAAGCATTTGTCATGAGCCTTGGTCAGCCAGTTTTTAAAGATTGCCATGAATTATATATTTCTCTCTTTTTAAGACTGCCTAAATAAGGACAGTTACAATGCCCTGGAATGGATTTCAATAAACACATTTGTGCTTGCTGCTGCTGCCAGACAATCTGAATAGGACAAAGCTTTTTACAGTGCTGATTGTAAATTAGAGTTCTAATATTCAGTTCTTCTAGAGCTGAAGACTATACAATCCCCAGGACAATATGCAGGAAGAGATCCTTCTCATGCTTTGAATCAATGGAGCCACACTTTTAAAAGGGTTAGGTACCGGACCCACTGAATTTATCGACTTCAGAAAAGTGAATCCAAGTTCACATTTCCTTTAATTCCACCAGTCTTAATGTGCATTACATACACTTATTGGGCAGCAATGAAAGCCATCAATATGGTCTTCATCCCCCATATTGCTGGGCACTTAACTGGGCTGTTGTTAAGACCCTGCCTACCCTTCACCTATTCTCAGTAAAAGCAGGGGACATTTGTCCCTCAAAGACCTGGGCACATGGGACAAAGGGCAGAACTAAAGCATAAAACCAAGGCAGATTTTTTTTTCAGCAATCTAATAGTGGAATTCATTGAGGAATGCAATACACTTGATGGTGTGATGACTGTGGTTGTTAATATTGCACTCATCAGCATGACGCAGGACCTTTCTCAAAGAAAAAAAATCCCATACAGAAATAGCTAAGTGAAGAATCTAGAAATCTTGCATTTTGCCATCTCTGCTCACAGCACACTGTTCTAAAAGTCTTAAAGAATCAGTGAGGCAGTCTTCTATGCGGTGTGCATTGATATTTAATATATAGCTTCAGGCAATATCTTTAGAGAAAAGCATTATTTTGCTCCCTTCTTCATATTGTTTAATAAATTAACAGCTTGAGCCAGATTCATCACTGGTAAATTTTTTTTCACTTCAATTGCATTAAATGGAGTTATAATACACAGGAATTGGATTAGGGGCTTTATATTTTAGATCTTCAACAACCTTTCCACATAGCATACACTTTCCATGTGTTTTACACCTATTTTTGGACACCTGGAAGGATAAACAAATAGTACAAACAAGTTGCAGGTACAGGCAATGTACCACATTAAAGTTATATTAGTTATTTAGGCACTACTTCCAATAGCTCATCAACAGTCAGAAACAAAGGCTGTTCTGTATTTATGAACTAATTTTGCACTACTGCTTCAGTGGTAAAAGTAGCATTGTTTTTCTGGTTGCCTACACAAGCAACCTATGTGACACTAAGTACTTTATGTGAAAATATATTCTCGTATATAAATCAGTAACACTTAAATAGAGAAGAAGCAAATAGCATAACATTCCTTTCCATTCTAACATTTTTTTCAGGTTGGAACAGGTTCTTCCTATTCACATCTCAGCTGTTGTCAAGGATGAGAGCACTTTCTGTTCAGTATCAGGTAACAAGGAGGTATTTACATGTTTTTAGCAGTCAGCTTTGACAAACAGACTGTTTTATGGTGTTTTCTTCAGTCCTTGAATATTATTATGACTCTTTTCTATAGTGTTTCCAATTATTCACTGTCTCTTTTGAAAATGTGAACATCAAAAGTATGTTTACATTATTTTTTTTCTTGAGCAGGAAAGAAATGGTTGGGTAGTTAAATCCAGTGAGCAGGGTCACTTGCAGAGGAAAAATCAATTCCCTACATATATTCTTTGGCTGTCTATCCACATATCTTTTTAGACTTTCATGTTTAAGTGTATGTTAGTTATGGTTTATAAGTCCATAACCTGCTTTCTGTTACATGACTCTCCCTGTACTCCATATCCTTCCCCACTTTGCAGGTGCGCTTCAAATTCCCTGCCCCATATAATTTTATGCTTATTATTATTCATTATTTATTTTTTTCCATTTTTGTGCTATGAGTTTAAGCTCCATAGGACTATTGATGGACCAAGGCAGGATATGAGGCTTGAGGAGAAGCTAGGGTTGAAAGTGATGTTCAGGTTATCATCTACATGAAGAGTGAATGCAGTGGAGATCAGGAAAAGCAGTAGTTGTGAGGATGTGTTCTAGAAGTGGTGATCACAGGCAGGGAAATACATGTTTCACTTCATGTGCACTGAATTTGATTGTCAGATGAATACACATTACAAGATGTCAGAGAAAGAAGGCAGAACATTGATTTGCACAGAGACTTTGTATGTGCACTAATAAAATGCAGACGCAGGCACAGGTTTTGTCCTTGGAACCCATCCACCCACACTGTCAGAACACTCAGCAGTCCCTGCCAGCATTTTGACCTTATCACTACTCCAGAAAAAAGCCTGGAAACTAGCAGAGGTCGGGGACCACTCTCAAAGGGCAAATTAGATGAAACCATCCTGATGTGAAAGTAAGGAAAATGTGACACTATGGAAATGGCCAGACCATGACAGTTGCCCTCAAAATGAGAGAGTAGCTAGGGTTTTGGTTTTTTCTGTGTTGATGTAGCCAAATAATCATGTCTGGAGCAGACTGGTATATTTTTGAACACAAAGAACTCATAACACATCTAGCAGGCAACAGAATCACTGTGTCAATGAGAGAACCCAAAGATGCAATGCTGAGGGATCAGAGAAACTGAAGAAGAAAGATGAAAAACAGAGATCTTCAAAGTGAGTACTAGAAACAATTTGACATGGGTCAGCTTCCTCAGAAGTTTTTGTTTCTGACTGTACTGCTCACCTCAGTAGTTTGCAGGGCACTTTTTGTTGTATTTTTTAGAAACCTCATTGATAGTGAGTTTACCAAGTTTCAAGACTGATGAAAATGTTGAAAAAAAAATATATATCTACAGACATCTGCATGAGGATACTCTGTTGACAACTATTTTTCTGATCTGTCAGTTAGCCATCCCTTAGTCTCTTATTATGCTTTACTGTTAGTGTACTGTGCTGTATTTTGAATAATACTGTGAGGTAATATGGAGTCATTCACCCTATGGGAGTCCAAATAGAGCTACACTACAGCATTCTCAAACAATCATAATCTTGTCAAAGTATCACACCAAATTCTTTGAGAAAACCTAATTTTCAGAAAATTATTTTGATCAATTATATTCCTCATTCTTCACTCCTTTTTAGCTGAATCATGTGTGAGTCCTCTCTCACCCTCCCTCCTAAGACTCATACCACATGATCCAGCCTGTGACTGCTCCAGTATTCCTGTTTCCCTTTAATGTATAGTGGTGCTACACAAACACTTCAGCAGTTTCATGTAGTTGTCACATTTTCTCTGGAAATTACAACTAAATAACATCAGACAAGGTATAGGAGGAACCAAATCTTTAAGGACTCTGATGTTAGAAAATTATTTTTAAAATACTGTATTTAGAAGATGTTTATTCAAATCCTTTTTATATTCAGTTAGCTGGTGGATAGATTATGATGCAAACTCATAGATCATCACTCCAAATGCAGAGCCATCCACCCCTCACCCCCCCATATATACTCAGAAATTCTGTATTTTCCTTATAATTAATGCCTGGATCATGTCCAAGTGCTTCACCATTAGAAATTCCAATTCTTTCTGCTTTTCATCTGGATTCCTAGCATTAGTATGCAGATTTCTGACTCCTCATTTTCCTTATCAAATATCAATTTAGTCTGTTCACATCTCCTTCAGCTTGATTGTACACTGTATTTGCATCCTAGTGAGGAGATTTTATCCTCTAGCTGTGACACATAGCATCCTATTTTTACAGCTGTCTCTCTCATTGGAAAATAGCCCAATGCTCTGCTAAAATAAAACTTCTACTATGCAAACACAGTTTTCTGCCTTCTCCCTGTCCTTGCTCACTTTCCAAAGTCCCAGCAGTCATCTATTGTACTTTCCATAGATTAAAAACCATGACATAATCCAGTGTCAAAACCACATGAAAAGTGTAGAATTATTAGAAAGGCAAGTAATGGCTGAAGCAAAACACAGGACTAGCTGAGCCTCAAATGTAAATATTTAAATAGGGGCTCAAACTCATATTCATTACACAGTTAGATTGCATGCAGAACATCAGAAGAGAAATATGTGCACTCTAATTGGGAACTACATTGTTTTTCATGTGTAAGCCAGGTAGGCAGAAGACATTGCCTCCTTTTCTGCCTTTATTTTGGTTAGTAGGAATTTTGACATTGTCCTAAATGGGAAATGGAGCAGGGTTATATCCTGATACATGGTTCTCCTCTGGGGTTCAAAGTGTTATTGCCATGACCAAGCTCATTCAGCTTCTTGTAGCTGTGAGAAAATTCTAAAGAAGCATTTCTCCTACAGAAGAAAAGGAGGGAGATGGCCACTGAACATGCTAAGCTGATGTGACACCCCAGTATCTGAAAATGTCCTGAAAATGTTTTCAGGAATGTGATATGAGGTACCAGCAAAATTGGCTCTGCTGGCCATTAAGTGTTTGTAATTGATGAAGGTCAGCAAGATTTCATGACTTTCAGTGAAGGAAGAGTAAAACTCAACATATATATTAATAGTGTTCAAAAGTTATTGAACATTTAAAATCCATTAGCTAAAATCCATTAGCTAAAATCCAGATAATTTCAACAGGCATAAACAGTAAGCACATACTTTTAAGAGTATTTGTACTTTCAAGCTATCTTACTGTTACAAAATTTTAAAAAAAGCTGTTATTGTTGGGGGGGAGGGTGCTGATAAACTGCAGATTGTGTACTATCAAGTGTCCCTGAAGGCAAAGTTGTTTCATAAACTTTAGCATCTTTAGGACTCCCACCCCTCCTCCAAATGCCAGGCACATCAAAGCAAGATATTGTAAAGGTGACAGATGTGATGTCTGAATTGCTAGAAAATTGTGTTAAGAATGTACAAATCTTTACAAGATGCAGCTGTCTCATCTTTACATTGCTATATTTATGTACGAATTGTTAGGATATAAGATAATAATAAGCACTTACTAATTCAAAATCTAATCTGAACACAATATCTTGATCCCAAAAGCTCAGTGGATGTCTCATCCAATTTCCTTTGCTTTTTGTTCCAAAGTTCTTGAAATGAGTGCAGTATATTATAATGTGTTGAACATTTGATCATAGCAGATTATCAAATGCTAACAGAAGCAGAAAACAGATTTTTTTTTTCCTGTTTTGGGGGCTTTTTAACACTTATATTGTGCTTAGGGGCAAGAATGAATCAGATTTGGAAAAGGGTCCTCATCTTTTCTTTTAATTATACCTGTGCTACCCACCTCCATTTCCCCTCCTCCGCATTTTAGGAATACCCATGATGATGTGAGTAGTCATTTTGCAGCACAAAAATTTCTGCAAAGGACCAGAATCATTCACAGCCACACAGTTCTATTCCCAGCACTGGACAGCAGGGTGAGTGCAAGCATTTGGCATGTAAACAAGACCTCCCTGTTTATACACATATTGTAAGTATTAGGTGCTAGTGAGTTGTTTCTAGCAGAAGTAAAACATCCGGATACTATTATATGGTGGGGGGCAGGGAAAGGGTTGATAGTTTATTTGGAATTAATGTTCACCATTTTTTCTCATCTATACAAGAGAATACAAATCTTCCATAGCCTGGTACAGGTTGCTAAGACTGTTTCAAAGTCATAAGAAGAATAATACAACTTCACAAATGCAAGAAAATGCAGCCAAGAAGGTCCATTGACCAAACACACCTGAGTTAGGCTTCATATTGTGTAGCACACACATACATTCCAATGCATGCTCAGAATACAAATTTTGCCTCTGAAATGTGTGGACAAATTTAGATACCCACTGGAACTTTGGAAGTATCACCTCTGCCTTAAAAATGGCGGTTGAGTGAGACCATAAAATAATTCTTCAGGCACTTTGAACACAAAAGTAACTAAAACATCCAGTGCTTGCACTCTCAGTCTTGTCTGATGTGACTTTTACCGGCCAATGTGAAAGAAAGGTTGTTGAGTGATCAAGAAAGAGTCTGAGCACCTTTTCTTAAGAAACTGAGAAAATAGTCCTTATTAGTAACTGAATTAAGCACCTAAAGTTTGGAATATCTCTAGAGTCAGACAGAAAACAAAAGCCAAGAAAGAAATAACAAAGACATTTTTTAAATTCTTAGGAAGCAAAACTTCTATCTACTAGCTTCTGCTGGCCTAGAATGCAGTGTCAAAATATGTTTCTACTGTAACTTATTATCTACATTCATCTACATAACTTATAATTTGAAAAGGTTATAAAAAGAAACAGTCAAAAAGACTGCATGCCTTTTCACCATCATTTTATTTGGATGAAGCTATTCTGTTTTTCTACATTTTAAGTGACTGTTTTTTTCTAGCTTGTCAGGGTGGTCACCACCATTAACATTTCAGAATAATCACCTCTGTGAGTTCAGTGGCTCTTTATTGCTAAAACACAGGTAAAATGCTGTC
Source organism: Illadopsis cleaveri (assembly GCA_013399915.1). Taxonomy (NCBI): domain Eukaryota; kingdom Metazoa; phylum Chordata; class Aves; order Passeriformes; family Timaliidae; genus Illadopsis; species Illadopsis cleaveri. The sequence goes on along the minus strand of VXBB01010352.1, from coordinate 412,992 downwards.
ATCTTCAACACAGAAAAGGCCATCTACCTTCCAAAGAAATGTCTGTGTAGAATGTCCAGACCAAACTTTACAGTAGCTCCAACAGCAGCCAGCAAACTCAGAATAAAACCAGGCAAGACAGCTGGAAACCAGCCAGGTGGCAGTCCTAATTTACACATAAGCAACAGCTCTTACATTTAATAAACCCCCCCGCATAGCTCCGTGGCACCGTGCCAAGATACATTAGCTGAAAGCCCACATAGCCATTTTTTTCAGTGCTAACTCTCTTTTTCATGTCTGCTGCCTTCCAAAAAGCATATGCAGTGTCCCTCAGCTCGACAGACACCCTCCTCCTCCATGAGCAGAGCGGCCATACGTGTTCCAGAGCAATGTGCAGCATTCCCAGTGGGATCACCCAGCTTCTCCACACTGTAATGATGCCTTTCACAGCACTGCAGGGCTTCACTGCTCTCGGAGGGAATAACCATTCAGGAACTAGTGCTTCTAGTCCCAAACGCAGCCACAGATTAGGTAACTAAACCTTTTTCCATAGTGGCCTCAGACTTCCTCTAATTGTATGTTCAAAAAAGGTGAAGTACTGTAGTTAAAATGGGTATTACTGCTCAGGGTCATCACAGACTAAATAAGACAGAGGAAGTGGCACAAATAATACAATAAAATCATTTTCAAATCTGTGATTTGGATTTCTCCTGGAGTAAGAATACCAGAGTTTTATGTGATTTCTATTGCCTTCCAGTATTCTGCCCAGATGCATTTTACACCTTCATTTGTCAGCTTTCTCCTATTGCTGCTCCCAAAAATTCCACAGCAATGGAGATAAAAAGCAAACAAACCATTTTATGAGCAACAATAGCATTGAAAAATCATTTTCAAAATAATTTTCTTGATATTAGCAAAAACCTGTCTGAAAGACTCAGAAGCATAATGGTACAACAGTATCACAGATGGTAAAGGTACCCTTCTTGGCCACACCACTTTTATTTATATAGACAAGCAGAAATTTAGATTAGAAGAACAATGACAATTTGTTCTGTCTGTGGCAGGAAATAGTAATGAAACAATTTGCCAAGAGACAATTACAGGGCTGATGGTAAGTGTCTTCTTGTTGTGTGAGAGACTAGATAAGAAAACAAGACATACATTTTATGCATTTTTTCTAAGCATTCTTCACATTCCTCTACCTGTTGCTGACAGTGGCTTTAGTAGCTGACCAGCATTCCTTTAAGGAGCAAACAGATGGCTGGCATTTAAAACTCTCCCTCCTTCTGTGTTTGGATCAGGACCAGGTTCAGTGCAGACACCATGAGTTATACATTGAGTGGAAAGAATACAATGGTCAACAGGATAAGAGAAACAGAAACAATGCTTTCTAATAATACCACTTCTCAGTCTTTTCTGACTGTTCTTAAGTAGTCACAGTGTTTGACACCAGAAGTTGCTATTTGATGAGAGTAAGCTCGGGTTTTGTTATCACTAAAGTGGCAAGGCTCTGGGAAATGTTCCTTATATTGGTCGTGCTTTCTTGGAAGATAAAGAAAAATGTATGAGAGTATGCTATGCTAAACTTACATATATGACTAACCCATTGTATCTACTTTTACTCACAGGGCAAAACACTGCCATTCATTCATCATACCTGGTTAATGACACCAAGAATTAGCACTCATATGTAGTAAAACAAAATGTTTGATTTATCAGTGACATTGTAATCAGTGAAAACAGAGTGGGGACTCACACGTTCAACTTGGTTAAATTACACATTTAAATGCTGCTTCAAGACATGACCACGGTCCCCACTTTCCTCTTTTAATCTAGCTGAGCTGAAGTCCACACTGACCAGGGAGTAATGGTGTAGGGATCTCCTGGATCAAAATGCTCCATTGACACCTCAGTTCGTCCTTTTGAGAATGCTGTAACAATTCAGGGGAAATGAATTTATTGCAAAGTAGGCAACTACTTCTGCCATCCCTTTGGATAGCAATGATGGGCTGATACCAAAGATATGGGGTCCATTCCTTTCTCTAGCAGTAGTCACATATATTGAGGAGCCACAGAGATCAGACCAGACACTTTCTCTTGTCCCTCTGCAGGTGTTAGATGAAGGACCCCTAATATTGTGCATGTTTTCTATACTGGCTGCTTATTACTCTACTGAGAGCAAAAGAGACAATTATTTTGTCTGTTTTTACTTTTTTTCCGTCTGTTTTTGTTTCTTGTGTCCCCTCATTCTTCTGTTCTTGGGTGAACTCTGTATGGATTGTTTTGAGATTTCAAACTTCTCCAGACAATTAATCTAAAACCAAGTTCATACATTTCAAATGAAACAAGAATTTTACATAAGTGCAGACCAACTCTACCTACAGCCTTAGTTCTAGCATAAGACACTTATTTCACGGGTACAAGCCAGCTTATGTCCAGAGAGTGTTACATTTGCTGATACTGTGATTATGCATAAAGTAAAAAATCATAGATTTGTGCTTATAAGGTCATTAACATAAACAGTAGCATTTCTTTAGGTTGAGTGAAGATGTGATGGATGAAAAATACACCATTTTAACACTTGGATTCACCAAGGGATGTTTTCAGGTGTTCGATTGATGACCTTTATGAATCAAAGACATACATACAGTTACATAAAGTTAAATGGCTCAATTATCATCTTTAACATTGTTTCTTTTAAAAATACATGTAGATGTGCATCTACCTATGTGACAATCACAGTTAGGAAATCATTGTCTCTTCTGGCTTTTCTGGCATGACACTTTTTGTGTACCAAAGTTCAGATGAATAAGTAAACAAAACATCTTAGAATTCTTTATGCTCTATTGAATAAGATGCATTAATGTGACAAATATGCTAACACTCATATTAGTATGATTATTTGTTTGCTAGTGCAATGATTTTTAATTGCTGTATTGGTTCACATCAATTCGAAACAGAAAAGATTGTTGTTAAAAGAAGATTTTAGCATCATGGATGTTTTACAATACAGCCTTGGGCTCAGTCATCTTGCCCATATTCAGACTGTAATCAAAAAAGCTTAAATAAAATATTATCAAATCAGACCCCAAACATTGGTTCATTTAATGAGAAAAAGTGAATAAGAAGTCTTAAAACCATAAAATATGGACTAGCTATGCATGTAGTACTAATGACTTTGAAGAAAGCCTTTCAGTCTCCCAAGTAAATATATAATTAGGCAGTTTTTATTTACTCAGGAGATAAGAACAGGTTGAATAAACTGTTAAGGCTCTTTGGTAACTTAGATAAACTTTTTTATCTACTTTGGAAATAGCTTTTCTTGTAAGGATAGGCACTATATAACAGCAACTGCAGCTGCAGTGGTATGTGGATCAAAAGGTAACTTGAAAGGTTTTTTGATTTGCCAAAATCTCATCTAAACTTGATATGTCCTGATTGAATAATCTGCTGTACCTGTGATCTTATGGTTCTTTTTCTTGTTCACAGGCTATTACTTTCCAAGACAGGTAGGTAATACAGACTAACAGGCATCTGAGAGTGCTGACATCTTGATGGAGAAACGATACAAATATTTTTGGCCCCAGGCATGATGTCTTCAAACAGTATGACCATCTCCCATTCTCTGGACAGCTTTCAGTAGCACATTCAGGCACTCCATTACTTGACAACATTCCAAATCCAATTAGTTCTTCAATAACATGTTCTACACTTACCCATCAATATTGTATCTGGTGACTTCCCAGGGACAGTAAAAACTGTTAGCAAGATCCTTAGTGTTTATCAGGGAATATCTAACAGTACTCAAGTGTTCCCAGAAGTGAAAGAGGAGAGCATAGAATCTCTGGAGATTAAAACACAGAAATGTACATCAGGGTGCAAAACACAGAAGAGAACTAAAATGTTTAAGCCTGTTGTTTATTAGTAGATGTTCTCAATGTTTAAAACAAAGACAGGAATTAAAAATAACAATAGTAAAAGAGGGGAAAAAAGCTATAAAATAAGGATTTTTTTTTTTCTCATTACTACTAAATGTTTCTAAAGATAATTATGTTTCTAACTCACAAATCATACTTGGAAAACTGCACTTATTTGATTCAGTAGACTGTAACTGCAAATGCAGCTGTTGAAAACTGAGTTGTTTATTCTACTGCTGTGCTTTCCTGGCTGTGACCAGATGCAACCAGCTGTTAACCAGTTGCTTCTCTCTGTTCATCACCTGGCAACATGGAGACCAACAAGAACTACAAAATGCTTACAGCTAACTAGAAATAGGAAACAGTTTAGACATTTACCTCCAGTCCAATGATCCAGTGATGCAGTATTTACTTAAGATCATGAATTTGTTCACAGATCAATTTTAGCACAAATAAATTCCTATTTAAAGTTATATTATGCTCAATAATAAGCTTAAACATGTGCTCAACTAAGCATCCGTAAATCAAGACACAGGCAAAAGACACAGACAGCATGTTTTGGTGTATGCACTGGTCTTGCAGCAAATGCTTTAGGATATGACCAAAACCACTCAAGGCACTGATTACATTCCCATAGGTAATTGAATATTTGTTCCTCTGTCCTCTCCCATATGGTATACAAATGAATTTCCCTGGCCCATATTTAATATGCAGGCCATTTAAACACTGGTTTATTATGGGCTTATCCAAAGTTTTTCAATACATAATAGCACCTCAGAACTTTATAAATGGTACTGAATTTATCTCACATCACTTTTGTCAACAAGAATTATCATTCTCTCTTTCTGTGGAAGAATGCTAAAACAATAAAAACACAATTAATTCTGGATGTACAATTTGTTACCTATGCACCTTCTTCTTTATCATAATTTACGTAGTACAAGTACACACCCCAGTTAGATCTGTAGTGCTTAGAATTTTTTTAAGTCCAGGCCCAAAAACACTGGGGCTGCTTGAAAATAAAGGACACGAAATTTCTCCCTGACTTTGAAAATCTGTTTAGAAGTGACTTGCCAAGAAGGAGGAAGACTGGTATAAAATTAATTTTTTACTGGGCATTTTCTTATTTACATCATCTTGAGATCTTTTTCTTCCAGCAATATTCTGCCTCTTCCGACTGTCTAATGATTTTATAAAGTGAAAAATGTTATTCAGAATGATTTTGGAGGAGGACATCCTTTGCTCTGGGTAAACCTGGAACTCTAAGTAAAAACTGGATGTATTGCCATCAAGATAGACCATGACATCAACAGGCAACAGCTGAACTCAGAATGCACAGTTATTTCGAAATGTGAAGTTTCCTTGTAAATTTGATATTTCTTAAAAATGAATTTTTGGGCATAACAAGAGGTCAAATTCTCAATTATCATTTAGCACTGACACTAACACAGTTTATCATTTGGAGGAACTAAAATAACTTCAAATAAAAGATGTGCATGCCAGCAGAATAATAGATTCTGGAACAACTGGTGAACTGCAAAGGTAATTCCACATAGCCCCACTTCAGTTCACACTTTATGCTGAGGTTACTTGTTTTTGCAAATTAAACTTAGATATCAACCCAAACCATCTGTATTTAGTTATTACTGATTTGTGAAAGAATAACAAACAGAAGGCTTTTTCTACAGAAATTACAAATATGGATTTCAAAGAAAGAAACTTGTGTTGTCTTTCAAGGCAAAACTAGTTTGACTAGCAATGAAGAAGGTTGACTGTTTGCAACACTTCATGATTTCAAACCAACCAAAAAGCTCCTTCCTGAACAAGCTCATTCGGAAGCTTGCCAAACCCTATGAATGTTCATCTGCGTGAGGCTAGGAAAGCACACCTGGCATTTGCTGGATTCATACCAAGATCCAGATCCATACCTTAATGGTCTACTACAAATGCACAGGAAGCAGATAGTTCTCATTTTATATCTCTTTACAGCTGAACTTGGCCAACCATAAAATCTTATTGAGAAGAAATGGTATGCTCCATGTGCAAGAGGCTTCTGGTCTCCTCTGGAATGATATACCACACCATAATGGTATGGAAATCTCCAATTGCAAGAATCACATCTTTTTCTGCTTGTCCCAGCATTTTTTATACAATATCAATTGAATAAATTCTGTGTCAGCAACAAGTGGATAAAGAAAAGCTGTAACCTTTCCTCTATTAATGTTTCACTTCCTCATTATTATGAGAACTGAAATAAAATCCATTGCTAGGTAGAGAAGAGAAGACTGAACCTCAGAAAGACAAGAGGTATAATGATAAAGAGCATTTAATTTCAGTGAAAAACATTTCAAAAATTTTTAGCTAAGATAGAGGGGCTTTAATGATAATTTGCACATTCAATTAGCCATTAAACCTGCTTGGTAACATCTCAGATTGGACAAGATAATATTTTTTCAGATTATGATGAGCTATCTCAGTCATTTCATTTCTTGTCATAAAACCATCTTAGGAGGTTTATTGTGGTTTTGTTTGTTTGATTGGCTTGTTTGGGTGGTTTTTTGAGCTGGTTTTTCTTTTCCTCTTTTTTGTATTTTTAATGGTCATGGGCATCTAAAAGTTTCGAAGTAACAATTGCGATGTGGCAATGCTTGTGCCACGTCTGTATCATCATTAGCTGCTTTCATTTAAACTCCACTTTCAAAACTCATTTGCAATGAGCAAGGGATCTGCATGGCTCTCCAGACTGGCTCCTACTTGATAATCTTCTCAGTCCTGCAGAATGCCTTATAAAGTCATAGATCCTTTTTTT
>VXBB01010352.1:389573-406263 GCA_013399915.1 Illadopsis cleaveri | reverse complement strand
TTTTAAAGTCATAAATCCCTTTTTTTTTTTTTTTTTTTTTTTTAATACAAGTCAATCTATATTCTAGGATTCCATTTCTCAGGTGTAATTAATACTTTGGATTCAGAATGGGTTTAGCAAATATGCTCTTTAGTCTATACACAGTAAATTATCACAAAAAGGACAACACTTATTTTCATAGGAAATTCCATTCTGTTAGAACTTCCATGGAAAATGGACTGAACATGACCAAGCTCCTTTAGTAAGTAGCTTCTCAGTATTCTTATTAGTGTTTTTCGAGATGTCTTCTATAGTATAAAAATAAACCACAATATGTATGGAAAAATAAATATAGCCTTAAACCTTACCAAAACAAGACATTTAATTGTAAATTAATTTTCTCAGTGTAGAATTTCATTTTCCAAACCCAGTCAAAAGCCATTTCAGAGACTGAAAAAGTTGATCTCAGAACTTTGCTTATCACAGTGTTACAAACTTTCACAGGTTTATGGAATTTCATTGAACTTTGTAATCTGATTAAAATTCATGCTTCTGACAACTTGTCCCAACTTGAAAAATCTTAACATTGGTTTCTCAATCTCCTAATTATAACAAAAAACTCAGAAAGCAACCCCAAAGAATGAAATCAGTGGGCAAATAAAAAGTAACCTGAAGTATATTTTAATGATTTTAGGATATCTCAGGACTGTGTTGGGACTTGATTCATATTTAAATGGCTGGCCCTACCAACAGTGATATTCTTTTGCACAGCAGTTGGGTTAGCTGCTTTCATCTCCATCCCACTTTCCAATGCCAAAGCACAATGTGGCTTTTCTACATCTGGCATTTTTAAGCCTCATTGCTGAAACAATTATTTGTTTTCTAAAGAAAGTGCTTTTTCTAAAGATTCAGAAGCTACATTATTAATTTTCTAACTGCTTAGTATGCTCATAAAGAAAACTTCTATATGTCTGCAAATACGGATACAAGAAAAGGCTCCAAAACATGATAATGATAGTTAATAAAATATAAAAGCAAAGCTTTGCTTTCCTGTTGCTTTGCATACATAGTAATAAAACTACTTCCCTAGTAGGATATAAAGTTAACATCTCTTTCCAAATTGCTTCAGCACTTGTGCTCATAAATGGTATGGTATTAAGCCTAAAGCAACATAAACATTATTTTATGGCATAGTATGCCCTTAGTATGGAAATACTGTGCACTATTCAAGAAGGAAGCTCTGTAAAACCCCTTTTGAAGGCTAGGATCTCACTTGATTGATGAGTTAGGAGATCACAGTGAGCGTTGTCACATTCAAAAAGTCAGGGCTGATAAGCCTGCAGGACACAGATTAAATCCTCAGGAGGAAGAACAAAAAGCTAACAGCTATACTGAAATGCAAACGGCAAGAAGCAGCTGGCTTTAAATTAATACCTATTTAAATGGTGTAGATGGAAACAGTCCAACTTTTAAAGTGATTTAGAGGAATTCTATTTTTACCATATCACTAATTACTGAGTTTTGTGAATTACTTTTTTACTTTTAAAAACACCATTAGGTGTATCTATTTAAGAAAAAAGTAACCATAAATGAGTTCTTCAGCACAATGTATCACACTACAGTTGTACTTCAGGGTGGGATGCCACCATTATGAAGCTTATAAACTATAAAGCTCTACAAGGTACGTGTGAAAAAAAGGTAGCACTCTAATAGAGAAGAAATTTCAGTTTGAATGCACCAAGAGTGCAACTCAACAAGAGTGCTGTTGTTAATGATTGCAGAGTCACCCCAGAGTAAAGGAACTGTATTCTCTCCTGAAGTGTCTTTCTTACCCTTCCTCTCAAGGGACGAAGGAGGCAGGGTACCAGCTGTATAGGATGCATAAGAATGGCCACAATAAACCAGTTCTAAATTGGTTTCCAACTTTAGCTTCAAACTATTCAAAAGGTAGTTAATGTTGCATAACCCACTTGGTCATTCTAGAAATGAAACAACCACAGCCATTCTTCAGATGAATCTCACTGATATCCTTTCACATTTGCACTCCTTTGCTTGGGATTGCTCACCTAAGCATATTGTTCTGCCAAAACCCACACTGCCTTGCCAATGGTTTGCATGCACGTTCTTCCAGAATTTGAAGTAATGGCTCTTCACCAGAGAACATGCTGGATAAGACCAATTAGCTAACCTCCAAATAATTACTACTTCCTTGAATAGCACTAATTTTTAGAAATTCCATCTGATATTAACATCACATTCCACTATGCATTTTACAGACACACAAATTTAGGACAGTGGTGGAGAGTCACCTGAATACAGTGAGACACAGAAGGAATGAGTAACTTGATCAAGGCTACATAACAAAGCTCTGGCAAAATTTACAGGAAAGGCCAAATATCCTAATATAAGGTTTAAACATTAGAGCATGAACTTTAACTGACACTCATCAAAATGCAAAAAAACCCCAACCCCAACAAACAAAAAAATCCAAAAACTTTCAGACACAATAATTAAAGGGAAAAAAAATCTTTTTAGAATAAAGATAAGTGTTTTCTTTTCTAGTGACAGAACACAGAATCCTTTTAACTAATTTGTTGAGGAAATATGCCACAGTGGAATTTACTATGACTGATTAAACTATGCTAATATATTTTCCAGCTTTGGGTCCCCAGTCCCATTGACCCATCTACGACCTTTCTAACTCAGGAACTATTTTACTTGTTCTACAAACAAGCATCCATCCCTGCCAAAGGATATGATGGTTGAACAGAAATTATGTGAAGTGCAAGCACAAAACAAAGAGCACCCGACATTCTGAAGAACATGTATTTGTGTGCATTTACTGAATATACTATATGCAATTCTATTTCTGCCACTATATAAAGGCATGATGTAGAGTTTTAGAAGATTGATCCCTCTCATTTTGAATAAGAATAACCTGTAAATGAATTCCACACACATCACAATCCCAATATTTTTTTCTAATAAGGTGTTCCCATGCAAAGTTGCTGTGTAGGGGAAAACAGTAGTGTGGAAAATCATTTACCTCTGTAAGTCACTTGTATGGAAGACTCAGTGCATTACTTCTCACTGTTGTTTCTTCTCGTATATATCTCACTACACAGACCCACACACACACAACAAAGGTAATTCACACACATTCTGCTTGGTAGTGTATTCATGACTTTCCTTGGAACTGTTACTAATGGTCTGACCAAGATCTGCTTGTTGGAGGGTGGTGGGCTGAACATCAGATCCTGAAAGTATCAGCAAGCCTCCAAGCCATGCCTTTCTTCTTCAGCCTGACAGTTGTAAGCTCCAATTTAGAGTGTACAGGGCAGAAATAGTAGCAATGGACTGGAAATTGAAAGTCTATGCATCTGCACCATGAATCTTTTTATGAGACTCAAGCCTCAGCTACTAATCCAGAAAAACAATGGGCACATAAGATAGCTAAACCCATAAACGACAGCAGGACGAAGCAACCCTCAGATACACATGAGGTGACACAGTTTTTCTTGTAAAAATAATATAATTCCAATGGAAGCCTGCCCAATCTTGCTCAACTTTATTATTACTAATATAGTATATTATTAATAATAATATACATAAAAAAGATGCATTTCTCTTTACAGTGTCCTATTAGCTCATCCCTTTATCATCCCTTGATCACTTGGTCCCACCTTTCATTCACAAAATTGGGTGAAACTGTAGCACCACAGCAAGAAGGCTGCATGCTGCCTTTGGTATCCAACAAAACTAAGGAAATGGAACTGCCTTACCACCATCTCTCAAACCCCTGTGAGAGCACTTTTGTCAATTAACAAAACTTAGAGGAAATGATTCCCATTCTTACTTGTTTTAGGGTCCCTTTAAGGCTAGAGCAATGTGAGCTGACTCAGTGAAAATAAGGCTCATCAAGTTTAATGCTGATGATGTCTGGACAGTGTTAGTGCAAGGAAGGTTTTGCTTGCCCTTTCACTTCTATTTCTACTGCAGCACCTTCTGTTACCTCCCTGAGACTAAGGCAATTTTTAGCTATTTATGGGCGAACAGTGCAACCTGAACCTAGATTGGGAAGAAAAGAGCATGAAACAGCTGCTGTCCCATCCTCTCTCACTATAATTGCTAAAGGCAAATTATTTTGAAGGGGAGGGGGAAATCTGCTTGTTTTTTTTTCCATCACAATATTTTGCATGACATCACACAAATTGTTCTGAAAAAAAAGTATAGAATTTCTATTGTGAAGTGTCTGTGGTAACAAGAGGGTTTTTTTTCAAAATGTAAATGCTGGTAGTATCAACATCTGGAGGACTGCAGCCTTAGGCACCATTACCAGAAGCAAGAGATTTGGACAGGATATATTCAATCTTTCTTTAATGGTATGATGCTCTGCCAAGATAATCTTCTAAGCTTTGACATATTTTATGTTGAAAAATATTATCATNACCCCACGCCGGACTTTGCCTATTCTTCCAAGACTTCAGACCACGCTGCCAGGCTGAGATCAGAGCAACCCACCGGACAATCGTTGGTAACTGTCCCAAGAGCAGGGCTAGCCAGTAGCAGCAGCCCCAGGGACATTTACAACTGGTGGGACATTTACACCTCTTCACTAAGGACAGTTTCGTAGCAGTGTATCTGATGACATAGTTACTATGTGACTACATATTTCATTAACAACTTTCCTGACCTGAATAAACAAGCAACAAATATTCTTCCGACGACAACCTCATACACCAGTGGAATTAAATAACAACAAAAGTAAAGAAGTCAGACTCTCACTAATGGCTTTGCAAGAGAATTATTTTCCATTGGCATGCTGAACTTTAAAATCATTGCTCCTAATTAAAGCAAGTCAGCTGCTGAAAAGCCTCTTACTCCAAGCCTCCCTGCCTTCAGCCTTCCTAAGATTCTCAAGACCTCACAACATCCCAAAGTCTTCACTTCTGCCACGCACTTCCCCTTTGATTAAAAAAAACCCAAAAAACTGTTGTGGCCTCTTGCTGTGACTGCCATGATGCCATGTGTGGTACCTTTCTCCAAAATTGTCATTATGCACATTCCCAAGGACTGTTCAAAACTTTCTGACACTGTTTAGGATTCTCTGTTCATCTTTGTCCTCTTGGTTCAGCTGCAGCTTTGAAGTGACTCCAGAAAACAGCTAGACATGAGGATGTACCCCCCCTTTTTACTCTGCATGAGGTTCTAATGGCAGAAATAAAAAGGTGATGTCTGGGAAAAGTGAAATTATAATATAGCTTTACATGTTTGCCTTATGAACCTTTAATCACCAAGCAGACATTTCTATGAAGGGAAAAAAGGAGGATGTGAAATTCAAGTAGAATTACAGGGAGCATACAGCTCACCCAATGCCAAAATCTCCAAAGGCAACACGTAATCACAGGGGTGACCTAGGTACTGCTAGATTCAGTTCTGCAATGCCTAACTACTAGACATCCTCAAATTAGGATGTGTGCTGCTGAACACTTCTACTTAGGGGCAAACATCTACTTCCAAAGAGACCTGAAACCATTTCTCTTAGAGCTTTGGAGCTCTCTGTTCCACATAGCTTATAGTACAGGAGATACTTCAAGTAAATAATACTGTGATGATTGTGAAAAAGGTTCTTAGCTGGTTTAAGTCAGTAGAAGTTGACCCAAATCAACAAGCTAAAAGTTAAATACAAAGACATGAATTAAAATTTTAGAATCATGTTCAAGTAGCAATGTTTTATAATAAATCCATCAGAAACATTAATAAATCCCATTTTTTTCTTGGACTAAAGACATTTAGTCCAAGAATTTTAATTGGACCTTTCACTGATAAGGACTTTGCACCGTCCCCCCACCCCCCAGACTCAGCAGCAGCTGTTCCTGGGATGTCATTCCAAAACTTGCTTTTCAACAACTTAGACACTCTTTTGGGCCACCTTTGCCTCCATAAACCACATGCACCACAGATGTAAAAAGTCCTACCTTTTCTATCTAATTCAGTTGTACTTTTTCACGGTAGCATTAACATACCACAAGTATTTCCCAGAAGTATTTGTCATTACAGCACAGGGCTCAATTCATTCACTAAAGGAAAGGTTTGCAGAGCTCCTGGAAGTGGCCAGCTTCAGATAATGAGACCATTGGATTAAATATAGGTTTAGACTTCTTTTTTTAATCTTTCCCTTTATCTCAATCCAAATCCTCACTCCCTTTTGGCTGCTGTCATTACAGCACTTCAGATTCTGGCACAGAACTAGTAAAGGAGGTATTTCAAGAGATGGTAAATCAAGTTATTCAACGCTTTCCCTGGCTTCCTTTCTCAGAGGTTAAATATGTTTTCAAACCAGTAAAAGAAGCGAAAGTTCTTTCAAGTCTCACATCTCACAAGGCAAGACAAGCAGGAGGGGGTTTTCCAATAGTAACCGCTAACGACATGCAAGCCTCAGAAGAGCTTTTTTCCTTCTCTGAGCCACAGGATATGCACAAAGGCTTACTCATTATCTTTTCATGTCATCTCCAAAATGACAGATACACGGCTATCAGCATAATGGGACATGGAATGTACACATGCATCACGTTTCATTATTCACCTTTACTTTTAACTCAGATTCCTAAGCCAGCTCCAGGAAAAAATGCCAGCACTTATGTGCATATGAGAACTCTCTTTATGTTAATTTTGTGAGAACAAGCTTGCACAAATCACACAGTCTAAATATGTAGTTACTCTCTGTATATAATAATATCTTAGTTCCAAAGAGGATGAAACATGTATTTTTGTAAATATATTGAAAAGCCTTGTATTCATATTACAACCATCAAGCAAATATCTAAATGACACAACTCACAGACCAAGTAGAAATGTCATTGCACCTCAGAAGGAGCTGCAGAAACTGAGTAGACATTTTTATAGCCTTGTTAAGCAGTGACACAGCTCTCTCTATAATTATCCTGACCTCAGTTCAAAACCAAAAGTAATGCAATCAAAATAATATAGCAAAATGTGTATGCAACCATCAGGATAGCTGGCCAAGCCAGACTCAGCTGTTTGTCAAAATACTGATCACCACTTCAGCATTTCACTGTGCACGCCAAATATACCTTTCATTTTTCAGAGCAGTTGCTGACCAACGCTCAGCACTTACTGTCAAACATGATGATACTCCGTGAGAAGCAGTTTCAACTGCTGTTTATATGCTTCATTAACTGCTTTTGAAGGTTAATGCAAGATATGTGTGGGAAGGAAAGGGAAAAAAGTAGTATCATAACTACAAATATTAGGTTACTTGTACAAATTAGTCTTAAGGAAAGTTAATGAAAGTGGTGCTTTAGCCAAACAGAAGCAACCACAACCAATACAGACCAGCTGGAGATACCTCTATAGTAGGATTTAAGATTAAATTATATAATGAGCATTATTCATAAGGCATTATTCATCTCACCCTCAAGCAGACATCTAAAGAAAGTCAAATGGATTGTGGCAAGTGTTCTCCACTGACTAGAAAAGCAGCCTATGACTACCCTAAATGCACATCTTTGCACTGCAGCCATCCCTTAAGGTGAAATGAATTCCTCTGTCCCATTCCAACATTTATCTTTACTTTCTACATCACAGAGCAATTCCACCTTCACTGCAGAGTATTGTTCCCCCATCATATTAGTAGAAACATACTACAAAACAAAAATCTAGTAATTTTTCAATGGCTTAGTTACCAACGTGCAATTTTCCTGAAGTTCTCAAAACATTTCACAAAGGTACCAACCACCACTACCCCCTTTTACAAATGAGGAAAAATAAAACTTAACATGAAATTTGACATGAGCTTGAGCAAGATCTGCTACAGCTCCAAAGGTTAAACTAAAACTAGAATCAAAATCCCAGGACACACTCTTTCATCCTGCATTTCATATCTTAGCATTATGATCATCTACCATGAGTCCAACTTTACTGCACACTGTTCAACAAAGTCATAGGCCTGAAAGGTGAGCATAAATATTAATAAGAAAAATAAAATAGACAGTGAATGATTTTTTTTTTTTAAGAGCATAAGGCAAATACTCTCCCTGTTTACAAATGCTGCACCATCCAGCATCAGGTAAGTGTCAGAATGATACACTACAGAAGTTTCAAAATTATGCTGAGTCCAAGTTATTAGCCTTGTGAAGGTGGAAAACTTACTGTCCTGAGCAGTGGGTCAAGCAAATAGAGTTTATATATCTTTGGTACTTGAGCTATCAACAGTGAAATGTGCTTTGCAGATTTATCACCCTAGTTCAATCTAGGTGAATTGGGGATGGTCTTCATGCTTGGCTGCCCCATGTAGACATATGCTAAATCCTTTGTAGAAGCAGATAACCAATATAATACTGACATCATCCTTTAAAAAAGAAAAAAATTATAGACAAGGATTCATTTTTTTTTTTAAATTTCTGAAAAAGATAAACAGTTTAAAAATTTACTATAGGGTAAATTGGAGTATAAAATCACACCTGTGCATGCATGCACACACATGTGTGTGTACATCAACACATACACAGACATGCTTCTGCATAATAACAGAACTATTCTCCCACTGATGTTTACCTATATTCATTTTGCTGCTACTTCTTGTAAGTACACTAAACTACCAAAGTGTGGTCTTTTTTTAATTGCTTAGAAACTAAACATTTCAGTAGTATTTTTTCCAGAGGAGTCAAAACCCGAGTCCTCAACACCATGACACACTGCAAGGACGATGCCTTCCCACCCTGGATCTGTCCTTCTGGCCTGCCAAGAGCAAGTCTTTACCAGCAGTCTGAAACCCTGGCACAAAAATGTGATTTTCTGCACTGTTCAATGCTGATCTAGCTGTCTACACCAGAAATACAAGTCAATGGAGCAGAAATGCCAGCACAGTGCTAGTATTTTTGAGACAATGATCTTGCCAAAATGTAAGGTATTTAGCACTCTGGAAGTGATGCAACGAAAACTGTTGTTAGAAGACTTGAGTAATTTCAGAATAGAAACAAAAAATCATAAGTTTTAACAATTATTTTCATTCTTTAATATAAATTTCATCTCTTTTGAAATAACGTACATTTCTGTATTTCTCTGCTAATGTGGCCCATCTATCCTAAACTCTGCTATTAGACAGAATTACATTTGCAGATATCAAGAACATTTCAGTTCTGTTAAATAGAAATTGGTTTTAGCAGTGAAATTATGTCACTGGAAAACAAATACCTTCATTACCAGAAAGCCTCAATACCATAATAACTCATAAATATTGGATTACAGATGAAAAAACATTTTACATGTGATGTCTGATCACATGAACATAGCTTTGCACTATCAAAGCAGGATTACAGTTTTGGACTTTTCAGTTAACAGTAAAACAAGGAAGTCTCTCCTATACAATGGGCAATTCTCAAAAGAGAAATTAACATCCAAAAAGTGTAACAGTGGAAACAGCACTAAATATATGGTTTTTGGTTTTCTCAGCTGTAAGTCAAACAGCAATGCTTTAAAATTCTTTTAATTAAGGGGTGCTAGGACATTATGACTTTAGCTGCTTCTTCTGCATTGACATTTCAAATTACCTAAATTGAAAGTATGTAACAAAATAATTGATTTTGTTAAAAGCAAAGCCAAAACAAGTGAGTAGTTTTAAAGGATTTTTAAATGATGCTTTATAATATTATTATCCAAAACTCCATGTAACCTTTTCTTCTCTCAGTCATGCCCTCTTTGGGGTAGCTACAAGACCAACATGCTGCCCTGTCTTCTGTCTTGTATTGTCTTTTTTTCAACTTCACCTTATTTTGCCACATACACTCTGTAACGTACCAAACCATTTTACAGCAATTATGTACAATGATCGGAAAAATACACTTCTTTCAGCTTCCTATTGATCATGGCTCACTTCAAAGCAATTTTCTGACTTATAAGCTGTGGTTCATACAAAACCCCCTTGCATCTACCTGGAAAAACATATAAATATACCAAACATACGAACAGATCACAGAAGTTGCTGAAACAAATGCAAACCTGGCTCAGTTGAGTCTGGTTTCTGATCTCTAACAATCATTTGTTTTACCAGGAGGCAAACACCTTTATCAAGGCTGGAGTATCCGATTTGTCAAGGAAACAGCAGGAAAGTTTCACAGAAGCCCATGGAAATTAGCTAAAGTAAAATAAAGGACACAGCCAGATCTCTCTTGGGAGATTATGAAAGATATGCAGAAAAGGAGGAAACAGTAAGACATCCAAAGATCATGGCATAGCCCTTCATACATGTCTGCTTACAGCCAGAGATACATAAATAATTTCTGACATAAATAAACAAAAGTTTGACCTGCTGATTTACTAAAGCAAGGATGGTAATAATAATAAAACCATCAAAACTCCATAAAGGCCTTTAATGTGTCTGAAGATATTTTCATTACTGCAATAAGTGTCAAGCGTTTCCTTTGCTGTTAACAGTTTTTACAGCAAAGCTTTGAAGAATGTCCCACAGGTTATCAGTAAAGCTCTATATGCTGCATATAAAATAAGAACCAACTAAACAATCCAGAAAACTACTTTTAAGTTGTGGCCCAGGACTAAAGCTGGAATCACAAAGGACAGATCTGTTACTGGTCTCATCTGGCACAGTCCCAGTGGAAGGAAACCATCTCAATTGACACCAGCTGAGAGTATAGTTTGATGCATCCCCTTATTCACTCTTAAGTCCATATTTTTCTTTTTTTTTCCTTTTATGTTCTAGTCACCAACACCATTCTGGCCAGTCACTAATAGTCCTTAAAGGCTAATCTTCCTGTTAGCTTGCATTTGAAAATGAATCTCAGATGTAGGAAATTAAAGCCTTCCTCTCAAACATCAAGCAGATTCCAATTGAAAACTAAAGAATTCACATTTCAAGTCACTCTCCAAGAATGTCTTTCTCTATTGGTAACATTTGAGGATGTTTGAAAGGAGCTAATGAGGACAGGTTTATGCGACTGGTTATAATTTTACCTTCCTGACTGCACATTTCACATTTGTCTCAGTGAATTATCTGGTAAAATATTTCATTATAATGAATAGTTTAAAAAGCTTTGTAACCAGCAAAACATTTTGTGCTAAGGTTTCAAAAACAGTCAGGAAAGTGAGCTTGCATAAAAATGCACAATTGGCTAACTGCTCCAAAGAAGATAAAGCATTTACGTACATATTAACATAAAATGTTGCAATGCTTCAAACAACTAAATTATTGAATCTATGATGACAAAGCAGAGGGATAGAGGTAGAAAAGAAACTGAGTAAGAATGAGGAACAAATTATATAAGTAGTCATTTTACAAGCTGTGTGAACAACCTGAAAGATGTTCCAGTGTTCACTGAACAAACTTTTCCTGCTGTGGCGTTAAAAAGATTTTAGCTAAACTAAGCTTTTCAGAGAATTAAACTAATTGAGAACAAGTCTTCCTGATGAAGTGCTATTGTGGCTTTTCCATGTACCACTGTGAGGAGAATATCTTACTTGATGAAGATGTGAGACCTCACCAGTCCTCTTCCCACCTGCCTATTACCTGCAGCAGGTCAAGAGAAGCAGGAAACTGCTTTTCAGTGTAGTTCTCTCCATGCCTATAAACTGGAAAATATGAGTCTCCTAGGCTTTAGTAAACTAATTTTCCAAAGAATTCTTCCCTGGCTTTAACAGGCAGTGGAGTGGATATTGACTGAAGAGGCTTAAACCCTTGACTTTCAAAGAAAAACTGAAGACCTGTGATGAGATTATTTAAGAAGACTCCTAATCCTGCAAGAGCTCTGACATTTGCTGTGGCTGAAGGACACAGTAAAAATTTACATCACTGATACCCTCAGAATTACTGGTAGATGACATTCAACTGTTCATTTGCAGCATGGTAATACAGATCAGTGTCTCAGCGTGCCAAACACATATTACCTTCACCATCATTTAAAAAAAAAAAAAGAAGAGTAAAAGCAGCAACTATAATGCAATACTTTTGTTAACGTTTTTCAGAAGTTAACAAATTATTCTAACAAAAACCAAGTTTATCATTGCTCTCATATCCATGAGACTAGGTAAATGGAATGTTGGAAGACTTTCCCATGATCAAGGAGAGTTGGGTTAGAGAGAATACCTAGTCTGCCATTAACAAATTTGCAGACAACACCAGGTTGGGTGAGAGCGTCAGTCTGGAAGGTGGAAAGGCTCTGCAGAGGGACTTGGAGAGGCTGGATCGATGGGCTGAGACACACGACATGAGGTTCAAACAGGCCAAGTGCCAAGTCACGGACTTGGGTCACAACAACCCTTGCAGTGCTACAGGCTGGGGACAGAGTGGATGGAAAGTGGCCAAAAGGAAAAGGACCTGGGGGTGTTGGTCAACAGCAACTGAACATGAGCCTGAGTGTGTCCAGGTGGTCAGGAAGGCCACTGGCATCCTGGTCTGTACCAGAACAGTGTGGCTAACTGTACCAGGGCAGTGATCGTCCCCCTGTACTGGGCACTGGTAAGGCTGCACCTTGAGTGCTGTATTCAGTTCTGGACTCCTCAGTTCAGGAAGGACATTGAGGGGCTGGAGCAGATCCATGGAAGGGCAATGAAGCTGGTAAGAGTCTGGAGCACAAGTCCTGTGAGGGGTGACTGAGAGAACTGTTTAGCCTGGAGAAAAGGAGGCTCAGAGAAGACCTTATGACTCTTTACAACTGCCTGAAGGGAGGTTGTACCAGGCAGACATCAACCTCTTCTCCCAGGCAACTGGCAATAAGAAGACATAGTCTTAAGCTGTGCCAGGGGAGGTTGGACATCAGGAAGAAATTCTTCATGGAAAGGGTGATTAAATATTGGAATGGACTGCCCAGAAGGTGGTAGAGCCACCATTCCTAGAGGTGTTTAAGGAAAGACTGGACGTGGCACTCAGTGCCATGGTCTGGTTGACGTGGTGGTGCTCGGTCACAGGTTGGACTTGACGATCTCAGAGGTCTTTTCCAATCTGATTCTGTGATTCTAGAAAAACAGCCTCATTGTGAAATGTCACTTAGTGGTCTTACCTGCAACTTTTTGAAGTTATTTTTGTTTTGTTTTCCTTTAGAATACAACAGTAAGATAATCAATGCTTAGATGTTTATCTAGCCATATACAGGGTTTGAAATCTGTTGCAAGCAAGATGCTTTCCTGAGAAACTGCATTAAGCTTCTGTCAAATCTCAAAAATACATTTCTAGGCCTTCTGGTTTTAATGAAAATGTTCCAATGCTCCCTGAGCAGCTACAAAGGAAGCTGAGGGAGAAGAGTAGTACACAAACACTGCTCCAACCAATCGCTTTTGAAGAACCCAAATATACAGAAAAAGAAAGCACAGAAGGAAAAAAGCTCTTTTTGTTTTCACCACCTTTTGAAAGATGATTTCTGATATATCTAGGAACACTTAAAGGTGGAGCATTAAGCCACCTTTACCACTAGATAAATCCAGTATCTCATCTGTTTTTAACAGCCACAGTACTATTCTATTATCAGACTATTTCTTATGAATCACATGGCTTCAAAATTAGTTCTAATTAAATAGAATTAGTCCTCTGATTTCTAGATAGTCCATAAAGTGCTTCTGGATGCACAGGTGAGATTAGCTAGAGATCTCTGTGGTGACTGGAAGTGAAATAACTCACAGTTTTCAATGTCTTGGTCATCTGAAACATCATACAATCACTAGGTATTGTGGCTGGTAATTGAGAATTTTTATGTCACAAGAACATCTTTGCAGACCTTTGTGACATCCAAAGGCCTTTGTGACTCTGCACTATATTCTCCTCTTAATGGATAATGCTGATGCACTCTGCAAGAACTTGTGGCAAAGCAATTGCTACCTCAGACAGTTACAATCAGCTTACCGGGGAAATCTGCTTCAGTTTCCATAAGTGACACTGGGCAAGCCCTTAAGCCTGTCTCACCTGGATGTGGGTAAATCGACAAGAGAGACAGTTTAGATTACACACCCTCAGCAGCTACACAGCAGGGAGCAGCACAACTCCCCAGCAAGTTTACTGAACGTATGCAGGAATAAATCTGCTGCTCTAAATCTGGCAGCTTTTGTAACTGTTAACTTTAATACTTACCTCCAAATACTTAATCCACCTGAAAATTTTATTACTGCTATCTAACAGGAAGTGTATTAGGTCGTTTTTAAGGAAAAAAAAAAAAAAGAAAAAAGGCCTATGAGCATTCATACCTACACCCTTTCTAATCTTACAGAGAGTTTTGCATGTAGCTTCTGTTGGCTGATACAGAACAGTGATAAATATCCCAACTCTGTCACACTTTTGCCAAGTGCACTCAGAACACTGGGGTATTTGCCACTTTCCCCATGTCCAGATTAACAAGACCCTTTATAAAATTTTTTACAGTATAACATGGAGACAAAAGAATACATACTTTACTTCAGAAAAGAAAACCAAAATGCACTGAATTTTAGGTGCCTCTGAGGAAAACAACTGCACACATATCACATAATAGTATCGTTTCTTTTGATCTTCTCAATAGTTGCAGGCAGTGAGGGTGAATGAGAGGTGTGTGTGGCCAGAGAAATTTGCCTCACACAACATTTCTTAATGAATCAATGACAACAAATGGGATGATGTACAGTAGCCCTGACCATAACTTTCCTGTGTATTATGCCCAGGTATGTACATCCAAGCTCTCAGCACAAGGCTTTCCCAGGCTCCTTGCTAGGCCACACTGAAGACCACTGGATCCACTTAGATTCTTACCACTGTATAAGTAAAAGCATTTTTTTTAGATTTTTATATACTTTTTAGCAGTTATTTTTTTACTTTGCCAGATAACAAGTTCTTACAATGCCTTAAGGTACTTGCTACACAACTGGTTTTTATTGGGACCCACTTCTATCAGCACATCTTAATCCCCGTTTTTCCAGTGAAACATCATCATAATAAATTTACATAACTACTAGTAATTTCATATTTTCATTTGCCTTGAGGCTTCTTGATATATGTAATTTCAGGGACATAATAGATCCGAGAAAGAAACATAAATGTTGACAAAAGAGCCCAAGGTAAGTGTCAGTCAAAACACCACAAGGATTTGTGCAGTCCTTCCAAAGCTTTCCATGTCTTTCTCAACTGTAGAAGACAAAGCAATAGATCTGGGGTTTTAACAAGTCTTTTAACCGAAACAGAGTTACTCCTCATACACAGCAATGTTTCTCAGTGTACTGTTTTCCATTTCCTGATTGTGGGTGGTTTTGTTTTTTGGCAATGAAAGTTACTTTAAAAGATTGGTCTTATTAATGTTCTCATTCAAGGTGCTACAAAAGATACCACACACCACAACGGAGCTTTCTTAGAAGTTGATGGTTTTAATCCCATGCACATATACATGGAAAAATAAAAGAATGGAAAAATTTAAAAGGCTGTTGAGGAAATATAGGTGAAAATTGTAATGAATTAACAGTAAATAAAGTAGCAGCCCATATCCATTTCTGGATGGACATAACAGGATAGAAAACAAAAATAATTAGAGAAAATCATATATTATAGTTTAAATCCACAAAGGTCATCGATTGATGAGAATTAATAAATTGTTCACACATTCTGTGACCGCATTCTAACTGTTCATGTCTGGTTTCAAGCTGCAACCTGTTTAAGATTACTGAAATGTGGGGGGGAAAAAAATCCCAACCACCCACACTTTTTTTTTGGCTAGCCAAATCATCCAAAAATAAATTCATAAAGCTTAATTCTTTCATAAGACTTCACATCTTCAAAGTACCGAGTGTACATTTGCTAATCAATCAATTCCCCTGGCTTGAATTCGAAGTGCCTTAGAGGAATGAGGGGCTAAACCACCACAATTCAGGCAAACCTGGCCTCAAATACTTCGCCAGCTTGATGCCACAGGGGCTGGCAGCGACCTCCACCAGCAGCAGGTCCAGCGCTCCTCTGCTTTACTGAGCCCGCCCTTACACAGCTCCCTCCAGCCAAGCTGTGACTCAGAGCAGGGTATTCAAAGGTCACCTTCAGTACCCCCGCTTGAATCCTGTGCGCTCGGAAGCTGCGGAACAGAGGGTTCACCTTCCAGGTGCCTATTATGCTCTCAGCCAGACCTATCGAAGGCTCCTGAGATCGGCCACCTCCTTGGGGAGGGGAAGGCATGCAGCGGCGAGCTGGGCGAGCAGAGCCTGCCAGCAGCTCCCTGCCTTGGCTGGGGCCATCACAGAGCAGGTGCCACCCTGGGCGAGGCAGCCCCGCGGCCAACCCGGCTCCGCAGCTGCTGCCCTGTGCCCAGCTGTACAGCACCACCGAGTCCCGGACACCGCCGGCACCTCGACGGCTCTCAAGGCCGCCTCAGGGCACTGAATGGCCGCTGGAGCCTCCAGGTTTTGGCCAGTGAAGAGAGGCATGGATGCGAGAGGGGGATCACCACACAGGAGAAAGCACGACCTTCCTGCCCAAAACTGCCAGAGGGCGAAGGGACACACGGCACATCCCTGCCTTACACAGGGTTTATTTCGCTCTCTCGCGAGCAGCCTCCTCCACCGCCTCAGTCGCCTCCATCGACGCTCAGCTTTCTCTCCCAGCACCATGCCCGCCGTGTTTGAACAGCCCGGCCTCGCCCCCCCCGAGGCGGGACAGGGAGGCGGCTCCGCCGCCACCGCACACAAAGCGGCCGCCCGCCGCCACCGGCCTGCTGCGAGCGACGCCCCAGTCCCCGCCTCA
>VXBB01010352.1:368771-386671 GCA_013399915.1 Illadopsis cleaveri | reverse complement strand
CACCGCCACCGTGGGTACGGGGTTTATGGGGGATGACCGTGTGCGCGTCTCCTTAGGCGCGATGCGGGCAGGCTGGAGCTAGACTAGTGAAACCTTAGAGCAGCGCTTGTACTGAGAGAGCCCAAAATGCCTCAAATATCTCTGTGCGTGCACACAGAGAAGTCCATTGGGGCTGAACCGGGGTTTGGTCCCTATGGCCATCGCCACAAACTTGGTGATCCGTCCCGGGTTTCAGAGCCTGCTGTCCCTTTAATGTCTGGTTTGACAGCTTTGGGTGAGGAAGCACTTCCAACAGCTGTCTTCTTGGCAGTGCACCAAGCGCCGGCTTAAAGGGTCCCCGGCTGGAGCAGCTTCACCTTCTGCTTCAGAACAAACCCTGCGATTGTTTCGTTTTCCGGCTGCTTTTCTACCACGCAGGGGCTGTGTTGTGGCTCTGTGTTTGCCTTTTGTGCCGCAGCTCGATGATTCCATTCAAACTACATACATTCTGTCTAAAAATTCTTTTCTGCCTCTGTGATTGTGTGGGTGGTAGCCCCATTTTGGTTGAAAACTAGATGTGTTTAAAAAACCCCATCTAATTAAACTTATTAAGCTTTTAAGAAGTCCCTGCTCTTTGCGGATTTAATGTGTATTACATACTTTTACAGATCTAGATCTGCCTGCAGATGGTGGGCGCACCCTGATTTTGCCATCAGTTATTACTGCTTTTACTGGATATGCTTTGTCAATAAATACTGATACTCGGTCAGGTATTTTCAGGGAGAATAACATCTATTTTATTTTCTGTCCTTTATTACCAGAAGATGATGAAGATGAGGAGGAAGAGGACGAAGAAGAGGAAATAGATGTTGTTACAGTGGAGAAAAGACGCTCCTCTACCAACAAGTCTGTTACCACCCTTACTATTACAGTGCGTCCTAAAAATACCACTTTTTCATCAGTCAGGACACAGCCAAATGGACTGATACTAAAGCGTTGTGCCCCAATTCACCAGCAGCATAATTATGCCGCTCCTTCTCCATTTGTGGAGACTGAAGAGGCTCCACCACAGAAAAAGTTAAAAATTGAGGTGCCCCGTCCAGTAAAACCCACGATCCAACCAAAGCCTAAGAGTTCAAGTCCTCGAAACTCTGATTCAGAGGACAGTGAACGTCGACGCAACCACAATATCCTGGAGCGTCAACGACGTAATGATCTACGGTCAAGTTTCCTCACATTAAGGGACCATGTTCCAGAACTGGTTAAAAATGAGAAAGCTGCAAAAGTTGTGATCTTGAAAAAAGCCACTGAATATGTTCATTCTCTTCAGGCAGAGGAGCAGAAGTTACTGCTAGAAAAGGAAAAATTGCAAGCCAGGCAAGAACAATTACTAAAGAAAATAGATTACAAACGGACTTGCTAAACTTTTTGTTTGTTTGTTTTGGGGTTTTTTTGGCTGATCTGGACAGTCGTTGCCACTTTGCACATTTTTGATTCTTTATAAAAAAATTGTGTTCTTGACGTTAAGAATGTTGGTTTTAATTTCAATCCAGTCCCTGAAGTAATCGACAGACTATATTATCCGGGTACGGAGCAAATGGATGTTCTTGCAAGGAGTTTATTGCAAGACTACCAAACAACAATGGACTGCCTTTGTTTTTTCTTCCTAAGAACTGTAGATGGTGGGGATTTTTTTTTTTTAAAAGTGTTGTGAGCATTTGGAGCTGCTGATGACATCTAGTTGAGTTTTAAAATGTTCATTCCTAAGTTTTATGGTGCTTATGTTCTAACAGATGTTACTTTAGGGGTTGGCATTTTGTACCCCTGTGGGAATTTCTGTAAATACCATCTACACACTTGCCTTTTGTACATGTCTTGGGTTATGAGAGGTGGCTTTTGCTGCCAGTATTAGACTGGAAGTTCATACCTAAGTACTGTAATACCTCAATGTTTGAGGAGCATGTTTTTGTATACAAATATATTGTTAATCTCTGTTATGTACTGTACTAATTCTTACATTGCCTGTATACTTTAGTATGATGCTGATACATAACTAAATTTGATACTTATATTTTCGTATGAAAATGAGTTGTGAAAGTTTTGAGTAGATATTACTTTATCACTTTTTTGAACTAAGAAACTTTTGTAAAGAAATTTACTATATATGCCTTTTCCTAGCCTGTTTCTTCCAGTTAATGTATTTGTTAATGTTTGGTGCATAGAACTGGGTAACTGCAAAGTTCTGTGTTTAATTTCTTCCAATGATGTACATTTAGTGCTGCGTCTTATAGCACTTTGAAATACCTCATGTTTATGAAAATAAATAGCAATTACATGATGTGCCATTTACTATTTTTCTTTTAAATAAAATGTTTAACTTTGCAATATTGATGAAATACAAAAAAGCATGGTCCCATACCCTTGGCACTTCAACTCTTGGCACTTCAACTCTCAGACTATAGGTGACACTTTACAAAGGTCAGCTGGGCAGGACATTTCCATTTCTGGTTAAAAAATAATTGTAGTAAGAACTATGTTCCTGTTATTTCATACTTGTGTTGTTAGGATCATCCCTGGGGACCATTTGTACCACACTTAATGGAATGACTCTTGTGTCTTGCAAAGACTCCTGAAATATTCACTGTACCCAGAGAATTGTGAGGGATCAGAAACAAGACTAGCTAACTTCTGCCAAGGGACTGGCCTCTGGCACACAGGTGAAGTAAATGATTGAGGTAGACTTGCCAAAGCATAGAAAATTAAGTACTTGTAGTAAACAAAGATCCTAACTTGGCTGCAGATCTTTGCATTAGGAAAGCCTTAAAGCTGTCCATCATTGAATTGGAGAATGAATGTTCTTGTTTGTAGCTGAAGGTCCTGTTTGTTACTACATTAGTTAGCAAAATTGAAAATCTCCAGGAAGATGCAGAACCATGAAGCATGCATCAGATGAACATGGAACTAGATAGTCTCAAGAGCTGGCATTTGGTGTGACAGGAACAAGAGACTCAAACTCTATGAAATCTGTTTGGTCATGTTATTAAAGATCATGAGAGCAGGGAGTTGTTTTATTTTCTAGTCTCTATAGGTATTTTTGACATTGTCTTTCCTCACAATGCATCTGAAAAAAGAAAGGGGGTTAAAAATTGTTTTAGCTAGTAAACGTACCCTTGTAATTGTTCACACCAATTGTCTCTGTCTACTATTTTATCACTGTGGTTAGAAAGTGGAAGAAGCTTGTCAAAGGAATCAAAACAAATATTCTAGATATGGAACAACTGTGGTTAAGTCTGAATTTAGATCTTAACTCTGTTCAGGCCAGTTCTTCAAATGCTTGTGTACGCCTAGCTGAATCCAGTGTTACACCAATTTGAAGATCTGGATTTACTGCACTGATCTATGTACAGTTCTTGGTAGTCATGGTACAGAAGCTGCCTGGAGCCCAAAGGCACACAGGTTATGAGGGCACCAAAAATCTGTAGGGATAGACACATGGCACGTTCATTACATGGGGGCTGTTTTACCCCCATGCTGCTCTTCCTGTTACCTCATGGCAAATGAGCTACGGGATTTCCCTAGCTCTATCACCAGACAAGCTACTTCCTTTGTGGCTAAAGCAGGGGCAGATGCAACAGGTGAGCTTCTTGCAAGTAGATCCTGACAGTACTTACTGGCCATTTGGTCATTAATTCCCATCTTTTTGTGTTTAACCTCCTGGGAGAGTCTGGTTGCACCTTGTCTGTAACCTCCCACTGGGAGCTGAAGACAGCAATTACTTCTTTCTTGAGACAACCCAGTTCTGTCTTGTCTTGTGGAAACCAAGCATTTAGACTAACATAAAAGTGTCAAATACTCAGATTTGTTTGGATAGTCAACACAAATCTGAATCCCATCTCTACTTCTCACTACATAATGTGGGAGTTTTGGTCTGATTCTTTAGAATTCAGTGATAAACATCCAACTGATGTCCATGGAGACAGAATCTGGTGCCATAAAGCTCCCATATACTGTACTGTTTGCTTGCTCCTCTGCGCTGTACTAGCAGTACTTTGGCATTGTCTTTTTTTTTTTCCTCTTTTTTTTTTTCTTTTTTCAAGGAGTTGATAGGTTTGTTTTCATACTGTCGCTGTAGGGAGTAAGTTGTCAAGGTCAAATATTTCTGGTAAAAAAAAAAAATCTCAGTTGTAGGATGTTAATAAGGTTAAATAGAAGTTTTCTTTTGAAGTTGCATGATAAAAAGAATTGAGAGTTGTGGGAAAGATAGCTTTTGAAAAGAAGTAAGCAATTAATTGTATAATATTTTCTGAAGAATCAGTACAGTAGCCAGAAGGCTACAGAGAGAAGGACATAGAATCATGGCCACAGCCATAACAAACGATCCTTCTCCAAGTGTATCTAGAGTGGGGAGTCCATAAGGACACAGTGAAATAATAAATTGAGACACTATTGCCTGGGGTGGGGTTTTTTTTGTGGTTTTGTTTGTTTGTTTGTTTTGTTGTTGTTGTTGGAGTTTTGGGGTTTTTTTAATACGTACCTACATTTGCATAACAAATGCAAACATATCTATCTGGAGAATCATATGTGGCAAGTACTTAATAGCTGCTTATTACAAAGCAATATTGGTGATTCCTGAAGGGAAAACTGAATTAAGTTGATCTCAATCTTTTTGGATCTGCTATAAAAATTCCCAAGTTCTTTTTCATATATGACAGAATTTGCTGATGGTGGTTTTCTCCAAAATCACATATCCCAGAGGATGTTCTCCTTCCCACCTTCTGTTTATTTTCTTAAAAATACCACTAAGAACACAAGGGACTTGTAAGACCAAAATGAAATTATTCCTTCATAAATTAGTATAAGTGAAACACCAGTGGGAGACCTTAAAAAGGTGAAATGTGTTAATGGCATCATTACCACTCAGTCACCTGTTGCCATGAGTGCTAAGGAAAGTGCATTTCCCAAACCCCAAGCTGCTGTTATAGCAACTTATCACCAGGTCTTGGCAGGACTCCTTGAGAGATCATGAAATACATAATTTACTGTTTGTTCCTGGGAAGTACACTGATAAACCAAGCTAGAATAAAATGACTTCAAATGGGTGACATTCTTAAGGTTGAATTTGCTGGCTTCTGGCTGATTTAAATCAGATGTCATTTTATTTAAAATATTAATTTTGAGATAATTAATGAATTTTTAATGTACAAGTGCCAAATGCTATATGATATCTATACCTGGGTTACTTTCTTCTCCTTCTGTCCGTTTCCCATTTCCCTTTTCCCTTCCCTTCCCTGTCTCTTCTCAGGAGCACAAAGCCATCAAACTTAAAGGGATTTGAGGTATCACAGCAATGCTTTTAAATTAAGCAGGGATTTCAATAGAAACAGGAGATACACAACACTTCCAGAAATCTCAGAGGAAAGAAATGGTGCAAAACGTGGAACAGAAGCTGACTGTAGAGCCAACATGGTGGGCTTTGCCTCAGCACTTCTGGCTGCTCCTGGAGCACTGACAAGCCTCAATTCAGAGCCCTTGCTCTGTGCCAAGACAAGCTTTCATTTCTGCTGGACTACCTGTCCAATTTGCTTCCCTACAGTAGTTTTTTGCTCCCTATCTGCTTGTACTGACTCCGCAATGAAGCTTGGACACTGTAAGCCAGATGTTTTGCTGCTGAGTTGTATGACATAATTCCTGCTGCTTGCAGATCAGTGATTCTCATCCAGTTTTGTGCCCCTACTGACCAGATCCTTCTCTCGATGAGATTATTGATATTTTTGTGCAACAGTCAACTCGGAGAAGATAAAATGAATTTTTGATCTGTGAACCATGGAAGTTCCTTGTACGTGTGCTGGATGTACAGATTAACATACATGCTGTGTGCACACAAGGGATTCCATAAGTGTTGATCCATGAGCCCTGCTAAATAAAACCTAGTGTATATTTTAATTGAGTAAGTTACAAGGCTGTCCACTTGGCCCTTTGAAGAAAAAGCAAAGGAAGACATTTTGTTTTCTGTATTTATGATCACAGTATGACACACCTAAGTAATGCAGAAGTTTAAAATAAAATTATCTACAGTGTAATCATAAATAATGGCAAGTATTTTTTAACTCCAGGGTGGAATGGATGGGTGTGTACACTTACCAGACTTAAAATCTGTCAAACTTATAACTGAATTATGATGTATTTGTTACTGATCTCTGAATTGTTACATTTTGTATGCATAATCATTGTTAGGCTCCATATATGCTATTATGGCTGCTCTATTTGTGAGCTATCTCATTTGCCATCATATAGTGTTTACATCTGACATTATTTAGATAAGTGGAGACATTTTCATTTTATGGTGAAATAAGATTATTTAATTTTTCTTATTCTGTGCTCCCTATTTCCCAGCATCATTTGTCTGCTTTAAGTGTTAACTGTTTTCTGTCTGCTTTTTGTCTTCTGTACTACACGCATTTAGGGAGAGGACCTGTCTTCTATGTTATCTGTCTGAAGCCGAGCTAGATTGTCTCTGTGAGTGGCTGTATCAATCATAAAACTATAACAAGAGTCCTGTTGTCTAACTGTTACATATAGCTTAGTTTTATATTAGGGGTAGGATGAGTCATGCTGTCTACATCTGTCTAGTTTCACCTTCTAATCTACAAGCTTTACAAGCATTACAGAGTTTTAAGCACCTAGCTGCTTAGCTTCCTAATTCTCCTTATGTAGTCAGCAGACACAGGGTCTTCCCAGAGCACAGTCCAGAGCATCTGCACTGGGCTTTACCTGGAACCAGCCCAAGCACTGCTCTGTACCTTGAGGAAAGCGTGATTACAGCATGCAAGGGGTGATTACGGGAACTGTGTTAAGGGCTGCTTTATTGCTGCTGGGTAACCAAGTTACTTGATCTCTAGCTTGATCTTACTTACCATATGAAATTTAAAGCAATGATTTGGAGAAAACTGCAGGGTAATAGATACTTTACTTAGAATAAAACAGTGCATGAATGCAGGATATATAGTTAATTTAATCAGCATAGTTGTTTTACTTGCAATTAAATAAAATATTTCAATGGCATTTATCTCTATTTTGCTTCCTCACACCATCAAAAATAAATACATAGCATTTTAGCATTCAATGATTTCACTTCCTCACAGAACAAATCACTATAATTAGAATATTATTTGGATGGATATTTTTAGATTTTTCTTCTGCAATACATGGCAATTATATTTAGGCAAAATCTTGCTTTTTCAGTATGATATAATTTTAATAAAAAGTACATTGTAATTAATATTGTAATCAATTTAATTCCAACATCTAATTAATATTGCAATTCATGGTGTAGGAGATGAGGGAACTATCTAACATCATACACACAGTTCAATGTTGGCTAGTACCTAGGAATCCTCAGAAAACATTTTTAAAACTACTTAGAAAATTTCTTCTTTTAAACTTCTAATATCAATGTTAAAATATTCCTGAAATATTGTTATGAATTTGCTTTATAGTATAGAAATTATTTGTCTTATGAAATTGCCATTAGATTTGGCACTCTGTTCTTTTTGATGCAATTTGGCACTTTATTTCTTTTGAAGCAATTTTTCAGAAAGGAACAATGTCACAGAAAGGAAATCACATGGTTTCAGTGCTCAGTCACCCTCAGAATTTGGTCCTATAGAGCTAGAAGATAATATTTAGATTACTAAATCATGTGCTGAAATGAGAGTGGTGACATGTAACAACCTCTCCCTGGAAATGATTTTTTATTTTTAAAGAGATAGTTCAAGCTCATGCTTGATATTTCTCCTCTACAAGAAATTTAGAGCATGTTGGGTTGATCCCCTTAGAATTGCATATACTCTTAATTAAGAGTTAGATAATTCTTAGTAAATGAAAATCTAACAGGAAAGCAAACATACTTGGTTTTATCTAGAAACCTAGTAATCAAAAATGTACAGTAAACTGTGGTTCTGAGGGCTTCTTATTTCTCATTTTCTCCTATAATCATTAGTTTTGGTCATGGTTCCAAGGCAACACTCATGAGTCACATCCTCAATAATTATGATTACAAACATTTTTCTAAAAGCTCTGCTTCAGGCCAAACAAGCCTGGGTAAACCACAGTCCCAATGTATTATTTCTCAGGTGTACAAGATAATGTTGGTTGTGAAGCATGTTGTGAAGCCATATCTTTATAACAGTTCTGTCAAACGTGCTGCTAATGAAGCTATGTAATGATTTCAATAATTTTGATATTTTTTACTATTTTCAGCCTTTAAACATTCTTATGCTGATATGATTCATTACTTGTCTTTTCTTTTGTTTTCTTTAGCTAAGTAGCCCTACAGGAGGCAAGGGGGATTCATCTGACCAAATATAAACTCCTTTTAGTCAACAAAGAAAACAGGTCTTTTTAGTGCACAATTAATTTTATCGTTAAATGGCTATTTAAAATGACACAAATTAATCTCACTCTTGGAAGTGCTCATTTTTGGTGTGGATTATGGAGAAGCCTTCGAGGACCAGATACAGGAACCAATATTCCAGATGTCTAATGTGGGGTTTGGATTAAGATACCTAAATCTGGATGTCTGTAGATATCTAACTGAAAGCTTGATATCTAGGTGCTGTTACAGTCAGTGAAATCTGGATAAGCATTCGGTGGGGATGTCTGTTTTAGGGGGAATTGGATTAGTTCTTGAGGCTCATTTATCTGTACTGATCAGCTCTCCCATGGCTGTAAAAGGCACTCCAGGTACAGAGTGAACATATAAACACCTCTGCAATAACACCTAATTTCAGTGCCTTAAACTACGAGTCCAAATACTGCTGTCTTTCTTTCATTTCACTTACACATTTTAAAGGTTTTTCTTGAACAAGTCAAGCAATCTTAAACCCAGTTCTGTCTGGTTCATCTTTTCTGCAACACTGAATATCCTTTTTCCTTTGGTTGCCTATTATAATATCTCCATAACTTTAGCATCTTTGGATTTCTTTCATCCTCTCACAAGCCCTGTTTCTCAGCAATAAATAGCAATATTCATCATTGCCAGAAAATTGCTTGCATTACTGATAAAATTCCCTAAAACATCTCTCACGTTACCATATTGCATGGTGGGCAGGACCTTATTTTCTCCTTCTCACACCTACACAAAGCTCATTTACAGGGCATGTTGATACATTTCAGATGGCAATATACTGACAACATTTTAAATTAAATTAAGTGATAGCACATATCACTTTTTTTTTTTTTTAATTTAAAAAACCAAACAAACATGACAGGAGAATAACAGCAAGTAGACGAACATCTAGAGAAATCACTAGTAACTTTTACATCTACATTTTTTATCGGATCTCTGATAGTTGGAACTATTTCAGCGTTTCCCTTTTCTTGTTTTTACAACCTTACTCCAGTCGTTTTTATATTTCTTTGCTCCTTTTAAAAAGCAATTTCTTTTCACAGCTTCTATGGTCTTCAATAACTATTCCATATCGCCCTATGCCTATTCCTCCTTTCATTCAAACACTTAAATGAGTCATTTTCATGCTTTACAGTCTCACCTCTCCTACTAGTCCCAATTATGTCTCAATGTAATTTTTTTAGCTAACTGTAAAATACAGATTCCCATTCTGTGAACACTTGCTGGATGGTTATAAGTCTGTTGACTTCAGTAGGAGTTTATAATTTATAAAGTAAGAAGTCCAAACCTTCCAAGACTTTTAAATAAAAATTGCAGGTATGCCGAGTTAAATTGTGCTGTATTTGATTTTCTTTCCCATTCACTATTAACTTAGGAGCAGTTAAGTTACCATGAACTCCTTTGATATAGAAAATCATACATTTCTTTTCTGCCCCTGGTGTTGACAATGTGCAATAAGCTGGAAGCTTCTGTTATGCGAGCATGAGTGAAAATAAATATCTATTAGAAATAGTCAAGAGTAAGGCATTTGGCCTCCTATCCTACTGGAAATGCTCAAAAATCACATTTAAAAACCCCATGTAAATGGCTTTTTTCACTGTTAAGAAAAAATTGTGGTAAAAGAAAAGAAATATTGGATGGCCAGTTTTTCTTATCAGAACCCCTAAATTTTGAAATTTCAGGAATCAGTCTGGTAGCAAGTGTCAGAGTAAATAAATACTTTTGCTAGTGATCTGTGCCACTGTAGAGCTGTGTAAGAACGCCTTTGGTGTATAGCGTGTGCATTTTCACTTCCGCTCCCAGACAGGAGATCCAAGCTCACTTCACAAGAAAAGTCCTTTCTTTTTCTTTCATTGACTGGGGAATAATGGCCCAAAGGATTTTTTATTTGTGCATTTGTTCTGGTTGCCTGGAAAACTGAGTGTTTTAAAGCAGGGTAACACCTTGAGAGTCAATGGCATTAGGACAGATTATGTCAGCTGAGGAGCTGGAGTTGAAATAAATTGAGAAACTTGACTACAACTGTGCCATTGTGTATCTGTAAAAGTGTTAGAAGTCCTTCAATGTTTTATTGTGCCTCCATGTAGGTATGATTTTTAATGCCTTAAACCTCCTTAGTCAAGATCATTGTTCGAAAATTTGTTATTAAACATCTTTGCCCAATGTATTTTTATATTTGATATACCAGAAGTGTCACCTACATTTCAGCAAATATGCACTGTGATTAAAGGGTATAATCTCTCAAGAGAGGTTTATAATAATTTTAATTACCCTGAACTTAATAAAAAGACTTAAGGCATTTAATAAAAGGGCATTAAGAGCTTGCCAAAGGGTTAAATATATATATTTTTATAAGAAATATTGTAAAGCTTCTGTGACTTTGAGGTGGGAAGGTGGGAAGACTTAGTGGGAAAAGAGGAGGAGGTGAGCAAAAGTCAAGACGAGGATTAGTGTCAATTAAACTTCCCTTTGAACCTCCTAACTTGCATATGCAGAACCTGACACAGCTGAAAATATTTGCAATTTCCTGGGCCACACAGACCAGAGAGGTTGCTGTACAGCTTACTGACCCACAGGAAACTGCAAGAGAGCAAAAAAACCCTTCAGCCAATTTCTTCTAGCTCAGACATTTTAGCTCTAGTCCAGGGGAGAAGGTTTGAGTGAATGACGGAATTTTGAGAGACCGTACATTCATTTTTCAGTCCCCAAATATTTTGTTTGGTTTTGATCTACCTTAGATCAAAACTAAACAAATTCTCTGCCCTAATCCTTGTCCTCTGCTCTTAAGTTTCAGGTTAGCATAGAATTCAGTGTTTTTCTAGTCTTCTAGGGTATAATAAATGCAATAAGAGATGGGAAGATGAAAGTCAACTAACAATCTCCAGACAAGAAATTCTATAGCTCTTTCAAAACAAGGCAAAATCCAACATGCAAACACCTAGAACATCGCCTCACTTCACCCTTATACTGAATTAAACCTCAAGCCTTATCCAGAGAGATAAGGTGGTGATCTAAATGTAGATACCTGAAAATAAACCAGCACAAGTTCTCTTGAAGGTTTTGTTGGCTGGAAATAAAATGAGTTGCTTAGATTTTCCACTTGGGGTTAGCACACATTTCTAATGCGTTTTCCATTTCCTAACACTACAGTCTTTCAGTGCTGGGATAAATCTTTTCTCCTGGTTGTGGGCATTCCTGTAAGCCTCAGGGATAGACATTCTGCACAAGGAAGCACAGAACAGTGCCTTGGGGCTTATAAAGCCTGTTTTCCTCTGCATGGAATTCTGGATAGGAACAGACTTCTTGAACAATTTCATACAACCATGTATACAATCCACATCTAGAAACCCTTTTCTCTTCCCTCTGTCCCTAGAGACTACACCTCTCACGTACAGAGAAACCTGGTGTTGGTGTCAGCATTCAGAAATGAAGATTAAAACACAAGAATGCAAGAGAAGCAAATCTGTGCCCACCTTTATCAATGAAATTACCACTAAAGCTTCAGATAAATGTTGGCAATGTGACATTATTTTAAAAAAAACAACAACAAAACAATGCCACCATCTGTTGATCTATACCTGTGCTTATTTCTGCTTTCTTACTTCCCACCTCTTTATTCGTGAGTGAAAGCTACAGAAATTTGGCCAGAGGCACTTAGCTCCTCCTATATTCTGTAAAATGCATGGGGATGTTAAGTCTACGCTAAACAAATTATAAGTTTGAGAAAGACATTTTCTCTAGCATGAAGGCATGAGGAGAGCTGAAAAAATATGTATGTTTAGCTCATGCTCTTTTCATTGATCAAAGCATAATTGTTTCCTCACTTTTTTGAGATGTGCTAAAAATGCAAAGCAATAGCCATTTTAAAATTTTTTTTGGCAAGCAGTGACTTGAGATGGCAAGAAAAACGGAACAGCAGAAAAACTTGTATATTTTAGATAACTGGTATGCTTAGCTAGTTCTTGTAGCAGAAATGATATAAAATGGAATTTTGAGAATTTTGAGCAGGTCCATGCAACCACACTAGCTTTGTTCTGAATTCCATGAGGTTGTAATTCAAACAAACACTACCAAGCAAAACATATGTATTATTCTGTTAATGAATGAAACCTAGAG
The DNA here is from genome assembly GCA_013399915.1 of Illadopsis cleaveri. NCBI lineage: Eukaryota > Metazoa > Chordata > Aves > Passeriformes > Timaliidae > Illadopsis > Illadopsis cleaveri. Next base: position 374,169 of record VXBB01010352.1, on the reverse strand, counting down.
GGTTTTAATGCTTCTGTGGAAAGAAATTGATTCACTGCAGACTAATTCAAGACGTTGTTTCTGCTCTTGGCAGAAACAAACATGCAAACAAATAAATTCCTAGGCATCTAACCTGCAAAACAAAACTGTTTGTTTGTTTGTTTGCTTGCTTGCTTGCTTGTTTTTTTGTGCTGGGAGATTTATAAATTGTAAAGCCAGCTTTTGATTTTTCTTTTCTTTTAGCTAAGAGTTAAGAGCCTTTACAGTGGAAATATAACATATGAATTGTAATCCTTCTGAGGAAGGAACTGTGTTTCCCTTTATTGTGACAGCAGTCAGCTCTACTTAGTTTCCATGTCTCTGAAAAGGTCCTTCAGGTCTATCTAATTGCAAAAACACATTAAACCTCAGTCATATCTATACATGGGCAGGTGAAAGCAGTGGGGGCCTTATGCACTGTTAGCATTTCATATTAGCTATCTCCAGTCCCCTTGTCTTGGCTGCTGACTGGAGACAGGGCTGTGGCACAGCCAGTGCCCATCTAACTGTTGGCTGGTGTGGTTCCACCCTCCCTCCAAGGCAGTCAGGAGTCAGACTGGTTTAAATTGCTGTGCAACAACAGCTTAAATTATCCTACCTGGGTTAGATAACTCAAATTGAGAACACACCTTCATTTGTGGTGTGTTTCATGTTGGTTTTATGTTTCCCACTAAAACAGAGATTGGCATGGAAAATGAATGTACTTAGAGGAACACCACTAAGTTCCACCAGAGATTTAGCCTTTGGCTACAACAGGCAGAACCCTAAGTCCTGAGAAAATTCCATATACTCCCTGTGACTCATTTCTGCATACCTTGCACAGGCAAAGCTTCCACTTAATAGGATATTTTTAAAAAGGGCCAGACTAGCAGTTACACAGGATATAGCTGTCAGATTGTCAGATCAAGTAAAGTCAGTTGGCTTTGGGGGTGAGTCAGGGGGTACTACATAGTGTTTTCATAGCATAGGCAGTGGAAAATGTCCCTTGTAACAGTATTAGGGTTTAAAAAAAGGTGTGTAGAAATGCGTGGGCCTTATTTTTAAGGTTTTTCACCATTCTTGTCCTATTTTGTATAAAGCACTTAAGCTCATGCTGTATGTTAAATACCTAGGTAGTACTATGAACTTAAATTTCATTTCATTACATTTAAGCACACACTTAAATGATTTGCTGGACCAAGTCCAGAATGCTTGCTGAATCAAACTGAAATATAGCGGTCTGTTCTTCCTCCTTAAACAAACAAGCACTAAATGAAATACAATAAAATAACATTTCCAGAGAAATCCTGTTCCACAGAAAGAACTGCTGCATTGTTGTGTCAGTAATTTGCCTAATGTTTAGTATCTGCACTCTTCATACAAGTGTAATGTGGCAATTATTAGGTAAACATTACAATTTTATCCTTATACAGGACATAGTTTTGTAGAAGAAGAAAGTAAAATGTAAAAGGAAAGGAAAAAACTAAGAAAACAAAAGCTAGAAATGTCATTCCGAATTACTTGTGTCAAACTAAAGAATGATATTGCTGTCTTAACAGCAGCAGTGGAATCTTGAAAAAATCTGGATTCACTTCCTTCAGTGCACGATGTGCAATCCAGGACATGCAAAGCAAGACTCAGCTCACAGAGGTACAAATGCTTCATCAGGGCTAGTGAATTAATGTCTATTTCTAGCATAAACTGTAAAATGACAATAATGCTTGTTATTAGACACTACAAGGGAAATGTGTTGGTTTTTTCAAACATGCTGGAAAAAGTCCCATTTCATATTCTGTACATTCTATTCCTATTAAGTACAACCTAGTCAGTATATTTGGGGTTTTTTGTGCTTTGTTACTAGGAGCAGTACATGTAAAGCATTGATAAATGAACCAAGATAAGAGAGCAGAAAGACTGTAGAAGACAGAATAACAATTGGACAAAACCAAAAATAATACCAAGTACCTGTGAACCAACCAGTGAAACAGCAGGAATATTTTCTACTTCACTGGATTGTGAATAAGGACCTAAATTCCAGTGAGCTATTTCTTTGTGGAAGGCAGTTTTACTTTCTTTCTCCACCTAAATGGAGTGGAAGGTTTACCAAAATTTTTATGTGTACATGACCCCACCCAAGCAGAGCAACATTTTTAGTGCCTTTCACACTAGGCTCTAATAAATCTGTGATGTTCCACTGTCTGCATGGGAGCCATAAGTATTTTTCCATGGATAAGCTTCCTTGGTATTTTGGATTGCCAAATGCTCCATATGTTCTTCTCCCTGCTGCACTGAGGTGGACAGGTAAGGTAGAAGAACCAAATGACTTGTGTAGAGCTATTGAAGAATAAGACATAGTGGTTTCAAAGTAGAAGCTTTTTCTTCCCAATCCTGTGCCCAAACTTTCCCTCCTCCTATGTTGTTTTCCTACCCAATTTTCTTTCAAAGAAACAAAATAGCTTTAAAAACCTTCCTCAGACTATGATCCAGCCTGAATTTTCTGCATTACACTTCCAAGTTTTCCAGTAGTCTCTTGAGTTGTTCAGCAGAGATGTGAAGCCCAAATGTAATTCCATGGACTCAGTCCTGGATACAAGAGTCTTCTTGTCTAGGTACAAACAACATGACTGGGCCTTGTCAGAATGGTCTGGTTTATACATTTTCAGAAATGCAAAATTTTTTTATTTGCTTTGAAATTCTTAATCCTATTTCTTTTTTCTTTCTTTTGGTATCGTTACTGTACTATAAATAATGAGACCTGCAGAAATTAAGAATGTAATTAGAAAAATTAGACAGGGAAAGGCCAACTGAACCTGTGTCAGTTCCCACCAAAGGTCTGTTGATTTAGGCTTTGGATCTGTCAGATTATGCATACATAACTAGCTAGAGAAAGAGGCCCAGGGCACTGGTGGTGACAGTGGCCTGTGATTGTCCCCACAGTTACATGACCAGCGTGTATCCCAGCAGGGCTTTGATGGGGACAGTGATCTGGGACAGCTGGGGGCTAGCATGAGATGGAGAGCACTCCCAGTGAGGGGGCTGGATGTGGACACCCTGTGCTGGAAGGTAAGGGGACATAGCTGCATCAATGCAAACAGCTGTGCATAACCTCACGTGAAGCACCATGCCAGGCCAGTTTTTGACTTACATGCAGAGACAGCCCACTGAAATTACTGTAATAAATATTACCAATAATTTTTCATGCCCTAATGGACAAAGGGTCTTTCAATTTCAGTTTTTAAGATACTTTTACAGCAATGAGACCCACCCAAATTTAGAAGTCTTCTAATAGAGCTTTTGTTTTATAACAAGTAACTTAATTAATTGCAGCCCATACTCATACATGGTGCCAAGAAGAGTTTTTCCAAGGTCAAAAAATGTGTTTTGCAGTCCTGGCTTTTGGACATTTACTAGTTCCAGCTGACATACAGAGCCAGGTATGAAATCCAGCCTCCAGTTTTGCCTTTCAGCTCTATCTCTTGTCCCTACACTGCTCTGGAACTGTCTTTCTCATCCCTTTTGGTTTTTCTATGCAACAGAAATGCAGGCAGAGAAGGCTGTAACAATTTACCTGCTTCCTTTCTTTTTTCTTAGAATTAGGTCTGGGATGTAAAATGCACATATAGGCAATGAATTACTTGCTCAGTTGAAAGATTCCATGTGGTGACATGGTATGTGTACAGTATGTCTTATTTAGAACCTCTTTCTGCACACAGTGAACTTTCTTCAGTTCAGAACATTCCAAAGAGCTTCACAACAATTTATAAATCATGATCATAATAAATATTAATTGCACATATATTATATCAAACTCAAAGGTTCTAGCTCTCTTTTGGACCTCTACAGGACCACATATAACATATTACCAATATGACATACCTGGCATTTGGAGATATTTTTCTTAATTACTTCCCCTCCATGCCTTAGGGTATGCTCATGTCATTTTGCATATGTACATACACACACCCCTGCAGAAAAGGAGTAGACTATTCCTTATGGTCCTTTATCAGCAGACAAGGACATTTGTACTTTATGACATACAATTCCTTTAGAGATACTTGGTAAGTCAATGTAATTATACAAGGACACAAATTTCTGCTGGGGGACCGATTCCCAAGAGGTTTGGAGGAAAGCAGGAATGTTTCTTGGTTGTGTAATAAGAATTAATTGCTCCTAAAAGTTGTGAGATAATTCAACAGAGACCTTGTGCAAGAAGAGACATTGGTCCCAAAGGCACAATTTTGCATGGAAAAAGGGCTGTGATGTAAGAATCTGTGTTATCTGAAGATTTGGTACTGATGGGGGCAGAAGACATGATTGTATTCCAAGGAAGCACTGCTTTTCCCTATAAAGTTTCCCCAAAGTCTAGACTTGCTGTCTGATCGGCAAGTGGAGTTTGTCACCAGGGTGAAATGACAAAGAAAAATATTTCAGTTTGGTAGGAAAATGCTCCAGTAAATTAATGTTGGACTTCATAGGAGATGATGAGGGGTTTTATTTGTGTATAGAGATTGCTGCTGTATTTTTTCAAGTTTATGACTGCGTCCACTCCTCTTATAAAGATTTCCTTGTTTGTGCACAGCTATAGAGGTCTTACAAGTGGGAGAAATTCTTTCAGCTGAATATGTGAGAGAGGCTGCCTTTGCTTTCCCCAAGTGAGCAACCACAAGACGGCTCAGTTACGTGTGAAAAGGGTTTTGAGGTGTGATGTATCCACACCTTTTTTTGGTAGGCTGTGGGGAGAATGGTTACATCTGAGAGCAGAATCAAGCTGTAGGGTGGACATTGTGGTGTAAAACTGAGAGGACTGCCCTCAGATAGGGATGGAACCTCCTCCATCTCCCAGACTGATGAGGTACAAACTGAAGTCTAATCTCTAACACACAGACCCAGGGAAACGTTGGAAACACCATCTCAGGAAGTGTTCGAAAACGTGTGGCACCGGGGGATGTGGTTTAGTGGTGAACACGGTGACGCTGGGTCAACAGTTGGATTTGGTGCTCTCGAAGTCTTTTCCAACCATAATGATTCTGTGGTTCTGTGGTGATGGAGTTCTAAAATTGTGGCAGGAGACACTCAACAAATGCCCATTTTAATCCAGTTCCCTTTATTTTTAACGCAAGCTTTTACTGTTAAACCTGCTCCTCTGCCTGGGGAGGCAGGACCAAAATGGAGCCCAGACACCTGGATGGGGCGAGGGGTGACGGTGCCTGGATGGGTGCTGTGGAATATAACACGCTTTTCTGTGCCTTCTTGTGTATTTTAGGGTGTCCCCTTTTTGTGGGGGAGGTGAAGGGGCGCGCAGGGAGCACAGCAGAGCCCCTCGCTGCAGGCCGGCCGCCGGCTGCGTCTGCCGCCCATTGTGTCGCCGTTGCCGCGGCGACGGGAGCAGCTGCCGGCGGCC
>VXBB01010352.1:355813-368702 GCA_013399915.1 Illadopsis cleaveri | reverse complement strand
GTGTTTGCCAACACCGGGCACATGGCCCCGGCCCGAGCCTGCCCGGAGCCCGCCCGGGGCCGGCCGGCGCATCCAGGGACGCTCCCCGCGGGAAGCCACCCTCACACGCGTGCCCGTGGACACGCCGAGGGACTCCTCCCTTCATCGCTCCTGGCACCCGGGGCTCCCCCGGACGGGTCCCGCTGCCAGCCGGGGCGATGGGGCCGGAGCGTCCCGCTGCCCTGGCGGTGTTTAATGCGCGCTCTCCCGGGCAGCTTGTTTCTCTCGCAGATTTATGGCAGGAGATTTGCTGCTGGGGCTGACCTTTCTTCCTCTGTCCGGGGTAATGAATGTTGCTATTTAAACGCTCTGCCTTCCACAGCCCCTGTGCTTCAGGTTTTCAAAGAGTTGCGGAGTGGCCAGGGGAAGCCCTTTGTTGCCTGGCTGTGAAACCTGAACGTGGGCTCTCCTCTTGGAAGCTTGAAAGACAGAAAATAACAGCTGGCAATAGATTTATAGAGTGTAAGTTTGCCTGAATCACGTCACAGAGATAGAAAATATGGGAAATATGGCAATCAGTGTAATGCCATGGAGCAAAATGTAGGCCAGCATCCATCCAGCAAGAGCAAGGAGTGGGCAAAAGTTTCCTGATAGACACTGTGTAATCACTTCAATTAAAATACTGTAAATACAGGAATATTAGCAAAAATGCTTTGGAATTTTAAATATACATGACCACTTCAGGATCAGTATATTCTTTATTCATGTATATTTTTATATATGTATATATACACACACACACACACACACATATATATTCCTTCACAATTTGAATGGACAGCTTCAGGAATATAAGGCCTTCTAGTTTAAAATGGGTATATTAACACCTAATTATGAGTACCACATCATGGAGCTAGTGCATAGAAAGACTACTTTTCAGAAATAGTATGTTGTAAATGGGTCAAAAAATATAAAATAAGGAATTATGCAATTAAATACATATCCTGTTGAATTTCAGTCTTCAGTAATACGACTCATGAAAAATTCATATTCATATTATTAATCCCATTTCTCTATTCCTAAACTGAAAGAGAAGTATAGTAATTTTTTTGTAACTAATCAGTTATACCAAGAAACATTCCAAGAAAGAATCAAAAGGTTGCACTAACATTTTTAAGAAGTTTTAAGGTTTCAAGTAAAACGTTATTCAACATTTCTGAAACGTGACAAGAATAATAATAGGAAATTGTTAGAAAACTGAAACCCTGGGTTAATTTCCTCTCTATTTTCTGTATCCCCATTTGTCTCTCTCATATTGCAGGGAGATGTGTATTGGTTTAGTTGTGGACATGAATTCAAAGAACGTAGGATCACTTGTTTATCACCTTAGTCTGGTGGTATTCCCAGTACTATTCAGAGGCCAAGACAAGATGATACATACTATTTCTAATACAATTAGTCAAATAAAATTTGCTTGACTATAACAAACTGACTGTACGGAAATACCTCAACAGGCTCCAAGTGCAGGAAGATTTTGATGTCAGTATTATCCCACTAAAATTCCAAATCCTGTCTTTGTTTTGCAATGCAGTAGAATAAAGCAGTGTGTATACATTTTGCAGATGGGTCCTAAACACCTACGAGATAAATTGCATCAGTTTTAGCCGAAGGTTGATTTTCTATGATTTCTCCTAAATCACACAGTAGTCATTCAGAATCACTGAATTATTTAGGTCAAAAAGGGCATTTAAATCAATGGGACCAACTATTATATTAGCCCAGCACTGCCAAGTCCACCACCAGACCATGTCCCCAGGTGCCACATCAACCATATTTTAAATACCTCCAGGGATGGTGACTCAACCACTTCCCTGGGCTGCCTGTTCCCATGCTTGACAAGACTTTCTTTCCTTAAAGAAATTTTCCCTAAACTTCCCCTAGCACACTTTGAGACTGTTTCCTCTTGTACTATTTCTTGTTACCTGGAAGAAGAAATTGACTCTCACCTCCTTTCAGATGGTTGTAGAGAGTGATGGGATATTCCCTGAGCCTCCTTTCCTCCAGGCTAAAGACTCTCAACTCTCTCCACTGCTCCTCATAAGAATTATGCTCCAGACCCTTCACCAGCTCCATTGCCCTTCTCTGGACTTGCTCCAGCTGCTCAATGTCTTTCTTTTCATGAGGAGCCTAAAATGGAGCACAGAGTTTGAGGCTCAGCCTCACCAGTGCTGAGTGCAGGTGGCAGGTCCCTTTCCTAATCCTGCTGGTCGCACTATTTCTAATACAAATAGTTAATTAAAATTTGCTTAACTACAACAAACTCTCACTGTAGAGAAATATCACAGCAGGCTCCTGGTGAGCCACTGCTCAGGGCAGTGCTGGATAAGGATAGATCTAAACAAAAGCTTTTGAGGTGGATCTCTAGCATTTCTAGAGCTCCAGTGTACGTTTAGGCACTCAGAAGACAAAAACTGAAGAAAAAAAAAAAGGCAAAAGAAAACAACCACTTTCATGCCCAAAAGAGTTCATGATCTTCTAAAATTTCAATTATTTTAACAGCAGGACTGTTGGTGGATACAGGGGAGATGTTATCTGTTCAGTGTCTTAAGAAATCTCTGTAATACTTCTAAGAAATGGCACAGAAGAAAATAGACACTTTTAAGGAAATGAGGCCTTAGTCTGAAATTTTCTTATTTTGCTTGCTTTTTGTTCTTTTGTTTAATAAATTTCGATCCCAGAAGAAGCTGAACAAATAGTGATGGAGGTATATGGCAAAGGAGCAGCCTGGAAGCTCTCAATATAATGAGCATGCCAGGAATATTGTCAGGCCCCCATTGAGAGAGGCTTTGGTTCAGGGCATTTACGACCTCAATAACAGAGGACCTGTGTCATTTAACAACTTAAAAGGATTGGTGTTGAACGTTGAACTGCTAATGTACAGGCAAATGAAGAAGCTGATAAAATTTCAGTCAGGTGGCAAAACTCAGAAAACTTCTGTCAAATTGAAAAATATAGAAATGCATTGCTTGCTTTGTTTTTCCTGCCTTTTCTTTTTTTTTTTTTAGTCAAAACCTCTGAATGCTCAAATTGAAAGTTTTAAGCAAAATAAAGAAAAGGGAAAAGTTATTTTATTTATGTATTGAATTATAGCTTTTCTGTAGTTTTGGGTTTGTTTGTTCGGGTTTTTTTTTAATTGAACATTGACATTTTCAATAAAAAACTTTGTTTCAGTAAAAACAATTCCTATTTTCCTACTCATCATCTTGTGTGAATGTCACCAGCAGGCCTGAAACCTGTGTATGTATTCATTAGCCAGATGTGAAGCCAGCCTGGCTGCTGCTAGCACACAGTGCCTCTAATTCTAGCATATTGTCTATTGCTTTCTCTGTTTCTGATGCATGCACTTGACATATCGGGTAGCACGGTGCAACAGGAGCTGTTCTAGCTGTCTTTGCCAGACTCCTTCTGATTTTGCTTTGCCACTGTTCCCTTTTTTCCTTGTCCTCCTCTCTCCCATAGCAAAGTCCTTATCTCTCCTTGTCTTGAAGAGCTGGGGGAGAAAGTAGCCTAAATCTCCTTGTGAAGCAATGAGGGGCATGGCCATGTACTGGGGTACCATGTATAGTCTTGCAACTTTTCTGTTGGCCATTTTATATAAAGATTTTCACAAAGAGTTAGATGTGTCTGCAGTTGTATTTAGCACTGAAAAAACCAGCTTTTATAATTCCACTGTACACCTTACTTCATTTTTCAAGGATCCCTTTAACTGTAGGATGAACTTGAGAAACTGCTGCTGAAAATTTCAATTTTTTCAGCAGCTGAAATATACACGTTCATTGTATTAGCAATGATTTGTGATGAAAGAGGAAATCTGCATGGAGCACCTCCTAAAATCATCAAGAAATGGGGTTTGGAGAAATGTTAATCTCATTAGATTAAAATATGAAAATTCCGTTTCCTCTTCTTAATTATTTCCTTCTCATCAAAACCAAAATATTGAAGAAAACAAACATCCATTTTAACATTACTAATGAATGCCTCAAATTTTAATTTTCAAATTTTCTATGCTAACTAATTAGATTTTTAAAATAAGAAAATAAAGTGAGCACAAGTGTATAAAAACAGTTTTGATAACAAAATGAAAGATTTCATATAACCCAAGACTGAATTTGGGAGGCAAGGGGATTCTTTTTTGTTTGTTTGTTCTGACGGGAAAATATACATGTGCCACTCCATTCACAAGTTGGATACTGTACAGGGTCCATTTCACTCTTTTTCTACTTAGGATTTAGTGCTGGGACTGGTCTCTCCACCAGAGATTTAGATTCCCCATGAGTTCTATGAACTGTGTGAGTGACTTTGTGCGAGTGTCAATACCGGAGTGGGGTTTGAGGCCGAATTTGCCATCCCTCTGCATTGCTGGTTTACATAAACTCTTTCAGTTCAGTTGTGGAACAATCCAGCTAACACTCCTGGCAGGCTGGTGGACTTACACCACTCTGAGTCACTTTTTTCGGCCCACACTTTTTGCTGTTTCTGGGACTGTCTGTGATTTGGTACAGACATGGTCACAGTGTTTTAGATATCTCTGTAAGAAAGTGTTCATAAAACTTGTCCTTTGAACTTCTGACTTTCTTGGGGGGTGCTGTGCAGACAAGATGCAGATTGTGGGATTATGTTTTCATAGACATGGTGGTTTCAATCTTAGACAATCCTAGATAAAAAATGAAAAGGAGCAGTATGGGCTGTCTTACTAATGAGCTCTGTCTTACTAACAAGAATACAAAATGTAAGTTGGTTGGTAGCCATCAGTTGGCATGGATGGAGTGGGTCCTGGAAGAGTAAAGAAAACAGGAATCCTTCTCTAGTCTGTTACCAGCTTTCACTCCTCTTCTTCTGCCCTTTTCCTAGCCAGGAGCCTGAGTTTCATGAGGAGTGTTCTCTGTTAAAGCTTAGAGCAGCAATTGTCTCTGGTTGCTAGCACTAAAGTGGAAGTCGTGCCATGGTATCTTCATGGCTACGCTTAACTGTAGAGGATGGGACAAAATTGTTCATGAAATATAATCAGGCTTCCTCCATTTATTATCCTACTATATCCTTGTGGCTGGAGCTCCCCATGATACAGACTGTTGAATGCACAATAACATCTCAGCTAAGGCTGTCAGGGTGTTACCATTCTGAACAAATTTCAGCACTCATCCAAAGTCCACATGCAGAGTTAGGAAAACTGCTTCCAAACTGGACTGATCTAACCATGAATTAACTGGGTCTTTAACTTAGTGAAGAAGGAAACTTGTATAGCTTCAGATACTAACTTGCATTTGGACATAAAAATGCTTCCACAATGAAGTAAAAGAAACTTAGAACTATTAAACAGAGTGGTGTTGAGAAAAAAAAAACAACAGCTTGATTTAAAAAATATTATTAAATAAAATATTATTCCAAACAGAGACCAATATAATCTGTAAAACTGGATACATTGTATTCTTTGTGTTAATAGAAAGAAACCTTCACAGGGAAGAAGCTTTCATGGTAATTTGTGAAAACATGTGGGTTAACTAACCTTGAATCAGAACCTTTTAAAATCTTCCCTTTAAAGCTGCTCCTTAGAGCAAACACTCCTTTCTGAAAACAAAACAAAACAAACAAACAAGCAAACAAGCAAAAAACCCCCTGTAGACGGGTTTGTAATGTTTTTATTCTAAATGAAGCCTAGATCTGCATAGCTACTTTTTAACGATATCAGAGTAAACAATTAACACATTAAATAATTTCAATATGCATTTGGAGCTAGAACAGTTCATCTGCTTTGCTTAGAGGAGTTTAGCCATAAAGTGAACTCTTTCAACAGTCATTAGAAAATTAATTGCTGCAGTTCTTTTGTTCTGTGCTAGAGAATAAACTGGAGAATAATTTTTTTTTTCTTCTCTCTGATAGGTATTTTGGATGTTTTAGTGGTGTAGGAAGAATGCTGCAAGTCCCTCCAAAATTCCTTCTTTGTAGATGCTGGATAGTCATGTAGCAATTTAACCTTGGAAAGTATGATAATAGAGTGAGGCTGCTGCAGGAGCAGAGCAGGCACAAGATGTGACCCCTGTTTCACGTTCTGTTTTGTGTCCTTGGTCTAGAGGGGCTTAGCTGCAATGGGCTTTTCTCCCACACCTGCAGCAGCTCCAGGAGGCAAGCTGATGCAGCAGCATGGCAGCCAAACAGGCTTTAACTCCATGCGTCTTCTCTGCTAACAGAGCAACAAAAAGACTCATATACATTCCCTGCCCTACTTCAAAATCTCTCCTTGTGAAAAAATGAAAGGAGTAGAAAAAACTGTCCAGTGTAGTCTCTCCAAGACTGCAAATACCCTGGATGTGACTGGGCTCACAAATTCATCTTGTGAGAGACTTCAGATTTAGTCTTGAAACATGGATGAAGGTGTGTTTGATAACAGCAACAACAGCAATTAAAATACGTATTATAACATGATCTAGTATTATTTTTGATTTGAAAGGTAGTCAAACTGCTTCTGTGAAGCGAATTTTTCTCCCCTTCCCTTTGTACTACTCTACTAAAACTACCAAATGTGTGGGGATTTTCTTTATTATGCTTCTAGAATAAACCTTCCTACAGAAACTTCTGAAGGAATAATTTTCCCTTGAAGCCAAGTATTTGAAACCCTTTTGTAAGTCTAACAGGTGAGCCGATGCTTGTAAGCCCTGGGTCTTTTCAGAGAAGCTTCTTCTTCAGTGTTTGAGTCGCTGGTGAATAGCTCACTGCAGCTCTGTTTATATAGACATATGGTGAGAAGAACACTAATACAGTTGTCTGTGCACAACTGGAACAAACAATCTGCTTATTGTGTATTTTTTTAGGCAACACTTCATGCTGTCTAACAGGTGGCCCCAAGTTACAATAGGCACACTGTCGGGGTAGAACAAACCCCATTTACACAAGAGCCTTGACTGGAGATAGTGACTAAGACAGCCTGCAAAATCAACCTTAGAACATGATTGTTTAAAACACTGGAAATGCCACGAGCCTCCAATGAATATGAGCCCTGCCTTTTACATCCTCCTGTTGCCCTCAATCTATCTCAAGGCCAGTAGAGTTAATTCCACCCAATGAACTAATGTCAAGCAATATTTAAAAATCTCTCACATATTATAAGTCTCAAGTTCATGTATATAATGCAGTATCATGATGCATTATATATCATAATGATTTATGTAAAAATGGAAGTTATTTTCATTTTAACTTGTAGGTTTTCAGTTTGTTAGGAACATGGTTTCACTTTTAATCTGAGTTTGTGAATGTTGTACTCTACACCTGTTTCAGACCTATTGCAGCACAAGGTTTGTCCATGTTCACTGCAAAGTGGATAAGGTAAATAATTCAGCTTTTTCTCTAAAGATATACTAGTACTACGTTGCTCCTTTCATTCTCTTTTGTGATCTTTTCCTCAGAAATTTCCTCCCCATTCACTGTTTTTAGTTGCTAAAATTTTCTTCTTTGGATGTGCAGTCCTGGAACATTGTAATTTTACTAGTTCTGCAGGAATTTGGTGTTTATGGTTGTGGTCTGCTCTTTAAAATATATATTTTTTTTATTTTTATTTTAGTTTTAGTTTTAGTTTTAGTTTTAGTTTTAGTTTTAGTTTCAGGTTTAGTTTTAGTTTTTGGTTTTATTTTTTATTCTGTAAAATTCCCCAGGTGAAGAGAGAGATTGTCAGGACAGGATTTCTTTGAAGTTTCTTTAGCTCTGGTTTTGACACAATACTCAATTCACCTGTCATTGCTTTTATAGAAGTGGGTCAAGTCCTATATGAAAATCACAAATGGAAGTGGGATGGTAAGTGGACAGTCCTATCAACTCTGTAAAGCTGGCACAAATATCTGCATAGTAAAGTGGGCAGTAATTTATGTAATGTGCAGAAAAGTACCAACATTCCCAGACTTTGCTCTATCTCAATTAACCTGTTATATGTATATGCCAAGAAAATCTTATGGAATGTCCCAGCAGCCCATGATGACACATAGGCACCCCTAGAAGGGAATTCACCTCATACCTAGGCATGCCATCTCTTCTTTGACAGAAAGGAATTCCAAGTTGATTAATGCCTAACTTCTAGTGGTAGTAAGGTGAGACCAGTGCCACCCATTTCAAAAGAATATCTGAAAATAATATATTTTTTTTGGCCAGTGGGCCTAGTAAAAGGATTATTCTCCTGTACTTGCCAGTCATGATACTTCACCTGAAATCCTGGGTTGAGTTTTGAGCCCCTCAGTACAAGAAGGACATTGAGGAGCTGAAGTGTGTCCAGAGAAGGGCAGTGGAACTGGTGAAGGGTCTGGAGCACAACTCTGATGAGGAGCAGCTGAGGGAGGTGAGGATCTTCAGTCTGGAGAAAAGGAGGCTCAGAGAAGGCCTTATAATTCTTTACAACCACCTGAAAGGAGGCTGTAGCCTGGTGAGGTTCAGGCTCTTCTCCCAGGTAGCAAGTGATAGGACAAGAGGAAACAGTCTCAGCATGTGTCAGGGGAGATTTAGATTGGATATTAGGAAAAATTTGCTCATGGAAAGGGTTGTCAAGCACTGGGAAAGGCTGCCCAGGAAATGTTTGTCACTATCCCTGGACTTAGTTAAGAGATGTGTAGATACAGCCCTTGGGGACATGGTTTACTGGTGGGCTTGGCAGTGGTAGATTAATGGTTGGACTAGATGATGTTAAAACTTCTTTCCTCCCTAAGTGATTCTGTAAGCATGTTTGTGAGATTATGTCTTCTCTCAAAAGGTGTTTTCCTTCAATTCTGCAGGGTGCTGAGTGCTTTCTGAATTGCTTGAGTTTAGCAAGACTTGACCATACTGACCTTCATTGCGTTTTCTTTGAAGGAATGAAGCACCTTGATAACTTGGATCAAAACTTACTCAATCAAGATTTGGATGTATTTCACCCTTCTGGTGAGATACTGGCTTTCATCTTAGGATGATCAGTTTCTAAGGTTACTTGCTGAAAGTATTCACTTTTTTTTTCCTTTCAGCTTCTTCGTCCCACTGCCATCCATTTTGCAAAATATGGGAGCTTTTTGATTCACACCCATGTTTTCTCATCAGACAATATCTGGATGGGATTACATAGAGCCTGAACCAAACCTCACAAAGCCAGTGGAAAAATTCCAGTGGTTTCAGTGGTATTTGAGTGAACCTGCTACTATGCTAATTCTTGAGGATACCTTGCTTAATTTAAAAGAAGAGTCACCTTAAGCATCCTGTCTGGAGCACTTCAGATAATTTACTAAGAAAGTCTGAAGCAACTGAACTCTATTGAACAGCATTGTACACATGCTCATCTTGCAGAATTAGGGCACAGGACAAACTAAAACTTCATTAATGATCAGGTTTTGAACTCTTACAGACAGATAGATAATTTAGGAATAGAATTCCGCAGTCAAATCCAAGGGACAAGACTTCATTTGCCTTCTTATACTGACTCAGTTTTTTGAGATGTTCACCATAAAGGGTGTCTGAGATGGTGGATTGAAATGAAAAACTAAAAAGAAATAGTTTCACATTAAGTGTTTGTGTTTGTATGCTTGGTTGACTGAGAAAATGCATTTCCTAGAACCTGGGCGGACTTTCTAAACAGCACTATGGTTGCATGGAATAAGATCTAAAGTTCATCAAGTCCAGAATCCTGTCTTTAGTAATAGCCTATATCAGATGAAGTTATAAAGATACTCTGTCCCAATATTATGTCTTTTTCTGGTCTCTAGCAGGTTAAGATTGTCTTCTGAGTCTGAAATTAAATGGCTCCTCCAGTAGATAGGTATATGGGTAGATAGATGATAGATAGATAGATAGATAGATATGGCTATACTGAGTTACCTAAAACATTTGTGTTCAGATTCTTCTGGTTACCACTGATCTCTAATGCATAAAATATTGTTCTTTGATTTCCTTACATCATGAAAGAGAACAAAATAAATGCATGTAAAGATCAATCCTTATTCCATTCTTGTTGGTTATACCTATTCTAGTGAACTTACAGATGCCAGGGCCATTAGAGAAGCTAAGTAATTTATTCTGACAAGCATTCCCTCGCCCAACTTTGTTCAAAGCCTTTGATCAACAGTCCACTCCAAGGTAAAGTTCATGAGTCTAAGGAGGCCAAAATGTAGTTTGGATGTGGCTCTCTTGTTCCAAACATTAAAAAAGTTTAATGGCATAATCCTGGCCAGATCACACCAGTTGGCCTCTGGGCCAAGGAATGAGCCTTGCCAAGGTTTAGCTTATCAGTAGGGATGTTCCCAGTCATTTCCTGCGTCAGTATGTGCTGTAATCTGAGTTTGCATGCTCTGAAAAAATGTTTCCTTGGATTCAGAGTATAACTATTACAAGAATCACAACTGAGGGCTTTGAGGTCTTTTATTTCTCCTGGTGCCATTATAACTTTTTCTCCCCTCCCAGAAACCGTGAAAATACAATCATGGCAAAAAGATGAAGAGTTTATTTAGGACAGATTATATAAATTTTCATATTTTCAGTTAACAAAAAAAGGGTTACTTTCGTGTGTAATGGTCTATTTAATGTCATCTAATAATCTGGGCCCAACAGTATCTTTTATGCAGGTTTTTTGGTTTTTTTTTTCTGATTTAGACCTCAATCCAGCATTTAAAAACTAATTTCTCTAATGTCAGCAACTTCCAATGATTAAATGAGAAAAAATGAATGTGCTTTTCAGTATGGCCTTGTGCATTTCAGTGCGGGGGGGCAAGACTGCAAAGCTGATGGATCTCCACAGGTGACTCTTCCTGCCTTTGCCTTTGCACAGGTGAGAGTGTTTAGCTCAGGTGCCTCTACAACCCGATACACAAAGGAGATGAGAGAGCTGAGCAGGGAGAAAGCAGAGCCTTGGATGGGTCTGTGTGAGACATCAAGTGTTATGTATGCTTACAAATGGTAATTTTAATGAATGCCATGTGGTTTTGGTACCTTGCAAAATGATACCTTTCCTTCTGTAATTATAAGTTACAAAACCCATGGATTCATCAGTTAATCAAGGAAGAGGAGAATGCAGTCATGCAGCAGAACTGGAGGCATCTTGTGAAAGATACCAAAGTGATGTCAACCAACATATTGAACAGTTTCCCAAGAGAACTAGCAGGATTTTAGTTTCTGTATCATTGGATAAACAAAAATTTGAAGTCAATGTGACATTTTAGCGCTCACTGAAGCCTTTGAGATTGCTCTGAATTTGTACATTTCTTGAACTTACAGTTTAAATGCTTGGTAAACTCAAGTAAGTGCCAAGGTGCCCTGTTATCCACTGGAGAGAAGCAGATGCCTTTTGAGCCTTCCAAAGGAGAATGTCTGCCTGCTTTTTTTATTAACTTCTAGAGCATCACACTCAGATAACAATGGTGAGCACTGGTCCTTAGTGAATACAATTCTGTGCTCTGTTAGATCACTTTAGCCTCTTACCACTGAAAAGAAAATAAATGGAAACAAATAAAACTCTTCTTCTTTCCAGTCCTGCTGTAATTTCTGACAGCTGCATAAGGCAGCTGTTATTGGGAGGAAGAATTAATGCTGAACTCAAAAAGTTCAGATGGTGTAAGCTCAATGTCTTTGCCGTATGTTTGAGGAAGAATGATGCACCTGAGGCACTTGGGAGTGCAGGCATCTGCTTTACAGTCTGTTACATTCATAATAGCTCAGTCTAGCAAGGGTCACAAGCTCCTCAATTTCTGCTAGTGCCCTAGGGCTGTCATTTTTAAAAAGTTCTTCAACTAAATTTCTTTTAAATGTAACACCAGAAGGCCTTTTATAAATATCTCTGTGTGTCTGTATGTGTATGTATATATATCTACATGTATGTATGCTTACTTAATCTTCTATTTACTAGTTCTAAGATAGAACCAAAAAAACTTCTATTCCAAAAGAATAATTATAAGTCATTTTATGAATTAAGGAAAGTCAGTGTCAGCAGTTACTGTCCTGTCTGCCCTGGAGGGTATTCTCTGTCTTTAAGAATGAACTGAGGTGCAATAAAGGCAGTGCTTTCTTTCTGCAGTATGGATAGTTTTCTTTTATAGGTTTACACTAGCAACTCATGCCCTAAAAATAAATTTTGCATTTTAAAATACATGCTTTTATTTAGCTTTTGGAAAATGTTTTGTTGCCTGTACATGAGAAATCAAAGTAATTTTTCAAGTTCTGTACAATGTACTGCTCTTTAGCAGGAAGGCTGAATCTCAATATCTCTCTTCTTCTAGTGTAATTGAAAAATATCTACATTTTTTTCTCACTTCTCAGCCTTTCCTATAATTAACATAGCTGCAATATTGCCCCAGTGTTTTCAAGACTATGTAATCTTCCACAGTCAGACAGAAATTTTGAAAGACAAATTATCAGGTTTAACCTGTACTTTGTGGAGGGCTAGATGTAGCAGAAGGATGGGTGCTGTGCCTTTGCAGTGGCTCCACCCTTGCATTTGCTAGACTACCCGTGTCTTCAGAAAGGTAACAAATGTACAACAACATTAACCACATTAGTCACAAGTAACATACCTATGGAACAAGGTTAAGTGTGTTCTTGGGTGGGAGTTTGAAGGCATCTGCACAGCCATTGTGTGTACCGTGCAGGAGCTCTGTACTGGCTAATCCTGGCAGCTACTGGACTTCCCTGTCCTTTCCAAGGGTCGGCCCAGTTCAGAGCTACTGTGTCTACCTTGAGTGGCTTTTGCAAGGGCAGACTCTACCTGTATTCCATCAATTGTTCCTACTCTTTTTAGGGGAGAATGCCATTATTCTTTTCCTTTTTTGAGTACACCATCAGTCTATGTTTCACTCTGCTTCTGTTTTCCTTTAAGTCTTCATCTCTCTCTGCATTATTCTGATACATCTTGGGATATGGTGAT